>PJEM01000341.1:0-551919 GCA_004023845.1 Helogale parvula | reverse complement strand
ACCAGCATGTAATTCCTGTCCTTGACAGAATGTATTAAATAAGCAAACACCACCAACAAGCAGAACAAGTACTACATTGTAAAAATATTAACAAAAAGAAAACCCTCTCACATGCATAAATGAAAGATTGCACACTTAGAACTCATATTTTTCAAGCTTCAATAGTAAATATTTTGATACTATGTATTAAATACTGCATAGTTTACCCAAGCTAAGATGAAACCACATCATGAATCAATAAGCATTTTGCATGAAAGAAAATGCAAAATGCTTAAAGTCAATTTTAAAACATAGTGTTAAGGTAAGATCGCTAGATTTGACACCAGATGAGTTAATTTCCAGTAGGCCAGTAAACCAGAATTTTTGAACCACCTTTTCTAGCAAGCAGAAATTATCTGTATACCCACAAGACAAACATCCATAAGTTAACTTCTTCTACCACAAACTTCTACAATCATCCGGAAAATAGAAAATCAAAGGTAAAAGTCATCACTGAACTGAAGGAGCAGCCAGTCATCTCTGCGCAGATCTGTTTCAGATTTTGTTTTCTAATACTCCCACTCTTTGATAATAACATAATCCCCGGAGATTGTTCTTTAACGCAAGGCGAGCCTCCTTAGGTTTGGCCTAACTATTCACAGAACTGCAATGCCAAAAGGCCCGAGTTAAACACACAGGCCTTCTTGAGTTTGCTCTGCAAATATGTGGCCTCGCAGTCCTGAGCAAGTATGAATGACTAAGAATTAACTTCTGTCTTTTCATTGAAGGTCTTGGATTAGATTTTTTTTAATTTTTACTTTTTTGGATTAGCTTTTGAAATCCTCAATTATTATTATTATTATTTTTATCATTAGTCTAGAAGACCAAGCCCAAGAAACTCTGACCAGCAGATTTCACTTTCAGAACCTTTAAATTGAAGTTAATTCTTTTTTTTTTTTTTTTTTTTAGAGCTCCAAATGTTCCCAGGTCTTTGACCTGGCAGGAGACCATATTTGTGAGGCTGGTGCTCTGTAAGCCAAGGATCTTGGAAAAACTTTGTAGGCACTGAATGCACATTAAATAGTCTCATGTACAGGCTTCCAAGGAAGTACTCACTCTCTAAGAGTAAGCTATTCATGACTGATTAAATGACAGTCACTGTCAAATGTGATATCGGTTGCACAATTGATTTTTTCCACCTCTATTCTGGTAAAAAGAGAGCAAGATTCTTATTGGATCTATCCAAACAACTATACTGCCAAGTAAAATAATGAATCTCGGTAAAATAGTAGCTTCTGAATTCTAAAGGATGAGTACAGATACCATTAAAAATGTTCATTTCAATTTACCAAAGTCTACAGAACAGAGACTTAGAGATAGCTCAAGAACGAGAAAGTTTCCTCATACAACCGTAAAAAAAAAAACAGTCAAATAGTACCAACAATATCCAAAGCAATAACCACAATTAAAAGTCCCCTTATCGATCTATTCAGTCCTTGGTGAGTAGGTCTTGTTCCACTGATACTGCTTGTTATTAAGTAGGTCTGCGGCTGGCCCGAGGAAAGACCTGGACCGCCTCGGCCCTGGGAGAGTCTGAAAGGTGTGTGACAGGTGTCGGCCTGGATGCCCGCACACAAGCCTGTGCCCTGAGCTGGCTGTAGATCAGATGCTGGCGCAGTCCTCTGCACAGGCTCCAAAGTCTTCCGTGGGAAGGTACAAAGTCTAGCCTGCAGCCCTAGCAGAGTTGTCAGGCGAGCACTGCAGAGAAGGACGCTGCTTAATAAAGAGACTCACGGCTGTGGTTTAACTAGCCTGGTAACCAATAACATCACAATGGGGAAGAGCAGGATTCTCTCCTGGGATACAACACACAACTCTTTCAGAAGGGTTTCCCCATAGAGTAAAAATACAGTAGGGACAGTAGAGGCACTGATATATGTCCAGGGCTTTCTCAAAATGTGTACAACCTACAAAATATGAATATAAATACTGAATATTTTGCTTATACAAACTTAACCTATTGAAGGTTAACCATCTTTTTCAGACTGGATAATGTTCCCCATGCAGCCCTTAAAATAGTTTGAGTTGGGGGTCTGGGTGGCTCAGTCGGTTAAGCATCCGTTCAGTTCAGGTCATGATCTCAGGAATCACGGGTTCAAGCCCTGAATCAGGTTCTGTGCTAACAGCTCAGATGCAGCCTGCAGCCTGCTTCAGATTCTGTGTCTCCCTCTCTCTCTGCTCCTCCCCAGCTCATGGTCAGTCTCTCAACAGTAAATAAATATTAAAAAAAATTTTTTAATAGTTTGAGTTAATTCAAAACATGGAACCTACCAAACAAACCTTATTATTTCTAGTATCTTTCTACTTGTAAAATGAAAGCACAATCCTCCTGATTTTCGAGAGGTCTTCTGGAAAAAAGAAAGATAGTTTTAGGCATGAAAGAGATCCTAATTTTTTTTTCTAAATTTCTAATCAAATCTGCTGAAGGCACAATCAAGAGTTACGAGAGATTCGCCAGCTTAATTAAGACAGGGTCACGGAAGCGTGCTACCGCGGTCTACCTGTTTAATCAGGATGGTGCACGGAAGGTACACAAGTAGAAGGAAACGAGTTGTTTACAGCTGAAGGAATAATATGCATTGATTTTGTTTGTCTGCATTTGTTTCTTTTGTTTTTATAAATAATGACATGATAAACTCAACACAAAGCTGAGAAAATTATTCAGTTAACAGAATCCCTGGCACGTGGGCAGTTTACTCGGGCAGGTAAAAAAATGACCTGTACCACCCTTTGTTAACTCTGAGACCAATTTATCACGTTAACTGACAGAGTCATTTTCTAATTTTGTATCGTCACAATGTTTGGCAGTAAAAATCTCATGAGGAACTGTCATTTCCTTAAATTGTCTTGAGAACAATTCTATCAAAACTGAACAAACATTACTAAAGATTTAATACATTTCACTATCTCTTAACAGATTCAGATACTATAAAACAAGGCAACTGACAATCAACTATAAATAAATAAATAAATAAATAAATAAAATAAAATCCCCCCCCCAAAACAACCCCGAGGCAAATGCAATTTCCCTCCCTCGAACACTCTCTCTTTGCCCGTTCTCTTCCTATGCAGGAACTAATACTACACTTTAGGACAAAACAAGTCTCTCTCTCTCTTTTTTTCCTGGAACATCAAAAGCCCGTACCCAGCTGCAGTCCTCTGATGCCACTGCTCCCAGTGATAACATCAGTGATGACTTTCAGCAAATGTAATAACTCCTATAGGGTAGGGGAGACAGAGAGGTGCTGAGAACTGCCAGTCACTCATGGCTTCTTAGCAGGCAGGCAAGGCTCATAAATACACATTACACGATTTTCTATAGCCACATCCATCCCTCTTACATCTTCCTAAAATGGCAAAAAAAAAAAAAAAAAAAAAAAAAAGAACATATTCACTGATGTGATCCATTAAAAGAAGAGCCCATGCTATGGAAAATTTAAAATATGCTTAGCATTAATTTAGGATTCTCTCTTGCTTAGAAATTATTCAGGTATTCAAAATATGATTAATTAACTCAATTTAATATTAATGCAAGTTTTGAAGTTACCTTAGGCCCTGAAATTACATTTGAGCTGACACTTTCTAAAACATAATTACTGTTATAAGATCAATGAACAAAATTATGATTAAATATATTTGAGATTATTTCATAATGTCAAATATTACATAAGAGTGATGTTAACTTGTTTGATTAGTAAAGCAATGTAAAAAGTTTAGAAAATTCAGATACTTTAGTTGTTTCATGAGAGAAACCCAAATTTATTTAAAAATAATGTAAACTTATACTTAAATCTGGAAAATCAGAGAAAAATTATATAATTCTTTTTCTTCTTAAAGGAAAATTATAAAACCAATCTAACATGTTCAAAGATTCACTTTCATTGTGTACATGTATAGTCTTCACTGTGTCTTAGTACTTTCTGTAAGGAGGCAAAAACAGTCTTTTTTTTTTTTAGGCCTAGCACAGTATTGGAACTTCGGTTTTCATGTTTTTGTGAATCTGGGGAATATTAGATCTATGGAAGTATTTATTTATCTCTATAAACTAATTAGGAAAAGCATATTTAAATCCACAATAATTTTGGATCACTTGGGTGGCTCAGTCAGCTAGGCGTCTGACTTCAGCTCAGGTCATGATCTCATGGTTCATGGGTTCGAACCTACATCAAGCTCTGTGCTAACAGCTCAGAGCCTGGAGCCTGCTTCGGATTCTGTGTCTCCCTCTCTTCCTTTCTCCGCCTCAAGCTCTGTCTCTCTCTGTCTCAAAAATAAATAAACATTAAAGAAAAAAAAGAAAATCCATTTTATCTAATATGCAGGACCTAAAACGAGGAGGAACATGTGCTCCACTCACACAAGGACACACGCAAGTTTTCCTGAATTACAGACACACTGCAGTACAGATGCGTGGAGAGCTTATTCAGCTCCACAGCTTGAGGCAAAGGTCAAAACTAAACCACAAGCACAAGAACTCACTAGAGCAGCTCTCAAAGAAGTTCTCTCCTTTCCAGTTTATTTTTAATTGATTTCAGTGCACAGGGGAAAAAAAAAGACTAAAAACTTGGATTCTCTATCACTTCTCACACATCAAAAAATAGATAAAGCATTAACCCAGATCCCCGATCATCACTGCCACCAATGAGCTTATCGGTGAGCGTCATATGCATTTAATTTCTATTTCCGCTCTAGAGATCAGGTGAATTTATCGCGTGAAATAGGCAGCCATATTTACTGGCTTACTTTGCAAGACATAGGAGATTAAAGAATATAAAGTAGGCTGTGAAGTTTATGAACATAGATTTTTAGGAGCGGCTAGGTGGCTCAGTAGGCTGAGCGACCGACTTTGGCTCTGGTCATGATCTCGCGGTTTCGTGGGCTCCTGCCCCACGTCAGAATCTGCTGACAGCTAGACCTTGGATTCTGTCTTCGGATTCTGTGTCTCCTTCTCTCTCTGTCCCTCCCCTGTTCATGCTCTGTCTCTGTCTGTCTCTCAATAATAAATAAATGTAAAAAATAAAAAAATAAAAAGAACATAGATTTTTAAAGTTTCACCTTTTCCTACATACCTTATTTTTAATACTCAAAAACTGATAAGCCAACTTTATACCTACTCAGAAATAAAAGCTGACATAGGCAGAAAGCCAAAGAACACTAAGTACCCTATGAAAGAGGAACAAACAGATTCTCACTTAATTTATTTAAAATTAACTATGGAATCTTAAATTTACCTAAAAATTAGACTTCTTGTAGACACATCTAACAGGAAGGCAAAATAAGAAACCACAAATACTTCCCATTAACTTTAATACTTCCTGTTAAAGAATGGACTTGTCTGAGACCTCCTTTTGGTCGTCTTACCTTTAAGCACTAATCAGTCTGAGTCTTAGTCAAACAAAACTAGTCACTGTATGAGCAGGGGAGGGGCAGAGAGAGAGGGAGACACAGAATCGGAAGCAGGCTCCAGGCTCTGAGCTGTCCGCACAGAGCCCGACATGGGCTCGGACCCATGAACCGTGAGATCATGACCTGAGCTGAAGTCAGATGCTCAATCGACTGAGCCACCCAGGCACCTCACAAAGCAAAGGTTTTTGATCCAGAAATTTCCTTAAGATTTTATGCTTTCTGAAGGGTACTAAATTTTCTATTGAATAATTTAGTTCAATTAATATTTATTTTCCTTCATGTGTAGCAATGAATTATTAAACTTATTAATACCCTCTGGGCTTCCACAATTTTTCAAATTAGAGCCAGCACAAACTGTCTGTGGTAGATTACTACAAAGAAAAATCATATGTGTGCACATATGTATCCTATCCGTTTTACCATTCTTAGATACAACTTCATGTTTTGCTTAACAGTATGGATAAGGAAAGGGTACTATGCTCAAAAACAGGTATGTTTCTACCCTAAAACTATTTGCTAAATTTTACTGGATTAACATATATTCCCAATAAGCTTCACATTCATAAAAAGCACAATGGAAAATAACAATTATTTACAAATTGAGAGAGAGAGAGTTTATGTCACTAATGCTAAGTTAACACTGAAAATGACATTCTATAAATTAGATTCAACTCCATTGTTAAAGAAACAACAAAAATTAACACTGAGAATTAAAAAAAATAAAAGGTTTTAAGTCAAAAGTTGAATTCTTCTGTCAACCCTTTAAATGAATTCAACAGTAAGTATTTATAACTGGCTTGGACTCTCAACACTCCTGACATTAATAACCTGGAAAAAAACAAACACTGCTTCCTGATCATTACTCTCCGGTCCTTACTTTTGAATACATCCACATCTAAGGTTCCTCCTGAATTAGGAGACAATGACCATATAACTTATTGTCCAAACCAAAAGACATTTTAGGATAATAACATGTGTAAGGTCACAGGCATACTGGAATGGATTAAATGGAGTAAAAGATGAAATAAGACAGCATGAACAAGACAATAATATATCATACTATATTACCTTTATAACTATAACAACTAATTAAATACAAATTATTACAATTCTCAAAATGGAAATGGTGACCCTCCAATGTAATTCTGTAATAAACAGCACTCAGACCGTAGAATTGTTACAGGAAAAGGACATTTACCTTTAAAAAGAAAAAAAAAGCCATTTTAGCAAGAGTGTCAACAGTGATTTCACTGGAATGTGCCTGAGCCACAGACACCAGAACTCATATACAGCCTGGCAGCCTTGTGGCCAAGGCCAAGATGGAAATTTTCCTAAATCTGAAGTCATCTGTTCTAA
Source organism: Helogale parvula (assembly GCA_004023845.1). NCBI lineage: Eukaryota > Metazoa > Chordata > Mammalia > Carnivora > Herpestidae > Helogale > Helogale parvula. Next base: position 545,121 of record PJEM01000341.1, on the reverse strand, counting down.
CTCCACTCAGGTTGAATGCTACCATTTTTAGCTACCCATGTGGGTATACTACAGGGAGAGAGGTTGTGTGAGATCATAAAAAGTTTCCTCTCTCTCACAAATCACAAATGCTCGCCTATCTCTCTGCTCCCCAGCGCCCTGCCTGCCCTCCTTCCTGCCACTGCCTCCCAGGTAAGGCATTAGGTCCTGATGCTCTGAAGAAGCCTTTTACTAAAGCCTATGCCTCCCACCCAAAATATAGGTGGCTCCTTTCAGAAACACAGACATTCCCAAAGAACACCAAAAGTCTCAGAAAATATAGCGATTCAGCCCCAGTGGGTTTAGGCAAACCTAATTCTCGTAGTAAACTTGTGGCTAGCTAAGCCCCACTTGCCAACGCCTACTTGATGTCATTTACAAAAATAAATTTCAAATGTAAACGATGTGTATATATGTTTAAAAACCAAAACGAACAAAAAAGCACAATATAGTAATACTACAGAGCGCACGGGCTTTGAAACCCTGTAGACCTGGCTGGGGTCCCGACACCGGTGCTAATTCGCTGTATGTTCCTGAACAAGTAATGGACGCTCCCTAAGGCTTAGAAACATCAACCTGCAAGGAGAAATGATGCGGTGCCTCTGGAGGATTTAGCATAGTTCCTGGAATGTAATAATAGTTACAATTTATTGAGCAATCTCTATCAATATTATTGAACACTGTTTCAGTGTATTCAATTTTTCTTTCAATGCCTCATTTATACAGTGTCTACCTAACAACACATTAGTGCTACATCTTGATTTTTCATATTAGAATATACGTATTGTCATGTTGAAACTGCCTTCTTACTTACTATTTTATTGACTACTATTCCACTGGATACTGCCAGTTATTTCAATTTTATGAGGGCCTTTGGTCCTTTCTATCTTCCTAATTATTAGGATTTTAGGTAGCAAATCATACAAAATATCAAGGAATGAAAGAAGGGAGAAACGGAAGGAAGGGCAAGGAGAGGGAGGAAGAAAGAAGGCGGGGGAGGGGGAAGGAAAGATTGTAATATTCATGGAAAAGGGAGGGGGTTGAGGGTGCAACCTCACTAACTAATCACAAGATGGGATCCCTGACACCAGAACGGATTCTTACGCATCTGCGAGGAAACAACCGGCTCAGTTATGCATCTCAGCTCCGGCAGACTTTACCTGTCTTAAGGAAGAAGGCTGAGAGCCACAATAAAAGAGATCTACTGCCCCTCTTCTTTCTAGTTTTCTCTCTGACAGCATGAAATACAGAGCCAGAGAGGGATGCCTGGCTGGCTGAGTCAGAAGAGCTTGTGACTCTTGATCATGGGGTTGTGAGTTTGAGCCCCAGGTTGGCTATAGGGAGAACTTAATAAACAAACTTTCTAAAAAAGAATCATGGGTTCTTTAATTACTTCTTTGAAGCCTAGGATTGTGTGATGGTGTAGGTGTTTAGCTGTGTGGATGCTAAATGGGATACCAAGGAAGACAGTGGTGAGGAAAAGTGCTCTCGTACGGGACCCTTGTCTTTGGGAACTAAATCACATTGATTGAAACAATGCATTCACAGAGACGGAGTAACTGACCATCAAATATGACTGAGGAAATTACTTTACATCAGTCTTACTCCCAAGTGTCTCCTCAAAGGATTCTTACAAAAACTCCTCTATTTCTGGAATGAGGCAAAATTATGATCCAGAGAACTTATTTACAAACTTTCTAAAGGCCCCAGCTTTCCTAGGTGAAACCTTACAGAGATAACACATATATGAAATAAATAAGAGTTGTTTTTGTTTAAAATAGCATTTACTATTTTTTAAAATAAAGTATTATAAGAAATAAAAATGGCTCAGAATTCCTTGGTCAGTACTGATTTTTAAAAAAAACAAATAAAATAAACTTAATTAGGAAATTAAAAGTTATAGAAAGGTACAAAACAAAAAGTCAAAACCTCCTCCCCTGCCGTGCTGAGCCATCTCCTCAAAGGTTAACCCCAGTCCCAAGTTCTCATTCATTCTAGAATGATTTTTATACCTTCATTCCAATATATGTATCCTAAAGGTAATATTTTGCCAAATGAACTGGTAAATTTCATATTTATTTGCACTAAAGTAAATCAATGAAAATGAATAGTCTGTGTTTTGAGCAAAAGCATAAAGAGTCAGAAATTACGGAGGACAGTTGGAGCCTCGACCACTCCTAACTCTCATTGTATTTGGGTGTTTTAATTTGGTTACTTAATATTACAAAACTGTGTTTAAACACATGAGCAGATACATGGTGACAGTTTTGAACAGCCTTAAAATCTCAAATACAAAAATTTGAGAAATCACAACAAAGCTTGGTTTCAAAGTTGAACTGCTAATAATATACAGAAGTTGGTTGAGTTCTTTAGTCATGAATGTAAGTCAAAAAATACTTGGACCTTGCAGGGAGCAGTAAGCTAATATTTCACATTCACTTTTTGTTGTTTAACCAAGACGGCATGATGGATATTGGGTAATCCTCCAGGATGCTCAGTAAGGAAGTAGAGAATTTGCTTCTGTGCTCAGCATGATCATAATCTCATGATTTTCAATACGTTCTATTCCTTTCTTGCCTCTTTCCTCCATCATCTACTTTATCTATCAAGCCTCTGCTGTGAACAATGAGGTATGGGGAAATACTTTCAGTTCCTGGCCACATAATGCCATGTTAGAGTTCTCAGTTCTGGAAATCAGAGCCAGGTCTCCACCCCCATAGCACATGTGCACATGCGCGCACACACACAGACACAAATCGTTTTTGGTGCACGATTTGTTGAACACTAGAGTTTCCCAAATATCTCCCTAAATTACCCACTCTTTGACTATTTTGAGAAAGGTCACAGCATTTCTATTGTAAAATCAAGAAAGTTCTGGATAGGAATACAGAGGAGATGTAAAGTGACACTGCATTGTGCGACTCAGGGCTAGAACACTAAGCATCATATGTGCCTACTTGACAAGAGAAAGACAACTTCCTCCTGCAAGTTTCAAAATGCTCTGAGGTAGGATTATATTTTATGGGACACCTGGGTGACTCAGTGGGTTGAGCGTCAAACGCTTAATTTTCGGCTCAGGTCATGATCCCAGGGTAGTGGGATCAAGCCTCAAGTCAGGCTCCATGAGCATGAAGCCTACTTTAGATTCTCTTTCTCTGCCTCTCTCCCCAACTTGTACCCACTCCCCACTGCTGACTCTCTCTAGAAAAAGAACATATTTTATATGACATCTTCATAATACATACCTGGGTTCCAAGAGTTTGCATTATGCTAAATGAGATTCCAACAGTTAATTTCTATGTATGTACAAGCATGGTGGCATGGCATTATTTCCATGTGCAATTTTTTGAGGAAATTAAAGCTTTGATAATCTCTTCTTTACTCTAAAACATCACGTTTACAATTTGTGAGTAACCTCCTTTTTCCAGTAAGCATTGATCTCTTGGCTTGGCTCACCAAAGAGATGGGAGGAGTATGCGCAAGCGTAGAGCCATATCCCAGCTAATTTTATGTGAGAACTTGGCTAAGCTATGGTGCCAGCTGTTTAATCATTCATCTAGATGCTGCCGTGAAGGTTATTTTGTAGTTGTGATCAAAATTTACAATCAGCGGGGGTAGCCTGGATGGCTCAGTTGGTGAAGTGTCTGACTCCGGCTCAGGTCATGATATCATGGTTCATGGGTTCGAGCCCCACAATGGGCTCTCTACTGCCAGCGCAGAGCCTGCTTCAGATCCTCTGTCCGCCTCTCTCCACTCCTCCCCCTCTCAAAAATGAATAAAAGCATTCAAATAAAAATAAATAAAAATTAAAAATATTTTTTTTCACTTTACAATCAGTTGAGTTTATGTAAAGTAGAGCCTCCACAATGTGGGTGGGCCTCCTACCATTAGTTGAAGACCTCACAAGCAGAAAACCCTGAGGTTTCCTGGAGAATAAGGAATTCTGCCTCGAGACTAAGACAGAATTTCTGCCTGAGTTTCTGGCCTGCTGGCCTGCCCTACAAAACTCAGACTCGCCAGTCCCCACAGTCACGAGAGCAAATTCTATAAAATAAATCTTTCTATGTCTATCCACCTACCTACCTATCATCTCCTATTGGTTCTATTTCTCTGGAGAACTCTGATAACACATAACAAATCCCTGCCAAACACAATATTCAACAAATATTTATTGAGGGCACTTATGTGCCAGGTACTTTTCCAGGTGCTGGTGATACAACAATAAATAAAATAGCCAGAAGCCTCTACTTTCATAGAGTTTATATTTTAGTGGTACTATGATGACTAGCAAATTTTTATGTAAGGTGATTGATTGATCAAAAATTTATCACATGATACAGCACCCGTTAAGGGTGAAATGGGACATGACTAGTAATTATGCTGGACTAACCAGGATGATACAGATCAGCTTAATCCTAGTGTAACTCAGGCCCAAAAGAATACATAATTAATCTAGGTGGAGAGGGAGACCTAGAAGTTCCTAGAAGACGTAAACCTAGACGTTAGACTCAGGGTGCTTTGGCTTCAAATCCCAGTTATCACCTGTTCAGGTGATACACATCATACAAAGTATTCCACTTTCATGAGTGCCAATCATGCCACTTAGGAGTCTGTCCCTTTATGAGAACTAATGAGGTAAATATGTAAAGCACATACAAAAGCAATTGGGACACGAAAAGCATTCAATAAAATGCAGTATAAAAATAGATCACTAAGTTGAGCAAGAGTGGGGATGAGTGGTTAAAGATTAAAAAGTTTTGTGTATAAGTCTTGCTATGCTACTTGACTTTTTAAGCCATGTGAATGTATTTTATTCGTTTTAAAATTTTTAGGAGAGAAACGTAAGAATCTGCCTTGGAATGAGGCATTTTATTAAATGGAACGGCGCTAATAAAATTACAGCGATACTGTGTATAACCACCAGGAGCACTGGCCCACGTCACTCACGAAACCTGCCATTTGTCATCTTTAATAATGCTGGAAGTCACTCTGCATTTGTACTTAAAATTTTTTATTCATTAAACTGAATTCTACACCAATGTGTACTAAAGTAGAAGCTGACTTTAAAGATTAGCCACTTCTCCAGCCCAGCTGGAAGCTCCCGCCCGGAAACAATGGTGAAGATTTTCCCGGAGGTGTGGCCCCCCTGAGCTGTACCTGCTTCATAAAAGCCAAGGTGTTGGGGCGGGTTTGACAAGGCTGCACCCACAGCTAAAACCTCAGATGTAACACTGGACCATACCCACTAGCTGTCTGCAAAGATATAAGTACCTCTGCGTATGATCTCAAGGGTGAGAAAAATCTTCCTTTGTCTGCAAATATTTTCCCCCCATTGGCTTATCACAGGGCCCAACAGTCTGTCTCCGTTCCCTGCAACGCCTCTCAAATGCACAGGAGAAAGCACTGTGAAAATGACACATAAAACCTGAGAAAGGAAGAATCGGGTTACATACACGTAAAGACACCTTCAGAGTGGCAATCGTTTCAGAAAGCAAAGTTGCAAGTGACCCAAATGGTGTCTAGTGCTCTTTGTTGCGGTGGAGAGTCTGGTTGCTGAAAGTGTGGAGGAGACCAAAGGAGAGGAAAGACAGGAAACACAGCCTTTTCTAGATGGCCCGGGGATGTACAGGATTTCCTAGTGGGATTCATGAGGGGCCACAAAAGGATCATCTCCCAAGTAGAAAATGCTATTGTCTACCAAGAGTTCAGAACTTACATTTCAATCACTTTATAATCTTGCAAGGGTTAGCCTTAAGTGACAATGACATCTATATTGCTCTTTTGTCCAAATTACTAAGAGATACATTGTCTCCTTCCAATTCAAAAAGGGGAAGCTCATTATGAACCTACATTCCCCTAGTAGGTAAGTTTTTCAAAAAACAGAGAAAATGACAGTCTCTCTAATGATATTTCCACTGCTGCTGTGATGTGTATCTTCAAAGACATCTCCTTTGTATGATTACTCACATACCCTTACATGGAACTGGGTAAGTCTAAGAGGAAGGCAGGTTCCCTCCACCATCAGAAATAATGTTCCTTCTACAAAAGGAGTCTCTACACATTCTTATCTTCATTTAAACTGGGATAGTACTAGATGCTCCCTCAACTGTTACATTCTCAACAACAAAAGTACAGTTTGAGAAAGATGCAATAACCTGAAATACTCTCAGAACAGAATTAGTCATTACTCCCTGTGGTTAGACCTTCCTAATCAGACACTAATTACTATAAATAGGCTTTTAAATATCGCTTTTAAAAAGCTTTACTGTAAGTGTTCACATTGACAAAATCATAAATACATAACTATTTGAAAAATGAAAAAAAAACAGGTATCCAGTATTATATTAAAACATTTTTTAAAATGCTTGAACTCAAGCAATTTGAGGTTGTGGCAATGTGGACAGATGTGAATAATCTGAATAAGACTGTTTCATGATAAAAGAAAAATATTTCTAAATTAAAATCTTATTTTAATAATTATGATCTTAACTAAAAAAATTAATTATCATGTGTCGATATCTGACTACCTCATCTTTATCCCTGAAATTTTATCTGGGTAATCAGGGCAAGGGACTGATTTTAATATTCCTATTCAGATATTTAAGGACTACCTTACACCAGGAGTTAGTGCCCCCACATGAGTGACATTTGGGGCCTGACAACTCTTTTGCTGTGTGTGAGCGGCTCTCCCGTGCAGAGGAGGGTGCTTGGCCACCTTCCTGGCTTCTGCCCACTGGACCTCAGTAGCACCCCCTCATTTGTGACGACCAGAATAATATCTCCAGACACTGTCAATGTCCCCAGTGGGTAAGATCACCCCTGGTTGAGAGCCGCTGCTTTCTATTAAGGGTTGTCCTTTATCTGGGTGTGTGCAGCATATGTATTTTGTTTTTATGAAGTTGGATCTTAAGGAAACAACTTTGTGACCTACTTTCTCCACTGACCCATATCATTGTTTTCAATTTCTCAACATTATAAACGATGCCTTAGTGATTTTGCACCCAGACTCCTTTAAATATTTTTAATTAGTTCCTTATGTTTTAAGAATAACTGTTTTAAAGATAATTGTCCAAGGAGAACTCACTTCTTTATTTATTTTATTAGTAACCTCTACAAGCAATGTGGAGCTTGAACCCATGACCCCAAGATCAAGAGTTGCGAGCTCTTCCAACTGAGCCAGTCAGGCACACGCAGAACTCGTTTTAAATTTGAATAATTTAAATATACCTGAAGTCAAAAAGACAAACAAAAATCAATGAAACACAATATAAAGTAAAAAATAAACTTATGTTATATTATCTATGATTTTTGGTGTCTACACACATCACATTTCTAGTAGAATAATTATGTGCTAACTTGGGTATAAATTTTAAAAAATAGATGAAAATATAAAAAGAAGTAATGTGCTAATAAGACTTTACAAGGTATTTCTGAATGAGTAAATGTTTTTTCATCACTGTCTTGAGCATATTTTTTAAGATATTAAAATAAACACTAAAGAGACTCATCACATATCAGAACTCCATTGCTTCTAGCATCTTTTCTTTAGAAACAGCATGTGGTAATTCAAAAAAACAAACAAAATAATTCTTGTCAATCAGTGATTTGGAGATATTTTATTACCAGCTGTCATAAACTATATTAAGAAGCTCTGAGACTTTTGTTCTAGAGCATTCCAACTAATGAATTTGAAAGATTTTAAATATCAGCTATTACTTTCATATATTGTTTATGGATCCAAGAAGGATATACAGTTCACAACAGTGGGACTAAAGAGGTCCAAAGCAGCTTCAACTAATTGTACCTATAAAGTTTGATTAAAGTTTTTTCCTAAACATTTTCTTTCTTTTAAGTAATCTCTGTACCCAATGTGGGGGTCAAACTCACAACCTCGAGATCAAGAGTCACGTGCCCTGCCAATTGAGCCAGCAAAACACCCCTGAACTTCAATTTCTTTAAAGCATTTTCTAGAAGAAATGTGTCAAAACATTCAGATTTACTAATTCATAGAGCTAGAGTACATAGGAGATCATATACATTATTGCGTAATTATCTTACAAATCTTTTATAACCTTTTTTTACAATCAACTCATGATTTAATAGGAGGCTGCAGAGTCTTCTCATAAGAAATCTTACAAAATTTGTCTGGAATCAACTGTGTTTTTCCAATGAATGAAATGAGTAAATAAGCATTGATTTTCTTAAGTTCTCTGCATTTGAAGTCTCAAGTGATGGAATTTGTTTCCCAAAGCCCTGGGACTGAGCCTCAGCCCCTTGCCCTCACTCAGTAATCAGGTAACTGTCCTGTGCCTGACTTTCCTCGCCCAAAACAGACAAGTAGGTGCTTTGTTGAAGAAAAATCTATATAAATGTTGAAACTCTTCATAGTATTTCATATCATTTAAGCCAACAGTAACTCTCTGGTATAAGAAAGAAAGAAATCATTATATCCATTTTAGACATAAGAAAATAGGAATGTAGAATGCTGACTTGCTTATTGAAAGTAGTAGTTAGGTCATGCCTAGTAGTTGAGTTCCCACATTTATTGTGAAATATCTTTGTTATTATTCAGGCTCTTCATTAGACCAGTTGTGGGAAGCCACACTAATAACCATCTTTTAACACTTACCATGTTCTAAATTAAGTAAGATCATCATTGGTACACTGGAGACAATACTTAATTTGCTGAGAAGCACAGGCACAGAAAAGAACTGGAAGTACCACCCAGTCAGGGTACGTACTATGCCAGGCACCATCCTAAGCATTCCACATGGAAACCCAGAAGAGAATCCATTCTATGGCGTACATGCTCCCGGTAAAAAGGGAAACTGTGGATCACGGGTTAAGTATCTTCTGTGAAATCAGACAGCTAGCAAGTAATAGCAACAGAATTTAAACCCAAGTCAACATACCCTGGAAAGCCCAAGTTCCTAACCCCGACTTGTACCATACACAATTAACTGGTACTAGATAATACAGTTTTGTTTACTGCATAAAAGCAGGATTAATTTACCTTTCCTTTTGAAGATGAAAGATCATCCAGCAGTATCTTTTAATTGATACTGACCCTTCAAAATTCCTCTTCAAATCTTGATGTTTCCTTAATAAACAAAAACTCATATTCTTTCCATACAAAAAATAATGTGCTAGTCTTCTAACAATTAAATCTAACCAATTGTGTGTACAGAGTTATACTAATGTAAATTTAAGTAATTAGATAACTTTATTGATTTTTTTAGTGGAATAAATTTGAAAGTCCTTTTTTGTAAATCCATGGAAAATGTTCCACAAGTAATTTAAAAAGCTAAAGAATTATTACCATATGTAAATGACTTTATCAATCTTATCTACAACACACTTGTTTGGCCTTAAATATCTGGTCATATTTTTATTGAAAAAACTATGCACAATCTGCCAGGAATTGTTAAAAAATGACAAAGTTGCATAAGTCCATGGATATTTAAGAATTTTAGTTGTTTGCTAGTTAATGGTTTCATTCCAACATTTAAAGAAGTAAACAACAGGGATTTTTGACTCCAGAAATTTTACCTAGGAGTCTAGCCTGTGTAGTCTTATGGAAACAGTCATAGCTTCTTTATTAGAGTATATATACAAAGAGAGAATATATACAAATGAATACTCATTAGCAAGTAAAGCAAAAATCTATTTTCTACCTAGCTATTATGAGTGTGTTCACATGTAATTTGCTCCTAAAGAAATTTTAGTCAGTTATAGCATTGTGAGAATTATTTTAATTTTATGGTTATAATAGGGGAAAAAAGGAATTACAAAAAGCCCCTTTGGAATTCAATCATAGAAAGGAAAGATTCAATTACTTGGAAGGTCTTTGGCACTGTGCGATAGATATACAGAAAATGAGAGGCAGACTTGGGTCATTATTAAACTGTAATCCCATATGGCATTTCCTCCTCTTAGCTTCTGCTTCAATCCATTTACATAGAATATGAGCTGCAAACCAATAATTACAAACAGACATACACCCACAAATGAGAGATAACTATGCTAAGTGAAATGTAAACTGACTTTTAATTATTCATTAATAGTAATTTAGAATATTAGTGACATGACACAATGTTCTCCTCAGGGTCTGCATATACCAGCAATTCACCTGAGAGATGAAAATCCCACTTCTAAAAGTCCTGTTGGGCTCACGTTATATAAATTCTTGGACACGATGGGGTTCAATATCAACATCTACACTATTCTGCTAATCTACATACAAGGTCTAATGGCATAAAGTAGACCGTATACTACCCAGCACATGGTTAACACTTACCAGTGACAGCTATCATATAAACATTCGCCAGTTGACCATTTTTCAGCTCATGTGTCAGAGTTAAGAACAAGAACTAATTCAGGATATATACAGGCACAACCCACATTCAATACTTTTAATTAAATAGCTGAACATAAAAAATTCTACTCTGAGCCAAAAGATCCATCTCAATCGAAGGCCCTGGACAGCCAACTACCAACTGAATGGAGTTGGCAGATAAGATGAAAGTTATCTGCCATGGATGCCTGTGACCTCGTCCTCCCCCAGAAATCCAGATCACAGTTACTGGCCTTATCATACTTCCCGTGATGTAAGCTAAAAAGTTGGGTGTCATCCTCGAATCTCTTTCACATGCCCCCCATATTCAGTCAACTTCTGTTGAATTAGCCTCTGTCAAACCTCGAGTACCAACTCCACCTTCACCACTAGCACTTCAATACGAATTTGCACTTGCCTCCTATCATCCTTACTTGTCCCCTGTAACTCTTGCTCCCAACTGCAACCAGAGCACGTGCTTTGAAGAGCCCATCTGAGTTTATAGTCACCACCATCCAAATCAACCCTGAGAAGTTTGCATTTCTCTTCATCTCTAATACTGGCCTTTATTTCCAACAAGACCACATGGTCTGGTCCATTCAGCCAGGTCCCAGCCTCAGGCCCTACTCTCGCGCCTCCCCCTTGGAATTCCAGCCATATTCTCTTCAAGTCCCTGGGATTCAACCTCCAGGTACCCACTCATCACAAAGTTGGACGGGCATTTTCTTCTCCACTCTTTAAACACCTACTTTCCCTTTTGAGCTCCGCTATATTTCCACTCTTTCAGGCCCCTTTCCCTCACTGACCTTTATCGACTCTCACGACACTGTGTACTTCCAATGGGGTTAATTTTATTGCTACTTGAAGGCAGGGGCTGTATTTCTGGTATGCTTGTTCATATTACATCCACAGTACCTTGGAAAGCCTAGCAACAGTAGATAGATGCTCGGTAAACACTGTTTGAAAGCTAGAGTGGATGAGTAAATGAAAGACTGAATATCCTGATGCAATTATCCACAGTTGATGATCATACCCTTGACAGAGCCAGTATTACAGAAGATTTCGTTTCTAATTCAACAGAGATTTGTTTGGTGTGCATGGTATTCTGTTCGTTTAATACTGTACATATTTGCTCAGTATTGCAAATAAATCACAAATTAAGCTGCAGTAATAATCACATGTGGGTATGATCAAAATTCCCAAAACTACACAAAATTCCTTAAACTTAAATGTTAGTAAATTTATATCAATTTCCAATCAATAAGTGTTTTCATTCTATTCATTTAATTATTCCATCTTAAAAAAATACAGGAAGCTATGCCACAAAATAGTTCTCTTAGAAGTCTTCAGGGCGAAGCACGCATAATGTTTCATCTACAAAGTAGCAAGATGCTGTGCAAAAGTATTAAGATTGTGTATACCAAAATTCCACATAATATAAGTTTCTTTTATAAGGATAATTGTGTTCATCCTTTTAGGGTAATTGAGAGTTAGCATCTATGTTGAGTATATAACATTAGTACAACCACTAGTCTTCTGTGAGTGTGGGGATGGACACATCTTTTAGACAGATATGAAGATTACTAAGATACAAAAAGAAGCCAATCCCTTAAAATGCATCCTAGTTGCTATTGTTATTGTGTTTGAACTATTCCTTACACTTTCATTAGATTCACAATCCCTTATCATTAAATGCTTAAATCCTGCATTTTGTACTGATTTTTCACCCTCCACTTTTCCATCTGAGATCCTTGCCCCTTAAGTATTTTGCATATGTTCACCCTTAAAAACAAGGCATAAGATCTTTTGTAAATTAGCAAATGTTTACACTGCAAAGAGCACTCTGATTAATCAATTTGGAAAGTGTTCCTTCATGCCCCATTCCAGAAATTAGCATCTCTTTTGGGGTCTGCATGTGGGTCCCAAATGCCCACTCAATGGACAGGCCACATACCAGAACACTATCCATTGAAAAAGTAAGATAATCAAGTTCAACCCTTTGCTTTAGAAGCAAAGTGAAGCACAATCATTATTAGTGTCCATGTTGACAGAGCTAGACTAGGAAAATTCAAATCACTGAAATACCTCTACACATAATTTTTCCATTTTAAAAATTATACCAATAACATAAAATTATTGTTGGAAAAGAAAATATAGATGAGAAAAAAGCAAACCAGAACAAAACAAAATAAGAGGAATGAAATATCATTAAATAGAGGTAACTTTTCTTAACATTTTGGTCTGTATCCTTTCAGAAACTTTCCTAAACAAACATACATCTTAAAAATTAGCTAATACATGTACTATTTTTAATCTGGTCTTTGAATTTGCCAGTATAGTCAATATCTTTCCACGTCAACAAAAACTCAGATCTGTATCAACATCTGTAAAGTTGCACACGACTCCAACCTCAACCCTCTTCGTTCTCTCCCTGGGGAGTCTTATCCTCACGTGCCTTCTAACGGTCCTTTAGGGGACTTAGTCCAGTAAGGCTTCAATCGTAGCTTGTAGTAGTATATACTAGCGTTGTATATTCCTCAACCCAAGGAGGAAATGCTCTTGCCAGAGAGGGCAAAATATACAAAGAATGTCTCTTGGTTGCTATTTCTATCCAATATGGAGAGGTTATTGGGCTTGCATGACTAAACCCAGTGTTCACTGAAATAAACAATTAGAGCAACTGACTTGGTCAAGTTTTAATCCTTGAGCTGCAGAAGGGAAGCACTGCAGCAGTGCAAACATTTGACACCAACAATTCTTCTTATTTACATGCTAATGAATAATAAATGTCTTATACCTAATTGATCATTTAACATGATTATTTTATCACACAGCAAATTTCCTCCTATAAAAAAGTAAGCTTTAAAGGACTTACTAACTCAATCAACATTTCTCATGTGCTCTCTCTCTGACCCCCTCTGACGTGTGGACAACTTTCCAGTGAGTGCTGGAGAGAGAAGGGGACGCCACCACAGAGCCAGTCTAGTAGGGAAGATTGCTACAAGCAGCACAGAAGCTGACTCACCAGGAACCAGACAGACAAAGCTCCCTTTCACAACCACCAAGGAGGGCCACCTGCCAGAAATTTGGATCTTGAGTGTCTTCTCTTTTCTCTCATTTTTTTTTTTTTAAAGTAGGCTTCATGCCCAGCATGGAGTCCAGTACAGGGCTTGAACTCAGGACCCTAAGCTCAAGACCTGAGCTGAGATCAAGAGTCAGACACTTAGCTGACCAAACCACCCAAGTGACCCTCTTTTTTCTCATTTTAAATGATGGCCAACCTTATGCTTATGCTGTTTGTGTCTGAGGTTTATGCATAAACATTAAACTTCTTTGTACTACTTCGTCAGAATACAAAACTGAATGTTAAAGCACATTCCCATTTTTTTTAACACATTGTTTCCTAGTTTTGCAAACAATAAAAAATAACACATTTAAAGAAATGTCCATATGCTCCACAGTATTAGAAAACATAAGGCTTTCAATTATTTGCTTAGTTTTGGTCATTGTTACAGATTTAGTTCAAAGGCAAGTTTAAATATGGTTGCACAAACTTGTCCTAGGACGTCTTGTGCATTTATTTGTGTATAAATACTACCCATTTAAGTCACTTCAAGTCAGAAATAAGGTGGATGAGCCAAAAATTTGTAATGTGTATTTCATAAAACATATGCCCATTGTACGTAACAGACATCATGAAAGCCCCAGAAAAGACAAGCAATAATTAGCTATTTTTAAAGCAGGTGCAGCACAGGCAATGCAATCACTGAGTAGAGTCATAAAATATTATTTAGAGCTCACCCTTGGCCGTGAATGCATTAGGTGACCTAAAATGAAATATTAGCCCACTTGGACCTGATTTTCAGACACTTGGGTGAAGGGCTTGGTCTATGTGTAATCAAAAAGCCCCTGCGACGTGTATTTAGGATTCTAGATCTTGATATTTGTGACACGGTGTATTCGAGCGTCACCTGGACGAGACTTCTGAGAACAGCTGTCCTTAGTGCATGGAGAATGGTAAAGCAGGTTTCATTGCTGCTTTCCTGATCTATGCTGAAAGGCGCATACTCTTGCCTTTCCCTAATGTGGCTACTTTTAGGAAATCCATTTTTATTCATTTTTTCTTCTCTTAAAAATATCTTTCTTAGCTACCTAACTATTGGGATCAAACAATATATCCAATGAAATGATATGTTACTACCATGTTATGGCTGAGAACTGAAACACGCAAATGAGAAAATTCAATGTTATGGCTTTTGCAGCAACTCTAGCCTAGCTTATTTGAAGCATATATGTAGTGTCTTCTTATTAGCAGATATGCAGTAAAACGCATGCCTTAATATATACTATTTATGCAGCTTATATGAATTAAGCTTGCCAAGGGGATCATAAACTTTGAATGTTCTTTCAGAAACTTTAATTCTTAGTCATAATTTTGCATTAACATAAGGCTGGGGTAACGTTTTGTCAAGGTTGTTGACATTTCATCATATTTCTTTGGAGGAGACATCAAAACACAATATAAAATATAAAAACAGGAAATCAGAATATATTTATGCCAACTCATGTTAAGGCATATGCATATGGTTATGTCTGAAAGTGGTCGTAGGGTGCACATAATCGCGTTTTCCTGGTACAGAGAGAGACGGTGGTATTCTTTCTTGCTCAATATCAGTATTAAGCAATAAACACAGTATGAAGTTAAAACTTTAGTATGTGATTTTTTTCCCCATTAAAATCTTAGAGCTTTGAATTTTTTTTTAATTTTCAGAGAGGTCTCATGCCAAAGGCCCCTAATCACAGTATAGTTACCTGATAGCACACACCTGGACTAAAATCACAAGTCCCACTGTTAGCTCATATGGAAAGAGCAACAGTTTTTAAAGGAGTATATTCTGTAAGGATTTGGAAAACCTTGTTGAAGTCAGGCCAGTACCTGGCAAGTTAATCGCCGCATGGACTCCAATGCCTGTGCTGCCAGAAATGCCCAACTAGGAAGCCAAGTGCTGCACAGTTGGAAACAGAAATGCTGCCGGGGGTGGGTCTTCTGACTCAAAGTTCTCAGCAAATTATTAGCTTATAATTAGTAACATTATTCCGCTTAATGAACTCCACGAGGTGAGGTCATAACTGTATCCACAAGCTAATCGCATGGGTTCTTTTAGACAGTTAAGAAATGAAAGGTATTCAGACTCTTTGGGTTATAGGCCTTCTACGCCTTGTTTTTATCATATTCACTATAATTAAAGAAATTAAACTTAGCAAATTCAAATGGCTGAACGAAAATCCCTGCCTTAGGTCTAGTGCAAAGAGGCCCCCACCAAAAGTGAGTGGGAGACTCTTGATATTATGTGCAGACCTGAACATCCTTGAGGTTCTTGACTGGGCTCATTTCACGATGCCTGGTGTTGGAACAGTACAAGGACATGCAGGCTCTGAGCCGAAGGCAAACATCAAGTTACTGGGTAAAAGCACCACTTGACTTCAGTTTCTGCAACTCAAAATCTGAACTGTTATGTACTCTGTAATATTTTAGAATTCTTAAAAGATAATGTAAAATATCATGAGAACAACTTGGAGATTTTGAAATCACTTACAATGAGGAGTGCAACATATCGTCAACTCTTTGACAAAACCAACCCTGTGTAGCCTAACATCCCTAACTCTCACTGCCATTTAACCAGGTGCGTTTAAAATTACTACACTGGTTTTCGAGTCATTCCTATTCATTTCTTGCAACATAGTCTACTGGTCTTAAATAATAAGTTTTTAGTGGGCAGGGACTCTATCTATTCAGCTTTCTCTCTGTAGGGTCTAGCTCTTTAATCAAAACTCTACATAATAAAATATTTGTGAAGAACCAGATGATAATAAAGTAACATATACCCAAAATAAGACACAACTGAACATTCACCACTCATAGCCATGCAAATCTATAATACTTTAAGATTTGAATTGAAATCTTCTACACACTTGTTCTCAATAAATTGATTGATAACTAGGTATGTAAGACACCAATATCATATAAGTCACTAGGATTGCAAGTATAACTCAGGACAAACTGCACTCCAAGAATGTTCAAGAAGGATTTTTAAATGAGTAAGACACTTAAAATTTTTATGACAATTAAAACAAACCCAGGTCTGGGGCATCTGGGTGGCTCAGTCAGTTAAGCGTCCGACTTCCTCTCAGGTCATGATCTCACAGTTCTGTGAGTTCAAGCCCCACGTTGAGTTCTCTGCTGTCAGCATAGAGCCTGCCTCAGATCCTCTATCTTCCTCTCTCGGCCCTTCCCCCACTCACAACGGTGCTCTCTCTCTCTTACTCTCTCTCTCTCTCCAAAATAAACCTTAAAAAATAAATCAAAATTAAACAAATAAATAAAACAAACCCAGGTCTTAGCCCTTCTTGGTAAAAATAAGAAATAATACGTTCTGTAGAGCTAGATGAAGGATAGTAAAAGAGAGAGAGAAAGATGTATCTTTCAAATAGTCGGAAAGAGTCAAGCTGTAAAAGCCTTGAAAACTCCTTAGTTTACATAGGTGATCATGTATAACTTTGTATGAACTAATCATTTGTCATCTTTCACATCACTGTGTTATGGCAAGAAGGCTACATGGTATAGTATCATCCTTAGTTGTGTAAGTTCAAAAGGCGGCTGTTCTAGAATTGTGAATAAAACACCTCCCTGGTCCTGCTTAATAATTATATGCTCTATGCCACTCCTCCTTTAGCTCATATATATTGTTCGGTCAACATACGCTTTGTATTTATACTTCATACTGGACCAATTTTCATTCCAGTTTGATTTGTGACACAGATAACACCGTAAGCTACTTTTCAACGTGGTTTCTTAGAAGCCATTTCCATTCCTGCACAGTATACAGATTAAGAAAGTTACACATAATAAGTAATGTGCCACTATAATTTGAAAAATCCATCTTGTTCACGTTCTCCAGCTCCTACTAAAAGATTTATAACACCACTGAAACAGGAATTGATGAATTCATCACTGTCTGGGGCATTTTGATCATAATCAATAACATAATTTTACCCTTAAATAGGATTTCAATTAAAGCATATTTTTCAAAGTAATTTTACTTTAACATAAAAATAGGCTTTTGTACCATGAGTTATTAACCCATTAGGTGCCAAAAGAAAATGATTCTGTCTCTGAAGTTCCACATCAAAAAATAACAGATGAAACTAAACTCTCTCTCTCCTATTTCACATTTCCCACAGGTACATTTCATAAAAAAAAATACATTATTATATTTTCATCATGGAAAATGAAAAGTAATATACTTTCATAAAATAATGGAACCATGAAAGGTTTATCAGATGAAAGTGAAGATGCCCCAATATACCCGCCTGTGCTCGGACAATGTGAGTTTTATCTACGAAGAAAACATTTTTGCCTAAACAAAATTACTTTGCCATATCATTATAAAACATCAAAAAAATTCTTCAAAAATCCTGTGAAATTTATACATGGTATAAAAAAAGCAATGTATTTTATGATAATCCTCCTCTTCCAGCTACTGCATTTTTCTGCCCTATTAGAACGGCCAAAGAACACAAATTTCTCCCACAACACAATACCAAGTTGCTTCCCTCAAAAATATAAATACAAATTCAAAAATTATTTTAAATTGATGGTGTAGTCATTTCATTATAAGGAAGTCACTTTCATATTTGTAACCTTTAGATACACAATCCATCCTGTCGCGCCATTCACTCAGAAATAAGCCTAAGTGTTTACTCCTTGTTTAAATGACGCTGAACTCATTATTTCTTGGTGATTAGGCCCGACTCCTTACTGAGGCTTGTTTCTTGCCTTTCACTCTGCCGCGGTCACTACTGCTGTCCACTAAAGATCTATGTGACCAATACACTGCGTCTTCGTATGCAATTTCCTCTGCATCTTCTCCCCCTTCCACTTTGGAAATAGGAATTGATCCTTCAAACTCAAACTTAAACACTGTTTTCTTGTGCAGCCTTCCTGGACATCCTTGGACAATTCCATCTCCATGATTCCATGGCTGTCTACACAGACCTTTAAGGCAGCACTCGTTCTGCATTCTACTTATCACTGTCTTTCCCATGTAAGTGGGAGGCTCCTGAAAGGTAGAACTCTTAGTCATCTCTGTATCAAGAAGACCTCTTAAGGTCCACTATGTAGCAGCCACTCAACAAAGTTAAAGTAGATGCACGGGAGGAAGAGCTGCAATCCACATGCTCTGTTCATTGATCTTAAGATGGTCGGCCCAATTGGTATGGTCTTGCCAACTGATTTCTAAATGCCTATTTAATCTTTCTATTGTAATCAATTTGTGTAAAAGTCTTCTTGGATTTGGTTCCAAGGTGCTTGACTTTCAAACTAAAGAAGAGATGAAATTTCTGACTAAGAATCCTGAGTGCTGAGCACCATTCAACTAAGAAAGAATAATGGTTAGGAAACACTAGCCTACACAGATTCCAGTTTCTCAAGTTGAGTCAGAAACTCAATGAACACATTTCTGATGACGTTTCTAGGAAAATCCTAATGCCTAAACAGAGCAGAATAAAGTAAGATAGAAGCTAAAGAATGAAGAGAACTGCGTAATACTGGAGAGGCAAAAGGGAACCGAGACATAGTGTTCCCATGACGTCACTGTCAGTTTGGGTTGGTTAAGAGCCCAAGAGGTGGCATAATCCAGCAGAGTAGAGAACCCTGAACACAGTGGTTTCTTTACTAGAAACAATCAGAGGAGTTCTAAGTTTTAACCTTCCTATGTCCTAGAAGTCTGGACTCATTAAACCACGCATGTTGGCTTGTTAAATACAGCAGGGTTATTGGGCATTTGGGTGGCTCAGCTGGTTAAGCATCTGACTCTTGACTTCAACTCAGGTCATGATATCAGGGTTAGTGAATTTGAGCCCTACATCTAACTCTGTGCTAACAGTGTGGAGCCAGCCTGCTTGGGATCCTCTGTTTCTGCCCCTCCCCAACTTATGTTCTTACTCATTCTCTCTTTCTCTCTCTCTCAAAATAAATAAGTAAACAAAAAAAATACGGCAGGGTTATGGCTGAAGTAATCAACTATGCATATCTCTGTATTTGATACGTTCTCTAGCCCCTCACACTTCTTTGCAAAGCACAAAGAAAGGCTCAGAGAAGTAGTCAAATGTGAGGCAGGAAGGATTCAGAGACACACTTGCAGAACCTTTCTGTTCCAAAGGCTGGGGCTGGGGGAAGGGAGGTGGGGTTACTGAGGAGGAAGAGGAGGGACCAAAACCCTTAAAATGACAGGAGATGAAGCACCTTGCATTGGGAGAATCTAGGAACAGAGTGACCCAGCGTGTGGCTGTTCCTCCATGTGCCTCCACCCCTACAACTCATCACCTAAGAGCAACCTGCGAGCCAGCGGTTCTATATTTCTTATCAGCTAATCCTTAGTAACAAGCCTTCTGTGTGTCAGAATCAGTCAAAAACATTTCGCCTATGTATTGATTCTTTCAATAGTCACAATAACCCTCTGACGGAAGTACTATTACCATCCCGATTAAAAGTGTGTCCAAGGCCACAGTGATTTATCCTTCCCTGAGGAAGGCAGTGGGAACTTGACCACCTTGGGGGCGGGGGGAGCACACAGAGGGGGAGATTTCGCCACCCCCAGGAAGGAACTCAATAGAAGACACAGGGGATATCCCTCTGAGTTTGAGCTCTTGTGAATATACTCTCACGGTGTCTGTTTAGTTAATATCTTCGTGAGACTGTTTCATGTCCAACAATAAGAGCACTTAAAATTTTAACATATTTAAAAATTTAAAAACATATTTAAAATATTTTAACATTTAAAAATTTTAACTGTTCTCTTGTACAGGTTGGTGGGGTACCATAATTAGATTAAATCCTCTACTGGTTCCTTGCAGATGGAAGAGAGGTGTGTGAAACGGACTTCTAAGAGGAGTAACAAAATTAAGAAATTAAGTTTCCTGACTCAGAAAAAGAGACGACAGAATTAAAAAAACAAATAAACTCCTCTAACACGCCCCATCCAGCTCAAGGTTACATGAGTCTAAGAAGACAGGACCGAATTTCGGATGGGAAAGATGTGGCTGAATTCACGATTTGCTACATTGGAGAGGACCTGCCAGGATTTTGATTGCTCTCACCTTATTCCCCTCCTTTTAAGTCAGTTCTAAGGCATCTCTAGGGAAAAAGGGGAGGTAACTTTTGTTTCTATCATAATGAGATAGGTGCATGCTTTTTTTATTCTGTGATTAAAATACAGTAAGTTTTAAAACACCAGGACCATTATAATGCCAATGAGATCTGTGAATCAGTAGCCTGGGTTTTCCACCGATGGAGAGAAATAATGACATTGACAAAGGAACTATATAATTCCTTGAAAAACAGATGGGGACTTTCACATAATTTTTAAAAATGACATTGGCGTGTGCACAGATGTTCTTGCCATTTCTTGTAAGAAACAAGTCACAGCACTCGAATTTCATATTCCCACACAGCACTTAGGAGATTAGTCCTAGTAAGTGAAGTGTTCCGAAGGCCAGGAAAGCAGGAGAAATTGCATGAATTCAGTAGGTGAATTAAGCTGTTCACATGGAGTGCCATTCTATAATGTTTGTACGTCACAAATAAATTTGGGATTAATCATTTTTCTGCAAAACTCTTGTACAAATTCCAATTTCAAAATTATCTCAGGCTTAAAAATAGAAAACTCATTTTCAAGCGAAGTTGGTGATTATGTTAAAAGTATCAGAGTACATCAGGAAAATAATTAGTACAAAGCAGTTTCCTGGTACCAAGGGGTGCCTGGTGCCCAGACTCTGGGCACTAGCATTTAACAAGCAGCATTCACACGAGATAGAAAGTGGGGCTTCTGCACAACCAAAGTCACCTCATTCTTGCTTCCATTTTAAACAAACATTGAATTTACAGGTGGGACACAGATGACACTCAAGTGAGGTTGCAAAATACTGAGGATTATGAATTTCAACCTCTATTAATAAGAAGAATGAATACATCAGGTTACTGCTAAACTCCATCTAATTACTTACACATTAATCAAGGACAATAAAGAAAATTATCATCTAAAAGACACTCAAACCAGCACTAGGAAGGACCTGGCAAGCCTCGGTTATCAAGCTAATTAAGGGAACTGGCTAATCCTAAACCGTGGGTAATTCAACAATTCTTTTTATTGGCACGGATTATATTTCTGTGTGTGACAGATTTACCTGAACATTTTGTTTTTCTCAATTCAGCAGGAAAAAGAAGTCTTTCTTTCTTGCTAGATCATAATGCAAAGCCAGTTAGGATTTTTTTAAGGTTTAAAATGTTAAATTACACATGTAGTATAGTATATAAAATCCAACTGCTGTTTAAAATCTTTTAGTAAAGCTTTTCAAATACATTTAATAAATGCACATGAAGGTAAATGAATTGTGATAAAAATAAAAAGATTAGTTGTTTTTTTCTATCACTTGGAAGTGTCTCAAATTTAATTTAAACCATATAAAGTACCTTGTGAGTCACCATTATTTCATTTTACAGATAAAAGTTATAACATCTTCAAGAAGTTACAAGTGGAGTTACATGTGGTAAGCAAAGAGGTGTCTTATTTTTAAACATTATTTGTAAAACTACCTATTACAGGGGGGCCTGGGTGGCTCAGTCAGTTAAACACCCAACTCGATATCAGCTCAGGTCATGATCACCCAGTTGTGGGATCGACCCCCCACATCAGGCTCTGTGCTCACAGTGCAGAGCCTGCTTGGGATTCTCTCTCTCTCTCTCTCTCTTTCTCTCTCTCTCTCTCTCTTTCTCTCTCTACCTCTGCCACTCACATTGAGTCCCTCTCTCAAAAAATAAACTTAAAAAAAAACTATTACAAACATAGACCTTTTGAGTTTTTTTCTCACTCTTTTGCTCTCATTGTCTTTCCTTTCAACAAATAAGTGCTACTAATAAAATCCAGCTGATTGAACTGTGCGCCAACAAAATTCGCTGCCAACTGTAAGACAGGCTTTGTTAGGCTCCTGAATACTGGTCCAGATTGCTGGTGAGATTCTCAACTACAGCATCATTTATGAAACTAACGCTTAGCACCTCACAGCGACGCACAGCAAACGCAGGTAGTAAGAACACGTGCACTGGAACTTGAATATCTAGGGTGGACACACAGTTGACGCCGACAGCTGTGGAAGAGGAGACAAATTATTTAAAAGCTTAGCGCCTCCAACAGTTCATCTAGAAAATGGGGGTAGTATTAGTGCTTACATCTTAGGGTTCTTATGAAGATTAAATCAGATGATCCACGGGAAGGAATGCACACACGGCACACGTGGTAAACTCTGGTACATACTGAATCTGGCACAGAGGAAATACTTATTACTGCCAAGTATTTTTTTCACATGCATAAATCTTAGACAAAAGAAGGGAAGAAATGCAGTTTTTTTCATTAACCGTCATTTCCTACAGTGTAAGCTCATGATGATTAAAACAATGACAAAATAAGGGGCGCCTGGGTGACTCAGTTGGTTAAGTGTTCTACTTTGGCTCAGGTCATGAACACGCAGTTCGTGAGTTTGAGCCCCATGAGCTCTGTGCTGCCAGCTCAGAGCCTAGAGCGTGCTTCGGATTCTGTGTCTCCTTCACTCTCTGTTCCTTCCCCACTTGCTTGCTCTCTTTCCCTCTCTCTCTCTCTGTCTCAAAACTAAAGATTTAAAAAAACTAAAAAAGAAAAAACAATGACAAAATTATATCTATTATTTGAACAATCCCAGTAAGGATTTTGAACAGGTGGGTGTTACCTTGTCCTCTGTCACCACATCGGTAGAATAACCAGAATCCCAAAGCAGGAATGCCCAGGGCCAGCAGTGGCCCAGACACAGGACCTGGGCTGCCGGTGAGTGGGAGCGGCCCGGCTGTGCAGGGGAGGCACGAGAGGGAGCACCGGATCCGAGTGGATGGAGCAGAACCCCGGTCCCTTCTGAAGCACCCCAGGTCCAACCCAACCCCTGTCAGGCTGCCCACCCATAGGCATGACCCAACAACCTACTACAGAGGCCAAGGGCTGAGACAAAGGGTGTGATGGCAAGTACTTGTCTAGGTTGATGCCATATCCCCCCGCCCCTGTACCCCCCTGCAGACTGGAAGGCAGAGCCTAGAACGCAGGTGGCACCAGGCTGTCAGATGTGCTAATGACCAACATTTACGGTCCAAAAATTGTCACCCTGCAAAACGGCATGGACTTGGTTATAATTTGAATCTCTTTACTCAGGGTGACTCATGGGGACTATCTACCAGGCCCTGGGACACGTGATGAAAGACAGGACAGGACAAGAGTTTCTTCCAGCTACATTTCCCATCATCAGTAGTGCATGCTTTCCAGCCATTGCTTCTCTCTGCGGGGGTGCAGGGAGCATGCCCTTGACCGTAAGGAAGGGAACCACACACTGGGACCTGCGGTAATGACGTCATTTGCCCTTCTGGAGAGAGACAATTATCGGCACTTTGGAACCGGATAAACGAAGGCCTAGATGGGGAAACAGGTAGCCTGAATTATAGAACGAGTAACCGGAAGAAGTGAGTCTCTAAAGCTCCGAGGTGGATCCGTTTCTCCTGCGATGCCATCCTCTCCACGGGAAAGGACATCCCACCACAGAGCCCTGAAATGCCTACTTGGGAAACTAAAGAGCGTGTAGACCTCTGCTTCTTCAGGTGAAGATGTTTCTGCGTGCATTCACTACTGAAGAGATTAATAATAACAAACTGTCAGATATAAAACGATTACGCAGATTCAACGTAGTTGAAAACATTAACTCATTGTGTCTTCTAGAGTCCCATTTTACCGTGCTTTAAAGAGGACTGTTTATTTAGAGATCTGAATGGAAAGCTAAACTTTAGAATGAAGAAATTTCAATTTAACTGTTACTTATGTAACTTTCTACATTCTTTATAACATCATTTCCTAATTCAGAAAGGGACCACACTCATTCGCAATGTCAAAATGTCCCAATCTGCGCCATTACAAGTCTCATACTTAATGCCCACTTTTATGTAAACGAGTGAATTTCTAGATCAGTAAGTTTCACTTCCCAAAACAGATCCTTGAAAACATGAGTCGTCCTAGACTATTAAATTAGGAGTGCACTATGGACCTAAGGTAAAAGGTATGAAGTAATTCCTTTGGTGTCTGCCCCTCAGGGGGCACCATAAATGATTCTAACATATTCCAACGCATAATCACCTTGTGAGGAATTACAGGGGTGGGGGATGGGGCGTGGATCTACTTAGAATGTCCTCACTGTTTCCCAAATTGAAACGGTGTGCATTCAAATATTAGACCTGGATAATAAACTAAGATACCACCAAGGAAAGAAAATTGGACTCGAGAAGCTCATTAGTAAATTTGCAAACTGGAACAAAATAATAGAAGGACCAAACTGCCTTCCTTTGTGCTGCTAACCATCTGCAAGCCCTGAACCTGTCCGTGGTGAGGCGGTTCATATACTAACAGAGTTAAATATCATCTTCAAGTCCGGCTTGTTCCGTGTAGGCAAGTACATACATAGAACTCCATCAATTTCAGACTGCGGTGAAAAGTGCTGAATTCCATTCTTTCAGGGGATAGAAAACATTTATAATAGCAACAGCCCCACAGCTACCTCTTCTTGTAACTGGCTCTAAGAACGAAAAAAAATCTTTATGACAATAACAAGAGAATGAATTTTCATTTTCAGAGGCAGTCTGAGCCATCACCGCTGGCCTGCCACCTCGCTCTTCTGAAGGCATTCAGACCCTTCACTGCAATGTCTCAAAAATCAATAGCAATTTATTCTCTCTTTGGACCCCAAGCAACAAAAGTAAATAATACTGTCACCTCCAGTCTGCCTGCAGAACATGGTCACAAAACAGCCTTGCCACTAAAATACAACCGTATGCAGCTCTTTATCTATGCCGGTGCTACCGACTGTATCGGCTTTCGTAGGGGACAAATACTCCAGCAGAGCCGCACAGAGGTCAATCCCTTGTACCTTAGCCAGACAGAATGCTGGGGCCCGAATTGAAGAGGAATCTTGACAACCACCTAAGTCAGCTTCCTGCCTCAATGTTGTGGGTTTTACGGGAAAAAAAGAAAAAAAAATCAGTTTTCAACACTGTTAAAGCTAAGGGGGAAAATATGCTATCAAATATATCATATGTATAATTCTTCCCTACAGAATTTTTAAAAATCACCAGGCTTTCTGAAACTCCTAGCTGAACCATAACATTAGGAAGCTAAAATCTGTAAGTAATTTTTACATTATCTGACTGACAGAAACATTAGTCTATAAATAAACCCAAGATTTAAAAATGAAAGTTCTATTCTGATAATGCTCAACAGACCAGTTGATATCATCATCACTTAATGGTACAGGACACTACACACACTTCAAAATATTTAAGATGGTATTTCAAAGCAATAAAAGGAATTTTAACAATAATCGAAGTATAATACTATCCAACTCCAGATAAAGGAAATCAGGCCCGATACGTAACACCATAAAACTAGGTAATGAAAGACACAGGACCCACATCCAGTTCTGACATCCTTTTCACTATACTTATTTATGAAAAATTACATAGAGGCATACTAAAGAAGGAGCCAGGCTCCTTTAGGGTTATAAATTACACCTTAAAAGAAAAATCAAGGGCTTTGGAATCTTCAAGCAGTAATTAAAAATTCCAAATCATAGACAAATGCTGTGTAATGTGTTGGAAATATTTACTGAATATCTGTTGTATACACATCACTGGCAAGGTCTAAGAAAAAATATATACAATTTTAAGGATTATATAAAAAATAGAAAGTAATTGAATGTCAAATTCTGTAGTTGAAGAATTAACAGAGATTGGGTCAAGGGCGGGCAGGAAGGGAGGACCACTGGGAGAAGGAGAGGTTCATCCAGTCAGACCCGGGGGGGCTGGAAGGTTCCATGTGGGAGTGTGCCCTGCTGCCCAGCAGTGGCACCTGTGAAGTGGAGCGCGGCAGCGGGGCAGGCCCGGACAGCGGCAGAAAGGACATAATTCCGACGTGGCAGAAGCACCAACAATGTGAGTGAAGCGTTTTACTTGGAAAATCACTGTGGTCATAATGTGGCTCAGTCCTAACTCAAAACAAAACAAAACAGAAAATACTTTAAAGGTATGGTCTAACGGGTCAGAAAAACAAGACTTAAAAGTATTACTTAATTTTCTAAACCAAAACACTGTTTCTTTGAAATTTCATTTAAACAACCAAAAACATAACATTGTGAAGGAACTGATTCAAGATGTACAATATTGGTTTTCTGGTAAAATTAGTAACACTAAACTAAGATAAGGGAGAAAACCTCTGGATCCCTCATATTTATTTTGTGGCAGTAACCACTTGGCAAAGAAAAATGAAAACTTGGATTGGACATTTTGATAAATCAGGTTTAAATTTTGTATGTTAAAGAAGATATGTCAAATTGATATATACTTTACTGTCTATAAGAATACTAAAGCTTCTTAAGTTATTTACCAAAACTAATTTGACATTAAACTTTTAAAAAACACCCTTTTCATTTTTTTTTCAATTTTGGAAAGTTTAGAAACTGTAGAAAACCAACATTCTTTTTTTTATTTTATGTAATTACTGTAGAATGTTTGGGAAAATATACATGCCTATAAAACACAAAAATACAAATAATCACTTGAAAGGCTACCCACCAGAGATGTCTACTGTAACATTTGCTTCTTTTTGATTCAAAAACAATCTACAGTGGAGATATAAATATTTTACCTATAATTTGACAATGCGTATCAAATATCATTAAATTACTGCAATCAAATAACACAGTAACTCCACTCATAAGAATTTACCTAAAACAAAAGTAGAACAAAAACAAAAATCTAGATGTGGACAGTAGACTAGCAGAAGGAATGTTCAATGCAACACTGTTGGGAAGAATGAAAACTGGAAATGATCTCAGCCAAGAGGAGGCCATTCAATAATTACTTTATAAACATATGCACACTTTGTCACGATGATTTTTTCACACGTATTGAATATCACCAGAGCTTATCCGTTTTTCCTATTGTCCTAATTTCTGAAGAAATGTTCTCAGAATATTTACAAACTAACTTGTAAACACCGAATGACAGTGACTAAACCAGTCCTACCACTAAACGCCTCCGAGGCAGGACCCATGTGTGTCCTGCATGCCCTTGTAGATATCGCTGTAACAGTGAAGAGGAATGGGGACATGAAAGAGAAGTCAGAACGTACCACGATGAGGAAAGCGGTATTGGAAAGCCATGTCAGGCAGACTCGACAGCAGAAATGAAGAAACTGAGTCTTGGGAGTAAACAGGATTCAGACAGTGCCTGAAGATGAGTGATGTGATGACGCGGGTAGAAGTGTGACATGAGACAAATGGCCGTCCGATGTTGGGATCAATCTCTGTGGAAGGCATGCTGTTTGGAATTATCAGGTAAGTAAAGAAAATGAACTTGGCCCAATAATGACATCAGTGTTCTAGGTACTAGAATTATGACAGAAGACAGATCGGGTTTAGAGAGTAGGGAGAGAGACTAGAGACTAAAACACAAGTAAAGAAGTCATCACCACAATCTCAGGCAATAAACAATACTGAGTAGAACACAACAGGACAATGGGACTGGACAGAAGAAAACAGACACCAGAAATACTGTGAAGGCACAATCAAAAGAATTGGTATAGAGGACAATGAGGGTTTCATAGTTTTGATCCTATGTGGCTAAGGCAGTGATAAAATAAAGTAAAGGAGGTAACAGAAAGGAGGGCAATCTGTGTTGCCAGAGAAAGTCAAGTTTGTTTTTAAATACACTGAATTTGAGGTAGCTCTGGAACACAAGGGGGTGACCAACAGAAAAATGGAAAGAAGGCCCCGGAAGTCAGAATGTAGACTTTGGAAATACTCAACATGTAGGAGTGGGTGAAAATCATATGCAGATAGCATTTAAAGTCAGAAGGAAACCACAGTAATATCACTCACAATATCAATAAGAAGTATAAAATATCTATAATAAAAAACTGAGCAGGACCTACTTGAAGAAAGTGACAAGCTACAGTAGGCATAAATGGAAACAGTTTACTAAGAAGATATTACGTGTCTGTGTGGGAAGAATAACTCGGTTAAAGTCATCCATTCTCTAATTAAACTGCAGATTTAATGCAATCCTAATAAAATCTGCAATATAATTTGGGGAAGCTTAATGAAGCTATTCTGAAGTCATCTGGAATGAGTATCTGAGAGTAACTATTTTTAAAAGAGGAGAAAACAAAGGAGAACCCAACCGAGCAGACATTAAACCGTATTACAGACGTGCAGCGATACACTGACCCGTAAACAGAAAAATTACTGGACTAGAAAGCCCAGAAATAGACACAGGACAGTAATTATTTAAATTAGGAAAATTTCAAATCAGCAAGGGAAGAGATAACTGAATGAAAAGCAACATAATAAGGAAAGTTTTTCTTCTGAACCGGGTTGGGGAGGACAGAGGGAGTCTGAGCTTTTCAGACACAGTCAGGGACAGAAGTAACAGAAGAGAAGGCTCGCTTACTGCAAAGTTAAGGAGGTCAGGGCATTGTGGATTCTAGTGAATGTTTAATGTGGGAAGAACCAAAACATGAAACCACTGCCTGCAATGAAATGAAGCCTTTCTAAAGGAAAATGTCACGAGGGACTATCTGACTGATGACAGGGACAGCCTGGGGAAGAGTCTCGAGGAGGTATGATATCTGACTTACCGGAAATGAAGGAATAGCAGAGGTAAAAAAAAAAAAAAAAATAACAAAAACTTTATTGTCAGGGATGGGCTTGCCAACTTTAAGATTTCTGAGTTGTCAGTTCTGAGAAATGGCATATTAAATCAGCCTGCAGCAGTAGAAACGCTTGGTCAGGATTCTGACAGGTCAGTAATGTAGGCTCTGAAGTTCCCCAGGAAGTGTCGGGAATCAGGACAGAGAGAGGATGGCCAGTGAGGCGACACAGCCTTGCAGTCCCGTGGAGGACAGGCCTCGTGATACATAGATGAAAAGAAAGGAAAGGAGGTGACTTAAATATATTTTGAGCTTTGACTTAGGTAGAAAGTCCCTGACAACTAGACTGTGAGGTGGATGTGTAATTCATCCTTCCGCAGAGCCTCGCACACAGCATACATTTCGAAAGGACAAGAGAGTCGGGGAATGCTGTAGTGTCGGAAGAAACGCTGAAACCCTGAAGCCGGCCCCACGGCCTGCCCGCTGGCTGAGAGAGAAGGCCGGGTGAGTGGCAGCCACCGCAGAGCACAGAGATGTTAGCACTGTCGCCAAAACAAAGTCAGGCTCAGCCAAAGAGGAGAGGCAGAAAGGCTGCCTTTTGAAGGTCAGTGGGAGAGGGACAGTTCAAGGACAGCGACAGGGAGGCTTTCCCTCGCATCTTTTGGAATGAAGCGATGCCACCATCTCTACAAAGGTTCTCTTCTGGCTACTCCACTGACTATGGCCCCTCCAGCCTCTCAACAAGGGCACCGTGGAGAATAAAAGCAACAAACAAAAATACCCTCTGCACCTGAAACTGTCAGAAAAGTCAACATTTTGGAAACTGTGGGCTTGGCAGATTCTCGGTATCTTTGTAGAGTAGAGAAGAAGAAATACTCAACAACCGCTGTTTATTTCTGAACTTCATAGTTTGTTCTCTCAAGTACACTGGTCCGGAACTCGGTCTGCCAGCGTTGACGGTCCTCAGACTCCCAGGACTGATTTAAACTAGAAAGGCAGTGTGGCAACTCCTGTGTGGCAAGCAGTTGTCAGGCAGTCCCGCCTCCACACCTGCGTCAACTCAGGAAGGTCTGAGTAGCTTGCAAATTTCTCTGAAAAGAGTCTTATCTAGATACCTGGGTAAACAGATTGAAAGGACTGCATACTGTCAAAAGCTTATTAAGAGGTATCGTAGGCATACATTTAACAGCACATATTTAATACAGTTTGCTACCTCTGGGCATAGGTGGGCATAATAAGGAAATCTCCCCCAAAGAATCCTCCTGCCCCTTGGCAATCCCTCTCCCCACTCCCCTCCCAGTCCTGCTCGCCTCCCCTCTTCCCTGTCCCCAGGCACCACTCATTTGTTCTGTCTCTATAGATTAGTTTCTATTGAGGGGAATTTTTACAAATAAAATTATATAGTCTTTTATTTTATAGACTTCCACCTTTAATATGAGCTGCCTTTATCCAGCTTACTTACTTAGAGCCACAGTCTTTTTCATACATTTGCATCATTTGAAAAGAGGATTTTTTAAAGAATCTGCACACTTACAAACAAGTTTTCTTCATGGAAATTACACACATTAGAAAACTAAAGGCAGATATTTAGTTAACCACAAATGTCCACTGCCTTTTATAATATGCGACACAGTACACTCATCTGGTTTCTTTCCTTCCACATGAGTTTTGGGAATTAAATCAATCATGTTGTTGCGCATATTAATAATTCACTCCTTTCTAATTGTTGAGTAGTATTCAATTGTATAGATATACCAAAATGTGTTCATCCATCTACGTGGTGATGGTTATTTGGATTATATCCAGTTTTTACCTATTATAAATAAAGCTACTGTGGACATTTGTGTGCAAGTCCTCACGTGGACACATGCTTTCCTTCTTCTCAGGTCTAGGAATGAAATGGCTAAACCTTGCATAGTAATTGTATATTTAACTATTGAGGAATCTTCCACATTGTTTTTCTCCAAAGTGGTTTTTCCATTTCCATTTCCATTTCCACCTGTGGTGTATGAGATTTCCAGTCGTTCCGCATCCTCACCAGTACTTAGTACAACCCGTCTCTTGAATTTCACACATCTGCCTAAGTGTCTGATGGCATCTCACTGCAGCTTGAACTTGGCTTTCCCCAATAACTCAAAATGTTGGGCCACTTTTCATGTGCTTTCTCTTGCTATGTGGGTATCATCTTTGGTGAAGTATATGTTCAAATCATTTACTACGTTTTATTTGATTTTCGTATTTATTGAGTTTTGAGAGTTCTTTATATATTATAGATATAACTTCATTATCAGATAAGCGATCTGCAAATACATTTTTCTCAGTCTTGCCTTGTCTTTTCATTCTCTTAACAGTGTCTTTTAAGAGCACAAGTTCCTATAGTTGATGAAATTCTGTGTTTGTTTTTTTTTCTTCCTGTTATGGATCATGCACTGGTTTTGCATCTAAGAAATCTGCCTATTTCAACGTCACCAATAATGTCTTCTCTGTTCTCCAGAAGTTTTACAGTTTTAAGTCTTATATGTAGGCATATGATCCATTTTTAAATGATTGTATATGGTGTGAGGCACAGATTGAGATTAATCAACAATTTGTATCTGAAGGTGATCTTAAAAGATCTCCCAATCTGACTCTGATTTGTAGATGTTTCCTACATTATCAGAAAGTGACACAACTGATGTATCTAAAACTATGTACCCATGAAGCAGATATGAGACCTAAATTCATGTCTGAAGACTGAATCTGAAGCCCATAATATCAACTTTATGCCCTCAGGGCAGCCTGGTCACAAAAAAATTCCTGCAAGTGCAACACACATTAATCCGAAAAGTGACTTTTAGATTGTTATATTATCTATCGCCAAAGTGTATGTATAAAAACATATATAATAAAAAGTAAAAAGAAAAGGTTATTGGACAAAAAAGATTTTACCTCCCATGAAAGAGGTAAGTAACCACACTTCTTGATGAAGTAGCTGCGTCTGTGTCTCAACCATCCCAGGAGACAGTGTGGGACTGACCTTGTCTGATATTTATTTAATACTACTTCCTGATTCTGAAGGGCATACGCTTCCCTCCAGTGTCAATGTCAAGTAGGCAAAAACTACGACGTAAGAGTATGCTCCCAGGTTGTACCGTCTATTTCACCTGTGACTCAGGAAGCCTCAAAAATGATGGTTCTAAGTTGGAACATGCTGGTGAGGTCAGAGCCACGGGTTAAGGCCTTGAGCTCAGCAGTCAGAGGGTCTACATTTTAAATCCTCCTTGATGGAACTTCCTTGGCCACTGAGTATAGTTCTTTCTCAGTGTTGATGTTAAAATATCACTGTCATCTAGATTTTATCTTTCTCGTTTCTGATCCTATCTCTTTTCATATTAAAGTATTATTTTCTGATTTCCCAAAATTATCATATTCATACAAGTAGCTTTCTCTTTTCTTCCTCAAATGGTATTAAGAAAAATACAAGTTATTATTAAAAAGTAGGTAAAATATAGGAAACCTCTAATTGGCATCTTCACATGCTTTTGAACTTTTCTAAAAATAGTTAAGATTTCTCTTTGCTTAACAGCACAAAACAGCACATGAGACTCTTATTTCCTTTTCTCTCATCAAGAAAATAATATAAAGTGGAAGAAAAAGTAATATATCAGCAAACAACGCGGAACTTTACCAAGAACAAGTTCTCTTGTAAATTTCCAACTCTTTAAGTTAAAAGACAACTATAACTCAGGAAAACGTTATCATGGAATAGAACTGTCATGACAGAAATTCTAAAAATAAACAAATAAACTTAAAATCTCCACTGGATGCTCAATGTTGATATTGGGTGTACTTTTATATGTCACAAAACTTTAGAAACATAATCTGTCTATACATGTACATCAGCCTTAAAATGCTTGTAGCCTTTGACCCATTAAACTCCATTTCTCCAAACCTACTAAAAATTCTCAAGAAGTAACTCTAAGTTTTAAAAGAACTTCACACACAAAGATGCACGTGGCACCATTAGATACGCCAGCAACCTACTGAGAAACACCCCAGCTGTCCAAAAACAGGGAATTGGTTAAGTAAAATGTGGTACATTCACTTGGTGAATCATTATGCAGGCATAAATTACATTTGCAAACAAAATGTGATAACCCTGCGATGTTAAATAAAATTTCCAGATAAACAACTGTACAAAGATAATGACAGTTATGTGAAAAACAGCTTGTAGAATCAAAACCGCTGTGAAGAAATCTATCACTAAAATCTTGCAAAACAGTTCTACTGGGGCAACGAGAGTACCGGAATTTTTATTTTTATTTTACTATCTTATATTTTATAAGCATATATTATTCAACAAGCATATATTATTTTAAATGTAAAATATTTGATATTTTTAAGAAGAGAGCCAGGAAATAGAAGTCTGCTGTGCTTCCCCAGCAGTGAAGGATAAGACCCAGGCTTAGGCTAGGCAGTGCTGTCCACAATGGCAGCTGACGATTTAAATTTACATTAATTCAAATGAAATAAAACTAAACACTTGGTTCCTCGATGACACCTAATACATTGCAAGTGCTCAATAGGTGTATACAGCTAGTGGCTACTGTATGACAGCAGAGAGAACATTTCCATGAACCCAGAAAATTCTGTTGGAAAGGGCTGCTCCAGATAATGGGCGCAAGTTCTTAGAGGACAAGAAGCCCACGGAGAGGAGAAAGATCCATGAGTTAGTCTACGCTGACCCAGCAATTCTCTTACAGGATAGAACATGCCACACAAATGAGTGGTTCTGGGGCCCCTAGGTGGCTCAGTGGGTTAAGCTTTCGACTTCGGCTCAGGTCATGATCTCACAATTCGTGGGTTCGAGCCCTGCATCGGGCTCTGGGCTGACAGCTTGGAGCCTGGAGTCTGCTTCGGATTTTGTGTCTCCCTCTCTCTCTGCCCCACCCCCACTTGTTCTCTCTCTCTCTCCCTCTCTCTCTTTCTGTGTGTCTCTCAAAATAAATAAATGTCAAAAAAAATTAAAAAACAAATGAGTGGCTCTGGGTCAGTAGCAAACTATCAAACATCATCTTAGCATATTTGAGTTGGTTTCCTGGGATGTCATTTCTGACATCAAATGAATTCATACAAATAACAGCATGTCTCCTGGAGGTTTACAAACTTGAAAAATCTAGAATTCCTGCTACCGTGGAACAACTCCATAAACAGGCAGGCTCCTCAGAGCAACCTTAGCTCGTCTCGGAGAGGCAGAAACACGGGAAGGAGAAAGAGAGTTTTGGCTAGAAAAGGAGGCAAAAGTGAAAAAATTCTTCCAAAATCCGGTACCACTTTGTAGTATTGAAATCACCTAAGTAGATACTTAATAGTGGAAAACACCACTTTTTGAGAAAGTAGTTGAAGAGCAGTAAGAACACAACTCACTGTTCATCATTAATGCTGTTTCGTCTACTGCAGTGTCCATTCCACGCTGCACATTTCCCATTAGATGTTTATTTAATTTTCTTGATTTTCCCTCATCATTGTATAAAGATGTCCCAATCAATTTTAAATTAATAGGCTGCCTTCATTTCAAATACGCAGACTGCATCTCACTGACATATTGTGAACACTACAAAAGGCTGATTATCTTTGCTGGAGTATGCCAAGATCCTCTGATTTTTCAGCGCTTTCCCCCTTTGAGATTTAAAACTCAACTCTTTGGCCAAGAAAATCAAGGCAGCATAAACTACAACTATTAAGATTTAAGTTGCATTTAAAGTGTTTTAATTCCCCACAGCTTTCTACACAATTCAGAAATCATGTATATTTTTAAAGGTTACTAAATGTTCCTTAGAGTTGGGATTTAATCCCCACAGCAATTTATATCAGTGAATAATCCTTAAAGTGTAAGTGTAATGATTGCCTTTAAAATGTGCCTATTAAGGGAGGCGGCATATTAAGGGAGAGAAAAAGTAACAAGTGTTTGGAGTCAGATGGCTTGGGTTTGATCCTCACTTCTGTTGCGTCTGTGACCTGCCTCCTTATCAGTAAAACAGGGCTGACGGAAAGGCGTAATTCCGAGGGGATGGTTGTGGTGGTGATTCAGGGCATCCCACCAGGGGCAGGAAACTTATTTTAAATTCTGATCAATCAATGTTAATTAGGTAAATTACTTAAAACAAAAACACACCAAAATGGCTATGATTTAAAAAATCACAGAAGGATAAGCTCTCTTTAAATTTCTCTGATGACATGAATAAAGAAGTGAAAAATAGAAATAAGAAACTAGTATTCCTTTTAACCAAATATGCCACTAAATAGATCTTTCTGGGACTTTTCAAATGTAACTTAAAAATAAACATATTTATAAAATACAATTAAAAAGATCTGCAATTTATATAAATTGCATCTGTCATATTGTTAAGCCGGCAGGTCCTGACATCCTTCTGCCCAGATTCAAATCAGCCCTGCCACTGACCAGCTATGGGCCCGGGACGCCTTACGCCGCTGAGCATTAATGTTCATCCATGAGACAGAGGGGAAGACACCAACTCATGGTGCTGTGTGATATCTAGCTTAAAATGCCATGAAGATCCCACACGGAAATGTGTACTACTGTAAAGGAGCAAGAGAGGTCTGCAGTAATGTTGACAGCACCGTTGCCGAGGTCCTCTGGTGTCTCCTCTCATAAGGGCACTAATCTCTGGATTTGTAGGGGCCCCACCCCCATGATCTCAACTAACCTAATCCCCCTCCAAAGCCCCATCACACCAGGGGATAGGGCTTCCATCGATGAATGTGGGCCCAGTGGGGCCCGGGTCCATGTACAGCACCAAGTGACAACGGATTGGGACTGAGAAGGGGCAGGACAGGGGCACCGTTTCATAACCCTGACCAACTGGAGCTAATCTACCTTCATGAAGACAGGATAAACAGAAGAGAAGGATTTAAACTGCATTCCTGAGAACAAGGCAAGAGGAGCAGACCAACATCTAAGTCTTTTCTGGGGGAGTAACAGCCTTCTACTTTTTCTCTGTGGGAAAGAGATGAGATAACGCTGGAGAAATTTAAGATAATGTTCATGGTATTGTCTTGACTCTTTTTAGCGTGGTCTTCATACTGCAGAGGCTATCTATCTTAAAATGATGAAAAAGTAATCACACTGTTGGTTATGGACAATCTATATGAAATATAAAAACCTGACCCTCTGAGAAATTATAACAGTTTGTTACTGAACACATGTATGCAGGTTTTCCCACCTGTATTATTTTTTATACAGGCCGAACTTAGCAGGAATCTCTAATTATCATAACAGTGGGATGGCTTAACAAGGGTGTTGCTGGCCCACAAATGCAATTTGATTCTCAGCATGACTGCAAGAATGACAATTTACAACCTCCAGCAACAAGTAACTAGGAATATTAAGGTCTTATTAATTTATACAGTGGAGAGCACATCACTCCTAGATTAGTCAGAACAACAGAAAAGGAACATCTTGAGGACCCTTCCATCAATCCTACACTTATTATATGGTGCCGAGTTTGGAATACATACATAGTGGTGGATTCTAACAGCTGTGAGGCACTTAAACATGCCTGTGATCAACGTATCTGTTATAATCATGGGGCTCAAACTAGAGAAGTACTTCACTTAAATAAGCAGCCTGAATTAAAAATGAAGCCAGAGGGCAAGTACATGAGTTAAAAAATGGTACTTGCTACTTTATATATGGATAAATTTCATAGACAAAATGTTAACTGAAAGAACCCAGACATAAAAGAAAATACAACGTGTGATTCATTTATATGAAGTTCAAGAACAGACAAAACTAATCTTCTTTGGGGAGAGATGACAGATGGCAGTTAGTTTCAGTGGGGGTATTGATGGGGAGAGTACAGGAGAGAGCCTTCATGACGGTTAGAAATATTCTTCATCTTAATCCGAGCAGTGATAACACGGATATGTGTATATAGAAAAATTCCTTGAACTCTACACATAAGATTTGTGCTTTTCACTGCCTGTATGATATACCTCAATTAAAATGAAGAAAAAGGATTAATAGTGTAGCTAATAAAAATGAATAATAGATCAATAGTACTAGATGACTCTGTAACAAATACACAACAGTATTATCTTAGGTAAAACGAACTTTCCCACTGTAATTTTAGTAAGTACCAAGCGTGCACCCACTTAGGATGTTTTAAAACCCATCTCCTACCAGAAGAGTATTACACACTTTACATTTCAATGCGGCTACAGGTCCTAATCCTCCTACAAGGATCCCCAAGTAAGCCCGGCTATTGATAAAACAATTGCTCCTCCTGTAAAGACTTTTATTTGCTCTCATTGCCTACCAGCTTAATACAAAGAAGGAAATATACTTGAAAGGGATCAAGTTCTATAAACAGGACTAAATGATTATGGAGTAGGCATCTTTATAATTGTGTTTTTACCTTTTTTTCCCCAAGTTGTTTCTCACGGAGTACAGCTGAAATTGAACCATAAAGCTTAGCCTGACAGAAAGGCATTAGCCTACCCCACTAAACCACAAAGATAGGAGAGACAGTTATTTACGAAGAAACACTGTTTGCTATTATCCTTCTGAGATCCTACAAAAGGGCTAAATATTGATACATTTCCAAGTCACCTTTCCCCCACTTCTTGTATTAACAAGCAGGCATCTGTTTTAGATGCTCCTAATTTGTCAAGATCAGGTGAGCAGCACTGCTGCACAGAGCACGCTGCTCTCACTCCTACAAGGGCTCCGTAACCCTGCAGGTTATTAATAATTCATGGGTCTTTCTTAGTTCACAACAGGGGCCTTCCTCGGAGGGCATTACTCTTACTGAAAGAAGTTAACAGCAATGGGCAGACAAACAATACACAAGTCAAACCAGAAGTCGTCCCCTATGAACCTGTGGGCACTTAAGAGTTGTTAAAGGGCTCCAGTTACTATAGCCACCCCATCCCTGCCAGAACGAAGAAACAGTGCCCAGCATTCGCCACCTATAAATATAAATACAGCCTGTTGGATTGAATCTACCATTTTTAGAATTTATATCGGTTGTATTAACACTGCAATTCTTTTAAAATCATTTCACTGTATGTTGGAATAGCTAATGCTGCTGGGTATACGTATTATGTTCTTTGTTTATTGGCTTAGTTTCTGCAAACTAACCTTTTTGGCAAGAAAACAACATCCCCCATAACGCTGGAATGTTGGGGTTCCACGCTATTTATTCATCACGGAAATGCACGGAGGGTCCCAATATCTTATGATTGGAAACAAACAAGTCTCCAGGACAAGGCACCATCTTTTATGGTCCTCCTCAATATGTTTAGTCCCCGGAGTAAAATGCAGACTCATACTCTATAAAATCCATCTAAAATAATAGGAGTTATGGTCTCTGAAGCCTAAAGGGAGAATCAGGCTAGAGTTTAAGAGAGTAGAACATGGCAAGGCCCATGGCCCGTGACTGCATGTCTGGTTTGAAGGCATTTCCCAAAACGCAGAGCAAAATGTTGCTATGCCTGGCATGCATATGGGGTGCGGTCATGGACTTCAGACCCACGGCAAAAATCAGAAGAAGACTCGGAATAGGACGTACTTCTTCCTCTACATGCAAGACATTCTTGCTGATTACATCAGAGCATTTTCTTTTCCTGAAGACGTATTTGAGGAAATATTGATTGTATTTCTAGGTCTCAAGCAAAGTGTGAACTTTCTGAATATCAGTAAAAAGCAACCTTGCTCTGGCTCAAAATGATAATACCTGGAATTTGCTGAGCACTTACTCTGCGCCAGGTCCCATCCGAAGCACTTTGCATATATTAACACGTTTATGCCACTCACAACAACCCTGAAGGCTGGGTACTGTCATGACCTCCATTTCACAGGAAAACCAAGCAGACACAGAGTGGTTAAGTAATTTGAGCACAGACACACAGCCAGTGAATACTGAGGCTAGTCAAACCTCAGAGCCCATGCTTACACACCGAGCATGCTCATTCGTGCCTCTTCTCTGGAAGCCCGGCTGGCGTGCTCCAGGGGAAGGATCAGCAAGGAAAGGAAGTCCCTTTCACTCATTAGCAAAACAGAATAGGCTTGGGGGACACCTTACATTTGTTCCACACAAAATAAATAGAAATTCACCACCACAATCACTACATAAATGACAACCAGCTCAGCTACGAGGCGGAGGTGTTCCAAGGACTAAGAAAGAAAAGGCTTTCAGACAATCTGAATTCTTGCTAATAAAAAATAATAGACATCAGATCAAATTGGGAAAAAAAGTTGATTCTATGACCATATTCTGCTTTCATCCCTTATTTGAAACTGACA
Source organism: Helogale parvula (assembly GCA_004023845.1). Taxonomy (NCBI): domain Eukaryota; kingdom Metazoa; phylum Chordata; class Mammalia; order Carnivora; family Herpestidae; genus Helogale; species Helogale parvula. The sequence goes on along the minus strand of PJEM01000341.1, from coordinate 505,643 downwards.
TCTTCAGAGTCTGTGGCTCTTTAAGTTTCTAACTATGTCCAATCAGATGTTCATCTTTATTTCTTCTTTTACTAGTGAAATAAATGCTCTAAGACAAATTATAGAAATTAAGGGATCTTTGAAAAACCCTCGTTTTGTTTTGTTTTATTGGTAATTACAGATTTTAAGTTCTACTGATTTCATGGGTACAAAATAAAATTAAAAGGCCTCTCTCTTAGCACTGAATGTGAAGCCTTCATATTGCAAGGAATAATTTTGGTCATGAAGGGTATGATGTCCATAGAAAGTGAATCTTCAGTAGCAACAGTGTAATCACTTACCTGGCACAGGTCCTTCCTATTGACTTCTTCCAGAATAAACAGAACTTCACCAGAATCGAAGGGAGTATGTTGTTGATTCCCCATATGTGATAAGCAATATATTATAAATAAGGAATCTTTTCACAGATATACAAAAAGCTTCTTTCAGTAAAAGCCCTTACTATTGCTAAAGATATAGGTATAAATGTAAAGCCAAAGCATTTCAATCAGGTAATTATAAAAGTAAAAATATTTTTCTCAATTTACACAAACTTAAAATAAATATGAACTATTTAGCAGCCTCATCCTCATTTTACATGTTCCAGGAGCTTCCGTACCCCAGGACCGTGCAGCTCTCCGTGACTGTGGAGTTACACGCTGCAGGACATGAGGGGACAGTACACCCAGACACAGCCATGCGCTTGTGGCTGGAAGACAGAAGAGGAAATCCAGAATTGGAAACTGTTCTGGAAGAGCGGGTCGTCCCTCTCCTTTCCTCGGCCCACTCCTCCCCAACCCCAGGTCTCCGTCCTCGCTGGCAACTTGGGGCCAGGCTCACTTATGCCCCCCTCCGTTTACACCCACCACCACAGGAAGCTCAGGATTCGGCTCACTCTTCATTCTCTGATTGGGTGAGGTGAGTCTCATTCTCACCCCATACTTCCTGGCCCCCTTCCTGGTTTTTTTTTTTTTCTCCACAAAACTATCAATATCTACCATATTGTGTATTTTACTATTTGATCCTATAAGCTCTTTGAGGAAAGGGTTTTGTCTTTGTTTCATTCACTCACATCAGAGCTTGGCACGTTGCAGGCACACAGTTAGTATCTGTTGAAAGAGAAAGAGGTGGGAAAGCATGAGAGAGAGAGAGAGAGAAAGCAAAGGAGGAAGCAGACACAGAGTGCTAGTCTACCGTCCTCAATCCCCTTAAACTTGTACTGCCCGGTCTAAGCGCTTGCCTGAACTCTATTTGTACAGAATCAGAAGAGGAATTACTTTCCAGCAATCTCCAGGAGCCATGCTAACAACCCGAGCCGAGCTATAAGGCCCATCCTGCAGGGAGACAGGGCTTCGGTTAAGTTTAGAAATTCCGTAACCTTGCCCCCTCCCCACTTCAGTGGGTTATAATCCTGAATACAGCAGGATTATATCTCTATAAGAAATGTTTGCTACTTACAAAACAGAAGCAGCCAAGCCAGGATTGCAAATGCAAAGGAAAATTGAAGAACATAAGATAATACTCTGAAAAAGTGAAGAACCCTAACGTATGGAAATGGTTTCTTTAGGAAGAAGCCTCAGACACGCTGTGCATCGCCCTCCTCACTTCACAAAACACAACACCAGGGCGGAGAGACTACAAACAGCTAATAAGCCTGAAACGAGCAACTGCACAGACGTCTGAGGGACTCTTCCTCAGAGGCACCAGCGAGCGGCCATGAAAGGACTTCTCCGTCATCATCTTGAGAAGACGGCGGCTAAACAGTGACGTTTGCTCTGCTCCCTGACCCCATCCTCCCCTGCAACATCACTACAGCCCCTCCCACCCCGATTCAGGCTTCAGGTAGAGCGCAGAGAGGGATCCACGTGCTCAGCTTAGGAGACTGAGTGTCCAGTCATGGAGATGTTATTGTTACTGGTTTCCTGGCACCAGACTGGGTCTACAAACTATATTGCATCGGCCCTTACACCTGGGACTCTGTCTCCAGCTATAGTCTGTGCCTGTGTATACGGTTTCCCAGGTTTCTACGCCTTTACCATCATTGCTGTTTGTTTTCACGATCTCGTCTAGACAGTCCCACACGGATTTCCCTTCCCTGTGCGTTAGCATGGATGTGTGCTGGGCTGTGCAACCTGGCAGGCCTGGGGTGTTCAAACACCATATACTCTTAAATAAAGCACTAGTCCTTTACTTGCTCCTGGGACATAACCTCTAAGGTCTTAGAATATCTAAGCGCCTTCTAATAGCTGAAGCCTTGAGGTGCACCGCCCAGCTTACGCTAACAATGTGACTTACGGTAAACATTCATTCCTGTTCGCCTGGGGCCCGGACCACGCTACCAGTCTGACCTCTGGAGGGCCTGGACACAGAGCAACTAAGGCCAGCCGCGCTGGTGGCCCCTGCGAACAAACCCCTGGACGCCAGGCCCGGCCATCCACTCTGGGTGATAACAACCCGCCCACATCACACGTCCTCGCTGGGAAAACTAAGCGCTCTCCATAAAGCCCCACTGGGGAGCGGACCACTAGAAGCTTGCACCTGGTCTCATCTGTACGCTGCCATGTGTTCCTTGTAGCTCTGCTCCTTTTACTCTGTGTGTGTCACCCCAAGAAACCATAACTGCGAGTATAACAGCTTTTCCGAGTTACCTGAGTACTTTAGGCAAATAATCAAAACAGAGGGTGGTCTTGGGGCTCCTTGGGTGGCTCAATTGGTTAAGCATCCAGTGCTTGGTTTTGGCTCAGGTTAGGATCCCACAGTTCATGGGATCCAGCCCTGCACTGGGCTCTGTGCTAGAGCCTTCTTGAGATTCTCTCTCTGTCCCTCCCCTGCTTGGTGCACTCGCTCATTCGTGCGTGTGCTCGCTCTTTCTCTCTCTCTCTCAAAATAAATAAATAAACTTAAAGGGCGGTCATGGAGGCTCCAGGCATGGACTGGATTCTTTTTTCCCACAAGTACCTCAATCCGCCTTGTTATCCAATTCCTTAGCCGTGACCACTCTCTCAATGATAGGAACCAATACACAATTAATGAATGAGACTGACCAACTGCAAACGAGATCATTTTGAAGCTTATTTACCTGATGACACATTTCAGGTAAGAGATTAATGTGCCTCCTAATTAAGCCCTGTATGATTTCTGTGCCGCCGCCATCTTGCCTTTTCTTCGGAGTCACCATTCATCACCACTACAGCTGTGTTCTCAGCAGAGATAAGGTGCTGATCCACCCAGACGTTCTGCACAAAGGTGTAAGAATCAAAGAGGCATGTTGTTGGTTCTGCTTTGGGGAGTGAAGGATACTGGGAGTTTAGCTTCAAGTTTTCCTCTTACTATGGTTTTAGGTCGTCAGTGAGCCACTCTACGCAGAGCGGTCCGAAACAGATGTGAGGTGTAGAACACCACTGGGTGCAAACACCGACTCTGACAGTCCCATCCCCACGAGTATTGAAGGGATTCAACTTGGAAAAGGAGGATTATCCAACCACTGGATCCCATTCCTCTATCACCAAAATATGAGACACCAAGAGCTGCTCCTGCTTCTAAGAAACTTTACTTATTGAGACACAGATCCCTCAAAATACTTGAAATCACCACCTTGGGACTCAGAGCCTTGGTGCCTAATAAAACTGAATTGCAGCTGTTTTAAAAGAGCTGTTTGAAGAGGTGCACAGTGACCGAAAGACTCCAACAAGGAGCGGATGCCAGGACTAAGTCAGACAATTCAAACTGCATGTGAATTTTAATGATACGCAAATGTTACTGAATATACCGGCCGCCCTCACCCCCTCAGAAAAATGTGCCCATGACCTTGTACAGCTCCACGGACGAATAGTGGAGAAACCTGGTGTTTGTAGATGCAGTGGTTCACGAGGCACTTCGGTCAATAGCTGTAATCAGTAGGTTAATCCTGACAGCTCCCCTCATTCTACATGCCAGAGAGAAGGGTGGTGATCACGGCAATCAGCGGAACAAGAGGCCTTCAGACCCAGAAGAAGAGGAAGAATAAGCATGCCTGATGTACCTGTTTCCTGGCGGCCTTGGAAACCTGCCTACCTGCCCAAGTGTCCCCCAGACGCAAAGTGAACGGATGGGCACCTCCGAGCTTACGGAATCCCTTCAAGTCCCTCAAAATTAAACTGTATCACTCCTAAGAGAACTCGTAGTCCTGGAAGAACTCAGTGCCCTGTGAATAACCTAAGAACATACTGAAAGATTGTATATAACTCAAATTAAGTTAAATCTTAACCTTTCATCCTTTAAAAAAAAAATCAGCATCTGGTATAGAATGTTTTAACCCGATTTGACTTTAACTTCATTTAAAGATACTTTTTTGAAATGTAATGATACATTACAAGTTAAATTGTCTAAGTTTTCCAAAATAGGCCCAAAGCAGGGTTCATGTTAAATGTGAAGTTTTAATCCAAATGGAATGGCCTTTATCTGGATTTTCTGTCGAGCCTGTGTTCATTTTTATAACTAACAAATAAGATTTAGTGCCACAATCATGAAGTGAATAAAGTTGTAGCCGGATTTGTCAGTGTGCTGTCTGGCTCTAAAGCTTTGAAGTCAAAAGCTAGTAACTGTCAATACACCCCTATCACGTGCACACCCAGCACCTGCCCCACAAGTCCCTGTCATCCGCAGACAGAAACGAGAAGAAATTGAACATATTTTATGGCTGTTCTGCTTGAGGGAAGAAGAATAAGGTAAATCAATACTTCTTGTCATTTCCTGAAAATACTATATTCTCCAAGACATTTAGCCAGCATTTGCCCATTTAAGCAAGGACAAAAACATAAAAAGAAAGTTTTTAACTGAGAAAATTAGCACGTCAATATTTCTAGGTCACAGAAATTCAAGTCATATCAAGCATTACTTCAAAATCTAAGTTAAATACACTCTCAAGGTTGGTTGCTCTCCGTAACGGTAACTATCATTAAGAAAACCTAAAATTTCTGGAATGAAGAGTCATATTTAACATCTTGTTATTGCTACTGAGATATTACTAAATTTATAGCCCCATTGGAGAATGCCAGGACATGACTTTTTTGTAAAATTAGATCCACAAAAACATTCTATGTCTTACAGGATATATTTTCCCCATTGATTGTTCCATCAATTCAACAGGAAACTTTTCACAAAATTCTACTTTACTGTTCAATATTACTTCTGACCTTTGGAAGTGGGTATGTCTCAGTTACCTAGCCACATCATTTGTACATTTAAAGAGGGCAATATAGGGGCACCTGGCTGGCTCAGTCAGTTAAGTTCAGGTCATGATCTTGCGGTTCATGAGTTTAAGCCCCATGCCAGGCTCTGTGCTGACAGCTCAGAGCCTGGAGCCTGTTTCAGATTCTGTGTCTCTCTGTCTCTCTCTGAGTCTCCCCACCTCATGCTCTGTCTCTCTCTCACTCTCTCTCTCAAAAATAAATAAACATTTAAAAACTTTTTAAAAATAAAGAGGACAATGTAAAAGTTGAGCTCAGAGAGACCCCCCCAATGATTTTTCATAACTTAGGAAATTAATTCTGAATCTGAGAAAACTATAATTGGTCCTGGGTTGGAAAACATAAGTCATAACTGTATAAATTAAACTATACATTATATCATAAATTATAAATTTATACATTAAATTAACTATAAACTGTATAAATTTATATATTAAATTAACTGTATAAACTGTATAAGTTTATAAAAATAAAATCAAATATTTATATTAACAAAATATAAATATTGCTCCAAGCAATATTTAGTACTAAAAACATTATAGTAACATATGCTTGAAATGGAAGTACCTAGAGTTTAGAGTTGGAGAAACTACAGTCCAAATCTTAGCTAACTTCCCACTGACCCCTGCTCTTCCAGCAGGTTTTTTTAAACATTTTTTAATGTTTATTTTTGAGAAAAAGGCAGAGAGACTGGGAGACACAGAATCTGAAGCAGGTTCCAGGCCCTCGGGTGTCAGCACAGAGCTCAACGTGGGGCTTGAACCCACAAACCGTGAGATCATGACCTGAAGTCGAACACTCAACCGATTGAGCCACCCAGACACCCAAGCAGTTTCTACCTCTCTGAGCCTAAGACTACTGTTGAAACAACGGAACATGCAGAATGTATGGCTGTTCTGAAGTTTAAATGAGCCTCTTACCTACATGCAATGTCTGACACAAGGTGTTCAGTAAATGTTATTTCCTTTCTTTTCTACAAATAAATTGATGACAGAAAACACACTGAAGAGACAGGAGGATGGGAGAGAAAGAGACTGGTAGAGAGCGAAAAGAAAAGAAGAGAAGAGAAGAGAAGAGAAATACAGAAGATATCCCAGTAGCAACAATTAACATTATGAAAATTAAGAAAAGGATTAGGAAAAAAGAACACAATTAAAGAGTTAGATCACTAAAATATAGGTTTTTGAGGCCAAGGAGATCAATTCTGAATCCTAAGGGAGATGTGGTCTGCAGACATGGGGGAAGGCCATGCCCATGAGAGAAGGAAGAGAGGCAAGTTCAAGCCCTGTTTGGATGGTGGGTTTCCTCATGGAACTTGATTTAGACGTTGGAGGACATTTCCCTGTGCCCCTGACTAGATTTCAACAGCTGTGAATAGAAATGCCATTTGGAAAAGCGTCCATTTGTTTGTGGGGAAATTAGACACTGGATTCACCAATCTGTTTATTCAAATAATTTGTCATAGGGGCGCCTGGGTGGTTCAGTTGGTTAAGCGCCCAACTTTGGCTCTGGTCACGATCTCACAGTACATGAGTTTGAGCCCCACATCAGGCTCGGTGCTGACAGTTCAAAGCCTGGAACCTGCTTCAGATTCTGTGTCTCCCTGTCTCTGACCCTCCCCCCTTCATGTTCTGTTTCTCTCTGTCTCAACAGTAAATAAAAAAAATTCTTTTAATTAAAAAATTTTCTTTAAAAAAAAATAACAATTTGTCATAGGACTTTTAAAAAAGCAAATTTTAAGGGCAGTTGGGTGGCTCAGATGGTTAAGCGTCCGACTTCAGCTCAGATCATGATCTCACAGTTCGTGGGTTAGAGCCCTGCGTTGGGCTCTGTGCTGACAGCCAGAGCCTGGAGCCTGCTTCAGATTGTGTCTCCCTCTCTCTCTGTCCCTCTCCACTTCGTGCTCTGTCTCTTTCTCTCTCTCTCTCTCAAAAATAAAAACATTAAAAAAAGGTTAATTAGAAGAAGCAAATTTTAAGCAAATCCATGAGATTCCATTATTTCACCCACAAATATTTCAGAATATATCTCTAAATGGCAAGGACTCTTTTAAAATATACAAAAATACCATTAACACACCAGAAGCTTAACAATATTTCCTTATTATCAAATTAGTATTCAAATATGTTCCACTGTCTCTTAATTTTTTTAACAGATTGTTCAATTCAGAATCCATATGTTTGCTTCCAAACAGTCTAGGTTGGGGGGGCCGGGGGTCGGGGGGTTAGAGTACAGACTGATGAGGTTAGTTGGGTGGGCAGCGCACGGGAGTTCATTACATTCTTTGTTCTCCCGAATTCCGCATAAGCTTCATGTTTTGATAATAAAAATGTTTTACGTTTTCTATAAGAGAACATTAAACACAGAGAAATAGCAACAACAGAAATAGAAGACTCCAAGTAGCAGTGTTTTCAGTGTATGCTACTGCAGCAACAAGTTGGGAAGCATCTGTTCAAGCAATAGTTTAGGCTTTTGTTGAAGTTCAATGTAAACCTACTGAGAAACTTTAAAAGCTACTAAAGTAGTTTATGAATCGATTTTGCGTATTTATTTTTAGTAAATTGTCAACAATTTGGTATCATTTCTTGAGGGAGGGGTGCTTGTTAAAAATACAACTTCCTGGTAACCTTTTCATTTCTTTCTATATATTCTGTTGGATGAACAATGCCTTCACCTTACTACGTAGGAAGATGTGCACATTGAGAATGAGAAGTCATGAAGAGCAAGAGCCAGATGACATGCTTTCCCAAGCTGCTGCACTTGTTTTGGGAGCGGCGATCATAGGCAACTCCAGGGATCTGGCAAGCATGTTTTGATCTACACATGTTAAGAAAAAGCCTGTGTTGACATAAGGGATCCTATCCCCCCTCCCGGCTTCAACATCCCAACAGGTGTGACGGTGGGTTCTAGAAGAGATCAGCATACATAAAGCATCTTGTAACTATGGCAAATCCTGCTGGTTGACTAGTACCTATCTTTATTCCCTTTCTTCTTGCTAACAGAACTCCAGTGGCATCACTGGGGCGTAGCATTGGGCCTAGATTTTTAAAGCTATATTTTCCAGCCAACTTCGGCCATGGGACACAGTCCTTATTACTAAGATGTAAATGGAAGTCCCTGGTAGGCCAAGAAGAAAGCCCCTTTGTAAGAGGGTAGATAAGCTGGTTCGTTACTTTTTGCACAAGCTCTTGACTCCTCTTGGTCTTCCCTGTCTATAATTCTACATGCTGGCTAGAGTTCAAGAACCATCACTGGAGCATGAAGGGGCTCTAGCCCCTCCCTCAAGGCTCTAGTCAAGCCCTAAAGACTGCAGCTACCAAAGCCAAAGGGCCTCACTTTTTTGACTGGCAAGAAAGACTGCGAGTTTCTTCCCAGGCACCCTATGCAACTACCGGTCCTCTACTTGGCCCTAAGCTAAAAGCTTCTGGGACTTGGTGGGGATGATGGGGGGGGAGGGGGGGCGCGGGGAACACCAGGGTGGCTCAGTCAGTTAAGCATCCATCTTCAGCTCAGGTCATGATCTCACGTTTCATGGGTTTGAGCCCCTCATTGGGCTCTGTGCTGACAGCTCAGAGCCTGGAGCCTGCTTCAGATTCTGTGTCTCCCTCTCTCTGTGCCCCTTCCCCTTCCCGCCCCTCCCTCTCCCAAAAATAAATAAACATTGCATTTTTTTAATTTAAGAAAAAGCCTCTGAGACTGGCACCCATTTCCATAGCCTCCTATCTCCCCTCCTCTAAACCACTGCACACTAACCACCAGTCTTTCTGCTTCTCCTTACTCTTCAGTGCCTCCAAACATTTGCTTTTCTGGCTATTTCCTCTTAGGGGGAAGGGAATTCCAGTAGAATTCCAGAGGGTATTTAGTCTCTCAAACTTGGAATGAAGCAGAATACCTTAAATTTTACTCCTACCTAAACCCAAAGGAACTTCTAGAATGTATACAATCTGTAAGAGGTTTCTTGATCAGAGAGTGGTACTCATAAATCAGACCCAGGGATGGAAGTTCAGAAATAATGGTACTTCAACGTTTTTTGAAGAGCTCTTCACTGTCCATTAAAAGAATTTTGTTAACCATTCTGCAATTATTATTAAATTACTCCCGTGACGGTTTAGGATTACACAATGGTTGGTACTAGCTATCCATAACCACCGGAATAGAAACAGGGCCACAGGGGCCTTACGTGTCAATATGCTGCAGATGATTATATGTATTACAATTCACCAGATTCGTATCAACTACCAAATGACGAACTGTGGAGAAGATATTGAAATATCCTTGTCTTTTTAGAATCTTACTGGAGGGGATGGGGGTGGGGGGGAAGACCTACAATGAAGGAAAAATCAATTGAAATCAATATATAATCAAATGTTGAAATATGGAGAAAAATGTGTATCAAAAATCTGTCAAATCATGACAAGATATACAACGTTAAGATCACATAATTGAATTGACTCTTTCTAGCTACTGTGATGGAAGCCTGACTAAATAAGATCTAGTGAGCTGTGGAACATGATCAGCATATTCAGTAAAAAGGAGATTACCAGTAAGTCAGGCTTACTAGAGTAAGAGATAAATAACAAAAATATCTTAATGTATCATCTCTTCTATGTCTATTTCTTCTTACACTTTACTTTCAAACATCATATATGAAATAAAAGCTAATTTTAGGAATATAAATTATTCCAATGGTTTAAGTCTAAGTGATCGGAAGAATCATAAAGTCACTAATAAAAATAAGTTGGAAGAAACTGATTTGGGAAGAAGAAAAAGAGATGACAAGTTACATTTCAAGCATGTTCGATTTGCAAAGACGGCAAACAATCACAGTTGTATCACAAGAGCTGAAATAGCAAAGACTTTGATGACACAGACTTGACTATTCACGTCAGAATTCCACCCACTTCTGCATTTGGTGGCCCTCAGCAAGATGCTACAATTTGGTTTCCTTCATTGGGAAATTAGGATCACAACATCACACTGCAGGATTATATTTTGAGAATTAAGTGGCATAATTCAAGTTAAATACAGAAAATAGTAGGTATAAAATGTTAATACCATTTCCCCCTTCCTTCTTCCAAGTCTTTTCGAAACCCACTTTAATTCTGTTTGAGTCTCTACTTCAAATTAACCCATTTCCTAACCATCCTTCAACATCAGTCATTCATATCAATCACACATCCTTTACTCCCATTCTTTCCTTTCCTCTCAATTTTACAAATGCTACACATTCTTCAAGGCCCAACTCAAGACTCATCTTTTGATGAGTACACAATCACTGCGGTCTATACTGCTTTTCCTTTGCTAACTGCCTCATGGCGTACATTGCTAGGATTTGCGTTGTATACTTGTAACTTGTCTTTCCAACTAAACACAAGTTTTTAAATAGCAGAATGTGTATGTAAAATTGTTTTGGTTTGTAAACACTGGGTCCTGGCCCTCCTCAGAAACCCTTAAAGGTGTCCTAAATAAAGAAATCAGCAAGGCTAACCATTAAAATCCAAGCACTAATATCAATTCAGATGTACCCAATAAAGTTAAATTATAAAATGTCATTTTTATTTACTAACCATTGGTGAACAAACCGAAATCTGATATGATCATAGTTGAAATGAACAAGTAAAAAGCTATTGGTTTGGCCTAAAAAGCAATGCCTCAAAGCCCCTAAGATGGGACTTTTGTAAAAGACTTTATACCACAATATTTACTTAATACTTGCACATTAAGGCAAAAATTAAAAATGAAAATGGACTCTTCTCAGAATCTTGATGGAACCACAAGTAAGAGGTTTATGTAATTTAAGAGAAAAAAATTGTTTAATCTGAGACGTATTTTGTCATTTGTTAAAGCAGGCTCCACACCCAATGCCCACTGTGGGGCTTGAACTCAGGACCCTGAGATCAAGAGTCAGATGCTCTACCAACTGAACCACCAAGGTGCCCTGAGATTTTTTTTTAAACACTGACTCACTGGGTCAGTAGTAGAATTAAGCCTACTCCAACCATAACTTACATAAACTAGCAATCTTTTAAATGTAACAAAAACCAATCAGCGTTTACAAAAGTCCAGCACACCTGCATAACTGACCCACGGCTTGAAACAAGGTGAAAAAGACAGCCTGGAAAGTCACAGATCAACAAACAAGTCTTTCTCTCTCTCTCTCTCTCTCTTTTTTTTTAAGATCAGTGCATAACCGGACTCAATATCAGTTCAAACACCAATATCAGTTAAGATTTTATCACTGATATTTGGGGTTAGCAAAACTACAGCTTTAGAACCTTGTTCTTCTTTATTTCCAGACAGAAACACACACACACACACACACACACACACACAGACCCCACAAAATCAAACCAATAAGAAGCACATGACTATATGGGGGGAACTGTTTCACTTAACAACAATTTCCGTGTATCTTCTATTAAACAAGATGGTTAAAAATGAAACCACATTATAATGTCTTTGTAAAACTAAAGTATCTGCCATAAACTGATGTGTCTTTAAAAGAGCTGAACTGAAATTTTATACAATAACATTTATGTCTGCATATTAATGAACTGTGAGCATTACACATCGGGCAGGGTTGAAACCGATGCTGCCAAACATCTTCCATGATCCATGGATTCTCTGTTATCCAAAATCTTTCCTGTGCAAGTAACTTTAAGAAGTGAAGCAAAAAAATCCCTCTATTTAGAAAAAATTCATATTCTAGTTTCTCAAAGGTAGTCATTGTAAAGAAGTATAAACAAGTCTAATTCTAGGCTAATAATACGCAGAGAGCAGATACACACAAAAGCGTCATTTAGATAAAACGGCAAAGAGAACTACCATTTCCTGATTTTCTCCCTCAATCCTCCCCACCCACCACCTTGATTCTGCAAATGGCAGAATAAATTAAAGCTTCTTTCTTCTACATCAGCTCCTTTGTCCTCTCAAGGTTGCCTAATCATATTCATCTCTTAAAATGAAGTAAGAAACATTTCAAAAGCCGTATTCACATTAAATCAACTTTCTGATTCGTGCATTGCAGGAATAAAGCAGTGTAATCACATCTTAAATTGGTTTACAGCAGGCTGTCTACCTTATCCTAGTGCTCGGGATTGATGAAATGAATAGCTTTAAAATAGCACTTTTTGAAATGACTGAGAATTAATAGTGCATAATTATCTCAGTGTTGACAAGTGAGAGATGTTTAACTCCTTAAATGAGCTTTCCTAATAAATCAGTGTCAGAGAAAGGCTTCATTGCCTGTACATTGTTGATTGATATCTCAAGGGATTGATTTAACCATAAAGGCATGCTAAAAGCCAATTTTAAAAATCATTTATGTAAAAACTAAATGACCCAACTTTCACTTACGAAAGCTTTACTTAAGATTTTACTGTAGGTTTCAACAGAATTCTACATGCCAGATACCAGGATATGCTCACTCCACATCTTATCTGCCTACTAGGAACGGTTCAATCTTTCCATAGAGTTCCAGCACAACAGACTGCAGTAGTAGGGTGCCACGTGTCTAGAGGAAAAAAGGTAAATATAAAACTACTGAATTAAAAAAGCAGTATGGAGACTATGTTTCTGGCCTTTATATTTGAGGATTATTTTTTTATGTTTGTTTATGAAAGAGAGAAAGAGAGAGAGAGAGAAAGAGAGAGAGAGAGACAGAGAGAGAGGGAGAGGCAGGCAGTGGAGCAGAGAGAAAGGGACACATAGAATCCAAAGTAGGCACCCGATCTGAGCTGTCAGTGCAGAGTCTGATGCGGGGCTCAAGCCCACGAACCACAAGATCATGACCTGAGCAGATGTTGGATGCTTAACCAACTGAGCCACCCAGGCGCCCCCATATTTGAAGATTCTAATGAAAGACAACTACAATACGATGCATCTCTATTTTTTCAATAAAAAAATTAATACATGTAAAAAATTTATAAAAATGTTATCTTTAACATTTTATATTCATACCTTGTCTCTAATTCACATTGACTCATAACTACAGTGTTCAATTCTGTATCTTAAATCCTGTGGATAAAAACAAATTTATATTTTTAAACACCTGGAAAAGAGAAGCATTCAAAAGAAAGATTTTCAGCAAAAGAGCTTTGCAGATGGACATGATACAGGCCAGCTCTAATTTACTCTTGATTTTTCTGTATCTTTTGAATATGCCAACTGTCTAGCTTCAAGATGTGTCAGGCGCTGGGCCAAGAACTTTCTATGTAATCCATTAAGTGTCCAACTCCTGATTTCAGCTCAGATCACAACATTCCAGTTCAAGCCCTACATGGGGCCCTGTGCTGCTTGGGATTCTCTCTCCTTCTCTCTGCCCATCCCCCACTTGTGGGCAGGCTCGCTTTCTCTGTCTCTCTCTCTCTCTCTCTCTCTCAAAATAAATAAACTGTAAAAAAAAAAAAAAAAGAATAAGAGCTTTCTATTTAATCCTCAAGACATCCAAAGAGGTAGAGAAACATTATCCCCGCTTTGCAGATGCGGGAGCTCACCACTTCCAGGGTTCCTGCCTCTGGTCACATAAACGGCGGTGGGCGGAGCCTGAGCGTGAACCACGGGGACTGGAATGCAGAATGCACACACGTTCTGGTGGCAAATATTTTCCCCTTAGATTAGGACCCCGGTAATTTTAGCTGTCAGTAAAACGTGGAGGTGTCAGGTCAAGTTCAGTTATTCCTTCATGGAGTCATTACCCTCGAGAGGCAATTACATGCCTGCACTCTCGCAGAGGCTGGGACGCAATGGCTCACGGCTGGCAAGGCCCTTCCGCCGGGAAGCCACAGATAGCCCAGGGGGCAATGGGGGGTTGCTTTGTTATCAGGTGCCTTATTTAATAAGAGAGCCTGGGGGTGGATGAACTTGGGAGGCGGCCGGGCCTCCCTGACCCAGTATCCTTTACTTAGCGTCGGAGGGGAAGTCTGAAGAGCTTCCCCCTGAGACTGGAACAGTGGGGGCAGAGCGTGAAGACATCAGCCCAGGCTCTCAGGACCCAGGCGCCGGCCCACACCGGCGGGGCGCTGCCCCGGGCACACGGCCCACTGCTAGCAGACACGGGCGGACGGCAGCAGGATGCCACCAGAATGTCTCCCCGGGGAGGGGCTCTGAGAAGGCAACTGGCCTGACTGGTCCTGTAGGGAACCACGACCCCTGGACCTGCATCCCTTCCTGAGTACAGACCCGGCCACTTCTCCCCCTGATGCCTCCGCGGAACAGCAGGGATGAAACTAGACCTTCACTGGCCCGACTCCCAGCTTCAGTCCTCCATCCGAGGTTTCCAACCACATACTTCAAACACATGAACACCTCACGCCATTCTAGACCCCTTAGTCATGTTTAAACTATCCGTGAAAGCTCACTGGACTCTTTTCCTAAACTGACACCTTACCATGCTTTTAGGAAAAATGCTTGAGCAGAGTTAAACATGACAAAGCATAATCGGCTAAGAAATTGTTGTCAATTTTATAAATATTCATGAATAAACATACACATGTACTAAAGAGAAATGAAAAGGTCGGACTTCCTCACCTGCATTTAGGGATATGGGAACAATTTCTGAGAATTATTAAATTAGTTCCTGCATATGAATGGTAGAATCTAGCATCGGCAGGTGCTCAAAGATGGTCACATTTGAATCGTAAAGCAAAAGGACTTCATATTTTATTTATATTTAAAAAATATACAAGAGAAACTGTACTTGCATTCGCCAGCTCTAAACTATTCCCAATAATTTTACTGCATTTGCCAAGTGCATAGAGATTTATATTGAAACATAAAAACACAATGAGAACTGCAGAGTTTCAAAGGTAAAAATGTACTTTACAGGTAACTTTGTAGGTAATGTTCCTTTTCTGCTTTCAACTTGTTATCTTTAGCACAAACAAGAAAATGTTAAAATATAAGACGTTTGTAAGAAGTTCTAGAAATTGGTCCTTCTAAACTTTCTTAATGTCTGTGATGGCAGCCCTCCATAGGCCGGGCAGGGGCGGACAGGTGCTGGCCGGGGACTCACAGTGGGCAGCGAGGTGCACGTGGGGCCCAGGAGGACCAGGACTTCAGTCAGTTGCCAACGCAGCTCCCCCCCTGCTCAGCTCTTCGAGTGACGCCCCTGAGGATGTCCCCTCTCCCTCAGAAGATGATCTTGGACACAGTCGTGTGGCACTAGGCCTTGCGCTGATAATCCTGCTGGTGCACATCCAAGCCTGCGGGCCCGGGCCAATCATTCTGGGCCTGAATCTCCACCGCTGACATCAGAAGAGCCCTTAACCAAGTGGAACCTGATGGCACTTTTTTGTTTTAAATGTTTATTTATATTTGAGAGAGAGAGACAGAGTGCGAGCTGGGGAGGGGCAGAGAGAGAAGACGATAGAGTACAAAGCAGGCTCCAGGCTCTGAGCTGCCAGCACAGAGCTCGACGCAGGGCTCGAACCCACAGACTGTGAGATCATGACCTGAGCTACAGTCAGACGCCCAACGAACTGAGCCACCCAGGCGCCCCTGATGGCACTTCTCTAAGGGGACATTTCCCCAGTATAAAATCTAGACAGCGCCTCTCTGAATTGACATTTGGCAAGCAATATCAGGCCTTTGGGAGTCAAACAACTGGCCTTTTCAAACTCTTTCCTCAAACTACTGAGGTGTGGGGACCAGCTGTCAGTCCTGGAAAGCCACCATCAAGCTCTGGGTGATGACTTGAAACCTGGTTCTGGAAAGGAAATTAAAAATTAAAGTAACACACTGAACAGTTTATAACGTTTACAAGATTCTGATCTGCTTGGAGACAGAGAAAGAATCAAATGATTCCCTGGGCCAGGGAAAATCCAGGTTCCCTTTTAAGTCCTACTCTGTAACCCTAAGCCCGCCCTGTAGGAAGGTAATTATCAGGGCCCGAGGGACCATCCCTGCAGGCAGCTAAATTGAGGTACTTAGAGGTAAGCCTGCAGCTCGGGCAGAGCCGAGGGGACTCCTGTGGACTCTAGAGCATGGCACTAAAGGCTGACGCTCACTCCAAACGGAGCAGCAGCAGAAAACACAGCTTCTCAATCATCCCCTCCAGCTCCTGCTAATCTATGGAGTCCCACAGCTAACCACCTCAAGTGATGGCCTTAAAAACGCAAGTTTTCATGTTATTTCACTGTAGTGTAGTTTCCAGTTTACCTGTATGTAAAAGAGGGGAAAAAGAGACCACAGCAGGAAAGCTACTATTGTGAGAAAGAAGGACATAAAATTCAAGCAATGAATTAAAGAGGCAAATGAAGGAACTCTTTTCCTTTATTAGAAATAGAAGAAACAGATTGTGCTCATCTCCTGAGGGCCAACAGCCGCCCTGCGTGGAACTCAGCCAGCTACAGTCACAAAGCTCACTTCGGAGCTCTGCTCCGTGAAAAGAGGAGCCAGATGGGCTGTTTACTTTCAACAAGATAATTCTGGAGGAAATTGTTATAAGTCACAGAAACTTTTTAGCTTCATCTGCTATTTTAGCCTCTAAGCTGGTGCAGGAGGTGGGGGGAGCATGCTGTCTGGAAGGAGGGGACAGGAAATTAAGGAAGAGGGCAGAGGGGATGAAGGAAAAGTCCTGTCCATGGCCTGGGCAGCAGTGTCCCCCAAGTGCAGAGGCCTCAGGGCGCCCTGCCCAGCCTGCCCCCTCGCTCTGCCAGCCACGCCCATAACCCTGGACTAGCAGGCTGACACCTGGAGCCTCTGTTTCCTCCCGGGGATCGTGGGGACCATACAGTGTCACCGAAGGTTGGGAAGACTATACGGCATGATGCGGGTACAGCGCCTAAAACACAACACATGACATGAGCCCCTGATCAACTCTGGGCATTCTTTTTAACCCTGTTAAGTTTCCCTTCCATTTGCAAAATTAAGAGAGAATCCATCACTCATACACACACACAACTAAGTTCTCAAGAGTACAGCAAGAGCTAAACGTTATATTACTCTACTGCTCATACTTGATGGAATTTATATGAATGCAAACAGAAAATGTTGTCCTTGGATCAAGAATTTCAAAGAGATTTTTCTACGTAAAATTATTTCGAGAAAAACAGCTGTGCAACTGTACAAAGAAGTTCACTTATCAGAAGCTTCCAACAAACATAAAAAACGCTTCCTAACTAGGAAAGCCAAATGTTCCCTATCCAAGTGTAAACAATGGCTATCAGGACAAAAGTCAAGGTAATCCTCATAACGCATATACTACGGAAAGGCATCGAGCAGCCTCACTCTTAGGACAGACAGCTTGGAAGGAGGTTATTTATCAGACAAAACTGAAAGAATTCCGGTGACGGTGTGGGATCACCAGGTGTGCACATCACCCTACTTTTCTTTGTTTACACACAGAACACCATGTAACACCATTCAATGACAACCGATGATTCGAAGAGGAGGCAAGACCCTCTCCGAACAAGGCAGTATACAATAACGGTCAGTTCATGTGTTTGCCATGTCAGGAGAAAGGGATGCCTTTCTAGAAAGATTATTCCACATGAAGTACTAAAATAAAAAGATCCCAGTTTTGCCTGGTTATCTCTGAATGGATTTTGAGAAACATCACAAATACTTGACCTCACTGCCACGTGACAGAAACAGCATCACAATTTTTTGTGATACATTCTCTTTCTGAAAGGGAAGCCATCCCAAAGAAAGAATCAATTGAATTTTCAAAGTGTATTTGTGGGTTCAGATAAGACAAAAACAAAAACAAACACATACTTAAAAACCAGAAACTCTAAAAAAATATATTACTATATTTAATTTTTTACATTCTTGGTGACCCCATCCAGCAGTGCCCTAAGAAAATTGAATGTGTTTATGGCATGAATGTGTGCGCGCGCGTATGTATGCTTTCTCACGTGCTCATGCCATAAACATACACATATGTATCTGTGCATATATGTGTGTATAGAGATATACACATGTGTATATCTATATACCAGAAAGTTAGAGGTTTTATGCCCTAATTAAGATCAGAAAACAAACTGAAAAGAGTCTGCAAGGAAAGATAAAAAGAAGTGTAAATCATATCTTTAATTATCCTTTGTAAAGTTAATATAATATAAAATTTCCCTAAGTCCTAGAGAAAAGCAAAGAACAAAGCAAGACAATTTTACATTTCAATAAAGTGGAAATGGGCAGGAGGGCTGATTTCCTTAGAAACAACCAAACAGAACTTTAAAACATTGTCTAAACAGTGATCAAACATTAAATTAAATATGAAATTATCATCTTTCTCTCTGCACTCAGAAGCGCTCCAACTTTGAAAACATCTATTGTTTCATTAACCCAAAGGCCAAAGCTCTACTGGTCTGCATCACGAGTCTGACCTATTCTGGGCAGCCTGGGGACGAACAATGTCTGTCTGCTCTGATACAGCATCAAGGAGAAGCCAAGAAGCGCTATGCATGCTGGGAGAGCAGTCTCCCCAGGCCTCTGGCCTGGTACATATCTTACAAAGCATGCCAAGACTATCAGGGCCTGCCTGCTTTTTCACGGGGGCCATTCCTCAGAGTTGCTTTCGCAGATAAGAGATCAGGCGACCTCTCCTCCTAGACAAAGAGCAGGCTTGATTACTGCTGCTTATAGCAGTAAACTCCCTGAGCTCAGAGAGTCTCAGTTGCAATGCAAACTCACCTGTGTACACAGCATCCATCTGGACCGTGGGATTTTGGGAGCAAGGCAACTGATACCAATGTGCTGATACTCTTGCTGCTGGTTTTCCCTTAGTATTCACATCCCTTGTCTCTGACCCAGAAGTCTGACGTCTGTGCCAGCAACGAGTAAATAGTACTGGCTAAATTAATAGTTCGTCAGTAGGGTAACGTCAAATCCCAGACTAGATACTTGGGGCAAAGGGAGGAATACTGACAGAAACATAGCTTTCTGAAAGAAAGCAAAGGACTCACTAGTTGGGTTTGGGGATCTGAAAAAAACTCTCCAGGATCTACAAGCCAATGCTCTCACCGAAGTAAAGGGGGGCAGGCGGGAATAAGGATCCCCACTGGCCTGCCCATTAATGGGGCTGAGAGAAGAGAGGCAGAACGGAGACAAGCTGAAGCAACGGTCCCTTGGGTGTTGCTCATTAGTTCACCTGCACACACAGGAGGAAGGGAGGCCCTCATAACCCTGGGGCAGCAAGGCCTTCAGCCCAGGAGAAGGGCAGTGTGTGGGGGGTGCGGAGTCCAGGCTTCCTCAACGCTGTACGATGGTGCCCGTGATGACGACCTTGTGACTGACGGTCTTTGTGCGGACCAACAACACTACAAGTTCCTTTTGTTGAGCACCAACTGAGCAGCTGCTTGGAACCACAAGCAAGTGTGCCTTGTTCATTGACATAAAAGAGCCGTCTCCCTCTACGTTACCTGATGCTTGCCTTGCCCGCTATCCTGACTTGAGGTGCTTTAAGGAGAAAGATGATCAGGGTGGATCCTAGGTCTCCCTGTCCCAAAAGGTACTGAAGGCCATACACACTGGTCCTGGCAGATGGGGAATAAAAAAATCCAAACCGTATGGCTCTGTTGGATACAGGAAACCCAAGCCGCGCACTACCGAGTCCCATGGAGGGAAGGGCACTGAATCCAGCTGATGGGGTACGATGCTTCTCAGTCGAGAAAGGAAGCTGAAATAACCTTGTGAAAAAAATGTCAGGGCTAATTCAGTGTGCTGTGCTGTTGGTTTCCATCTCCGACTGTATAGTCAGAATTGCTGTGACTTCACAGTTCCCACCTCAGAAGGGGTTTTCACGTTCAGGAACTGTTGCCCATAGAGAGGTCATTTCCTAGTCATCGCCTTCTCAATGGAACCACAAAGTCCATCCTTTTACTTTTTTTAAACAAGTAGCTATTAACACACAACTGAGGCTCTCATGAAACATAAACACCCAACATCCTCAACGTCATCTGGTCTACCTGGACTCAACAATTAATGAGATAGGAACAGCAGGCCTAGCTAGTCAAATAGAAATGGTACATTCAAGAGTCACCTGGTCTAGCCCTAGCATCATCTCGTCTTTACATTAAAAACATGGTAGCTACTCTTTTGGGGAAAACTAGATTCCCTGCCCCACCACCTGAAACACAGCTGCTGGTCCAACAGGGTTCACAGAGGTTCCCTTTAAGTTCACTGTTGGGCCAAGTTCACTGACAGCTTGGCTCAGTTAAAAGTGCTGGCTCTTCTAAGCAGCAGCTGTCCAGCCCCAGTGACAGGCCTGGAAGACCAGCCGCAGTAAGGACGAGTCACCAGTCACACAACAACCTGAATGGAAAGCTGTCACGTTGTCTTAGACAATGCTCCTGAGGACCACACATCTTTCATTTTTACAGACTCTCAGGCAACTGCCGATGGCCTAGATGTCTACCTTGTCTACCCAACTGACAGACTATAGATGGGCAGATCAGTAAGCCTCTCCATGTAGAGCCACATTCTGTAGATATAAATTGTGGCTGCTGATCAGTCCAGGTCACTGATGTAGATGTTCAGGGTAAGGGCCTGTTATCTGATAAGACCCACTGGAATCAAGCTGTTGTCCAAGCCTGTGCTGCCCAGACCAATGCCGTCACTACTGGGATCCACCGTCATACTAGATATGGCAGCATATCACCATCATGGATGAGCACAGAGTCAAGGTATTTCTGACATAGAAGCTACCAGTGCAAGTCAGACTTGTGACTCCTTCCGTAAGTTGGACCACTTGTCTTGCAGAGAAGGAGGCCATGTTTGCCTTGTCCATTCCCAGCAAAGTGACTACATCAAACCTTTGGCTCCCATTTTAGGGTTACCCTAATGCTTTACCATTGTCAACAGTTGGGTTTTTGGTTTGTTTATTTGTTTGTTTTTAGTTTACTGTCCAATCAGCTGATTTTGGTTATACCACTGTGGCTCTTGTAACTAAATTGCGTCATGTTCTCAACTTTGCCATACTATCTAGTGTCTTTTGCCATAAAGACCACCCAGTGGTAGGGCCAATAGTCAAAATGATCAATAGACATTTCATGACCTTAATCATCCTCAAGTTCCTGTCATTACTTAAAGGTAAAATGGACTTTAAAAATCAATTCAAAAAGATTTCTGACCCTACCTATGGCATCACCTCCTGATCTACCCATCCTAATAAGGTAGTTCTGTCACTAGATGTAGCCATCCCCAGAAAGGGTAAGGAGTTACACAGACTTATGGTGAAAACTTGAGATTTCTCCCTGACCATTCCTGGGCACGATGCATTTTTCTTTCCCCTAAAAGGAACCCCAAGCCAGGATAACTGATATGCTCTCCACGTGGAAGCCCAATCAGAAGGCGTCCTATTAGATTCAAATATAAATTTGGTTCAGTCACTGGATATCTGTGTTGGAGTGACATTGATCCTAAATCATGCAGATAATGACCATTTGGGTTACTGAGGTGAGTACACTGCTCACCACGATGGGCAAAGTGGTGGGCTTGGCGAGTCTCTGTGAATTGTATAAGAAATGCCCTGATCCCACCTGCTCTTGGCCCTTCCAAACAAAAGGTCTGACTGGAGAAAAGATAAAGTTGCAGCTACTGGAAAGGGACATAACCAATCCGTGGCAGGGGAGGAATATCAACAAATTTGGCAACCGGGAGGGATCACATCAAATCCCAGGAGGTTTGAGGGGGTGTGATTAATGCTCTATTAATCTTTCTATACCCAGTGCGTCAGCCTGGCGAAGCAGTCATACGATCCACATGAGTCAGGCAGCCGTGGTGACTGGTAATCTGACTCACTGACACACCTCGGAGCCTGTCATCCCCATCCATGGGCTACAAAAACAGAAAAATCACATGGACATGGTGGTGCTGAATGGTTCTGCTGTGCCCCAAACACGGACCTCCCCTCATGCCTGTGCAAACTCCCAGACTGCCACAATCTTCTTTCAAGCTGATAGATACAAATTCATAGGCGTGTCCGGATTCCAAGGCAACCTTAGGTTGTGCCATGAGTGGCAATCAAGGCTGCAGCTACTCAGAATACTATGTGACCTAATTAAACCAGCGGAACAGTGATCCAAATCAAAGGTAACAGCAAATTTCAAACTAGAGTGACTCGAGTGACCTGTGATCTCCAAGTGGGAGAAAGTGGACTACGAAACAGCTCCGGGCGGGAGGGTTACTTTCTGAACCATCTTTTGCCCCTGTTATTATTATTGGCAATGTTTTTCCAAACTTCCTTGTGTGGGTCATAAAAGATAATAGATTCGATAATAATTAAGATGTACTGGTCTCCCCTTGGGACTTAGTCACATTAGGCTGAGTCAGAGACCCTGACAAGAGTGCAGACAGACAGAGGTAGAGTCAATATTGCAAGTTGGCTTCATCCTGCCACTTGGGATCCTATTGATCACAGCTTGAATTAAATGCTGTATGAGACAAGTTGAATAGATTTGGTCCAAGTCTCTGTTGGCCCAATTAATCAGAGTGACCAAGGCGTGGAATACTCATATGAAAATTTATCACAGGCCAAAATAATACATTAAAAGCTGTTAGGAATCGGGAGAGACAGTTTTCTTTGGACTCACACTCCCTCATGTGTCCTGCTAGAGGGACCTAGAATGTATGGTCTCAATTTCTCTCTTTACCTGGACCATTTCTCAGGGTTGCTTATGCATCAAATGACCTTAAGAAATAAAGTAATGTTTACCCCAAAGAAAAGATTTGCTTACTGCTTACTATAAAAGTGGCAGATGCTTCAAGGTCAATAAATGGTCCTCATCTGCAATGCGAACCTACTGTATGCATGGCATCCATATGGGCCAAAGCCCAGCACACTCACAGGATCTGGAGGCAAAAGAATTTGGTGTAAATATAAAAACACTTAAGCAATTTGCTGTGTCATAATAAAGTCCTGCGTCTCTGACCTATGAGTCTTGTGTCTTCTGACGGCATCCATGATACATTAGCAGGCTAGCTATTAATTTGCTAGCAGAGTAAAAATCAATTCCCAGACCCAGTAAGCTTATCTCTGGCTCCAACCACCTGTGATACCTGATATAAAGCCCAGTGGAGGTAACCATGCCCACAGTTAATGTAAAATATAAACTAACACAGGGGCCCTAACGTCGAAGCCACTCACCCTACACTGTCTGATGAAAGCAAGAGAAAATCATTAATCTACGGAGGTAAAACGAGAACCTAAAACTAAGGACTCTCCTATGGGGCCTCCACATAAAACTGGATTCTTCCCTTCAGTTCCCGTTTCCTCAGACGAAAATCCCTACAAAGGGGAACTGGCGCTCCCATGTGACTACATCATAGTGGGGAGAAGAGATATTGTTATATTATAACTGAGCGGAAAGGGTGATTTGGAGTATGGCCTGGACAGGGAGGGGAGTGAAGATGGGGTGCTACTAGCCATGGACAAAGGGCCAGCAGTCGATCCATCAATCGGTCACACAACCAAACAATAACCCTACCCCCATGAAGCAGAAAAATGGCAAAAAGACTATTGTTTGTAAAATTAGGTCTCTGCCAACGGGGAGGAAAAGCAGGAAAGTATCCAAGATTCAGGGAATGAAAAGAGTTGAGAAAGATAATTTTATTTTCCATTGTCAAAAATCCCACAGATGAAAAGTATTTAGGGTTCAAAATTCACCTTCAGAAATGTAATAAACAGACTCAAATATCACGGAGTGATTTGTGCATGAGTACTGCAAAAGATTTATCTAGTGGCTATAACTCACTGTTAAAAGGAAATAAATAAAAAAAGAGAACTTGAGAAGGGAGAAAATAACAATTTGTAAGCAAAATTATAAAATTCGGCATCCGACTCCCTCAGAGTTATGTCCAGACTTCAGGCTAAGTATCAAATGTGATCAGTAAACATTCCAGATTTACTGCTTTGTAATTTATAAGATTACAATAAACTGTGCTAAAAATTAGGAAAGTCCACAAGCTCAGAAAGTAATTTCATATTCACTTGTCTCCATAATTCATTAAAAATAAAAATAAATGGCTTTTGAGAACAACCAGAGACATGAATTTGATGGATGACCGTTTCTCCGCCTCACTATGAGCCATGAGGAAAAGGTAGCTATGTTTATTCATAAGGTCCTGCATCCTCATGGGTGAGGATCGCTGTCAGCACGTCCCACTATTCCATAACATGCAGGCAGAAAAGATGCCCGATGCAGAGACAGCTGGGGTTGGCTTGCTGCAAAGAGACACAGATATTTCAAACTCTTCATCATTTCAAAAAAAAAAGGTTAGGGGTGCCCGGTGGCTCAGTCATTTAAGCGTCCGACTTCAGCTCAGGTCATGATCTCACAGTTTGCGGGTTCGAGCCCCACGTCGGGCTCTGTGGTGTCAGCTCGGATTCTGTGTCTCCCTCTCTCTCTGACTCTCCCCTACTCACGCTGTCTCTCTCTCTCTCTCTCTTTCTCTCTCAAAAATAAATAAAACGTTAAAAAAATGTTTTTAAAGGTTAAAATTTAAACCTATCTTGTAAATAACATAAAAGAACACCTTTAGAACAATTAAGAAAAAAAATTTCTGCCTCCAGGTCTTTGTTTTGGAGCCAGGACCTCTGTATCCTCTAGCGCCTGAGTGTCGCAGGGTTGTGGGAAAGCGGGGTGCAGACCCAGACAGAAAACTGTCTGGATGACGTCAGAGCAGGTCAAACACGAAGAGCATGAAAACAAATCCATTTTTCCCATTTGAAAAGAATCCCGCAGAATAATTATAATGAATTCCTACCCAAATTAAATTGCCTTGAAGTTTTCTGAGCAAGGCTTTAGGCATTATAAACACTCCTTGACTTGGGCCTGCCAGGTTTCCTCAATCAATCATGCAGTAGCCTAAAATTAAATTGAAATGATTAGATCAAGGAAAATCAAATTTTTTGACATTTAGTTTCAGTAATGTGATTATGAAGCTTTTAGTGATATTGTAATTACTTTGAAGCTTTGAGCATATGTTTCTACTGAGAGTATTCCAGGGAGAAAAGCCGCATCAGGGAAACAAGTAAATACAGACCCCAGTGAAACATTGGGGTCTGTGTTTGTTGCAAATTTAAAAGCGAACGGTGGAAAAGAAACAATGCATCCATGTGATTTGCACTCTAAACATCCTGCAGAGTAGCCACTTAAAATCCCAGCTAATTCCTGAAATAAAATAATGGAATGACTTCCCTCTAAAGGCAGCAATTAGAGAAGCAATAAGGAGAAATAACAGTCAAGACCCAGAAAAAAAAAAAAGAATAAAAAGTCATCATTCTGTACCAGCTCCAATTTCTGCCCAGGAAAATGCGACTAGTCAAAGATCTCTCTAAAATTAATAAATCTCTTCTCAGAAGAGGAAATATTTTAATATATACTTCTTTGTCGATGCCAAAATGAAACCATATAATTACTACGCTTTTTTATTATTTCATCCATTTCCACACTTACTGGGATTAGGCTGGTTTGGGGGTTAGAAAGCTAAATAAGAGGAGCACCCCCCCAGGCAAAAATCAGTAGCGACAGGAATCTTCGAAGGAAGTAGTTCAAGCTCAGCGACAGGAAGGGAGAATGGAGGAGACACGAGAAGAGACAGGGTCTCCTTTCCTTTGATTCATACTTGCACACATTCAACAATTATTTATTAAGTACAAGTACACTCCTTCCCCCGAGAATGAAACAGATAAGTAAACACACGACATTAAGACGAAATGAGCTTAAATCTTTAATCTTTGGCATGAAAATCATTCCATCAAAATAATCTGAAATATACAAACCTTTTGAAGGATTTCTTGACTCTGATTATCAAAGCACAGCTAATCGTCCTAATAGCTCAAAGATCCTAACTAGGGACCAGGGCAATAGACTCAGTGTTGACCGCAGATACTGCCAATTTTGTTTTTTTTACTTGAATTCTCTTCGTACCCTCAGTCACAGACATCATCACTTCCTACGATCTTAGAAGAGCCCCAATTCGTCAAGTTTTGTGCACCTGCAACTGACCACTGCTGACTGTCAGGTTTGCTTCCCCGCCCCAGTGGGCCTTGGAATTTGACAGTGTCCATTTGTTGCAGATGTGAAGCTCTTCATTAAATCAGAACAGACCAGATTAGTACCGTTATAACTGCTGTTCCCCGAAAGTAAGTAAGTGCGATTCCACTTGGGCCCGCTGCCAAAGCCACGCTTCCGAAACTGAATCTGACCCACTCCAGTCCTAGCAATTAGACCAAGTGGCTCGTCATGATTAGCCTAGCAAAACCTGCAGTCTTCAGCACAGAGCAGAAAACTACCCGTCTTTGCCTGATCTCACATCACTTCCTTCTCTGAGCTCCTTACACTCTGAGCTCCCATCCACTAGGCCTCTGTCCCCAGCACAGGCCCCCATTCAAGCCCTCACATCTGGGCTTGCACTCTCTACTGGCCGGCCTGCTTGGGAGAACACTCATCCCCCATCCCCAAAGGTCCAGGGCACATGCCACCTCTTCCGTGAAGGCTCTCCTGGCCCAGTCAACACACGTCCATGAGGGCTTCCGTTATTGCTGATCATTATGTTGCAGGTGCACAGAGCACCTTCACTGAACCGTGACCTCCTCACTGGGACATGCAGACTTAACACCTGTACCGGGTCCTGTAACACAAGGTCCCAGTAAATGTTTGTTGAATTTAACATCGATTTTCTACCTTCTTTTTTTCAACAAAAATAAACTGTTTTTTCTAACAAATCCATTTCTACATCTATCTATTTTAAAAATGTATCCCATATTTCCCTCACCGTACAACTTGTAATTGACTATTTTTCTTCCAAATATTTCAGCTAAAACTGCCTCATGAAACCAAGTTCTATACTAACATCTTTAAGAAAAATGAAGCCAATTAAGCTACATATTTCATTCTTTCTTGTCCTTTGTAACTTTCCTAGAATTTACTTAAAACTGCTAACTATGGGGGGGTCCCTGGGGGGGGGCTCAGTCAGTTAAGCGTCTGACTTCGGCACAGGTCACGATCTCACAGTTTGTGACTTCAAGCCCTGCGTCGGGCTCTCTTCTGGTGAGTACAGAGCCCACTTCATATCCTCTTTCTCTCTGTCTCAAAACAAAACAAAACAAAACAAAAAACAAATACTTTTTTTTTATTCTTGAAAAAAATAAATAAATCAAACCTCTACTGTAGAATTTTCAACGGAGCCAGACGAGTTACTGTTTAGGACGGGAGCACAGTGTTAAATCACTCCACAGGGGCATTAGGTGTCTAACATTCATGGTGAAATGGAAAATAAGAAATCAAAATGTACACGAAATGGTTATTTGCTCCTGCTTTCCCTGATCGTGTGTTGTGTGAAGTCATATTTCCTGTCAAAAGCATAACAAAGCTTCCCCTGCTCTCCAGGATACAAATGAGCAACCTGGTACAGCAAATTACCCAGCTGCAAGTCACCATTTCAGTCCTGGAGTGTGGCCACCTGTTCTCTCGCCTCCTGAGAAAACTACCTTGGAAAGGGACTTACATCCTTGGCCAGCCTCGTCGACTAGTCCACAAAAGAAACACTAGATTCCTCATGTGTGACATTACTAAATGACCTCAGAAAGGCAAAATCAAGTAGTATCACTGTCAACCCAACGTCCTGTTACCCTTAGTTCATAAGAAGACACCTCAAAACCAGCTGTCGGATGGTGAAAGGCTTAATGGTAATGGCGGTGGCTGAAAAGGGCCGCCTCGAGAGGGCCAAGCCCTCATCCCTGAAACCTGGGAATGTGACAAGGTGGCCCAACGGACTTGGCAGCTGCAGTTAAATTAGGGATCCTGAGAATGCAAGGATCTTGGGAGTGTAATCACAGGTGTCCTTAGAAGGGGCAGAGGAGATGCGACCCCAAAGAAGGAGAGGGGATGGCGCTGCAGAAACCCAGACTGGAAGGGGCGGCCAGGAGCCAGGAAAAGGCCTGCGGGAGAGGAGTCCTTGCCGGGGCTGTGGGAGGCTCTTCTGCTGACACCATTGGATTTGGGCCCAGCAGAACTGTAAGAAAATAAATCCGTCTTGCTTTAAGCCACCAAACTTGTAATAACTTGCTGCGGCAGCAAACAGGAAGCGAATACAGTGACTGAGCCGTGCCTCAGGAGTGCATAAAAGGTAGTGAAATGATGGTGCTAATCTCTGTCTTCCAGAAAACACTACTATGATCAGAACAGGAAATGACCAGATGCTATGACTAGTGACAGACACGACTTGTCATAGAAATACAATCAGCTCCACATGCACTAAAATGGTGACGCATCTGTCCAATCCTTAACATTGTTTATCACATGTATTGCATTTCTGTACGTGCAAAATATCATATGCTTAATGCTGACCATCTGAAAAATGCAGAAAACCAGAACGCAAAACAGTCCCACAATCCAAAGATATTAATCTGGGGGGATACTTTCGGAAATTGTTACATACAGAATGCTATCTAGTTTTGAATTATGGTAACTAAGCTCTTACATTATTTTTTTTTCATCTTTCTGAACCATTAAAGAATTCACATATACTCATCAGGCTTAGGTCATCATGTGGTTTTCTTATCGTCACCATTGTTTGAACACACAAAAAAAATGTCATATCACCTCCAGAAACCTGACCTCAAATAGCATCACCTACTATTCTCTGAGCAACTTTACCAGCATAACTTGCATTGCATTGGGCATAAAACGATAAAATCCAGACAGGAATTTTAATAAATTCATACACAAAGAATTGTGACAACCGTGTCTGGACCAATAGATATGTTCCTCATATGGCAGGCTCCAAATAGAAATGACTCCAGCGTTCTCCCCCTCTCCCCACAAAACAAGTCGAGCTGTAAGACCTGCGGCCGTGCTGCCGCGCCCAGCAGAGCCCGGGGATAGAGGTGAGCACACACACCCGGTGTGAAACCTTCAAACACAGAATCAGACTGTTTGGTGAATTCCCTGGAATCAAGCCAATGAAAAAACCCACCATACATCTGGCAGAAACTCTGTATGTAGTGAGAAACTGCAGGTGCCACACACATACCTAAACATGGACAGTGACAAGAAAGAAAGCTCTAGAAAGGACCACAGCACGGGAAGAAATCCAATGGCTGGAATCTCTCCAATTCCTAAATGTGGAGCGGGAAGCAAATGTCAGAGGCTACACGTCCCTTCCTGTTTGTATCATCTGAGTATGTCTACACTGACTGCACAGCAGAACATACACAATTCCTATCCGATTCGATTATCTCGGGGATCGTCATGTGAAATCACGTCTCCGTATGGTCACACGTCATGACCCAGGCTCGGGGAAGGCCAGCGCCCAGCAGCGGCTTAGGGAATGCTGCCTCTGCCTCGGTTGTATTTAAATCTGTACCTGTCACCCACCAAGGACACGCCACAGAGCTGGGAAGGACTGCACTCCTGCCAGAGTTCAAGTGCAGGAAGAAGCATGCTAGAGCGGGAATTTGTATTCAGCCTTTACTTCTCCAGCCGGTGTGCCCGACCGGGGCCCAATCTTCTGGCCCGCCTCAGGTCTCCCTCCCCAAAGCTCTGGATCAGGGAATAAAACAGATCCGGACCAGATTCCGGGGAGAAAAATGCAGAACCGGGGCCTGTGTACCGCTGACAGCTCCCCGTGCAGGGAGGGGCCGGGAGATTCCCAGACTGGCCCTCGCTGTGACCCTCAGAAACGCTTTGCCACCAAGTCCAGGCCTATGGGACCCGGCAGCAAGCAGGGAAGGAGTTACTCAGACAGCAGCTGCTCCCTCAAGCTGAAGAATGAAATGTTAAAATTCCAGCTTCTGAGAAACTCAGGGAACATGGGGAGGGAGAACAGTAAGATGCAGGGGAAGGGGAAGAGTGCAGGGAGCTGCTCTCGCAGCCCCACCCCTGCGAACTCACTCAGTCCAGTTTCCCGATGTCATTCACACAGCGTGAGCGGGCGCCAGGTGTCTGTCTTACCTCCCCATGTTCTGGAAAATGCATCTACTCTGCACAGGAACCTTACAGCATCACTACAAACTGCCTCATCTCCGGTCACCTGATTTATGCACTGAAATTCCAGAAACATCTAACAACAGGAGTAACTGGTAAGTCCATTGATTAGGTAAGTAACACAGCTGTCTCAATTGGAACACTGATATTAGCTCCCAAATCACTGGTTGTTTTTTTCCTGATTCTGTGATGACGGTGGGAATAGGGGTTTGAGGGACACGTAAGGTTGCTGTATATTGTACATAAAGCTTTTTCTCTCTTCCAACGGAAAGGGCTCTAACGCTAACCTTTATAAGGGACCCTGTGCGAATCTTACAGGAAAAAGCAAACTGAAGAAATCATCAAGAACCTAGCAATACTATCAAAAATACAAGCACTGGTGCAAGGATGGCCTCCATATGTGAGCAGGTGTCTCAGTTTACGCAGATCCTGAACAGGATACAACACCCCAGTGTGCCCTCTTCTAGATCACTCAGGACCTCAGCCTCAGCGACAGTGTTCTCTCCATCTACAGAAGAAACTGCAAGTAGAAGCCTGGGCATCGTGTATCACACATCAAAGAAGGACACAGAGAGTATTTTTGGAACACACAAAAAAGTTTAAGCTTTAGTAACATAAAAAACAAAAAGCATTCCTGTCAATGAGAGACATTTAATACGTTCTATGAAAAGAACAGTCATTACTTTCAGAAATTTGGCCCTTTATCCGTGGAGTTGATGACATCAAAAATGGCGTCATCCTGACCAAAGATGCCCCCCACCCTACGGCCGCCTTAGAGCGCTGTGCGTGGAGGATGGTGGCCTGCTGGGGAGAAAACAGAAGCCGTTCCTGGTTGGCTGGCTCGGGGCAGACGGCCGCCCGTGATGGCCACAGACCTCTCTCCAAAGTAGGAGCTGTTCCCAACGCTCCCCCACGTGCAGCGGCGCACTGACCCCCTGTGCCACCACACGGCGCGAAGCTGGCCTCTGCTACCCTTCTTACAGACCACGCCCCTCCAGACCGTGCCAGCCTGCTCCCCGCCCTTGGCCTCCCAGCATGGTCGTCAGCCCACTCCTCCCTCTCCCTGCTGTGCGTGGCTCACGTCTGTCCCTCCATCTAGCATGCGGCCTGCAGTGCCTCCAGACACGGCGGATCCACCAGGCTTCCGAGCCGCCCCCTCCAGGGCCTCCCCGTACAAACCCAGATCACGGTACCTGCAACCTAGGATTGCAGATCCTTGGTCTTTCTGTACCCCTTCGACACTATGTGGTGACAAAGGGCAGTCGCTGAATTCCTGGTTGATTCTAAAGGAGAGGCTGATGGCTCCAGATGGACAAGTGAGAGGGTTGACACAAGGCGGGGATCGTAAGGAAAACCACGTAAAGATGGCGTCCTGTGCAACGGAACTTTTCGGATGCACAGATGCACTACAGAGACGAGAGACTATCACACGGGCAAACGAGATGACAAGTTGTGGTGTGAGGCTCGATGTGTGTGCATGTGTATAGCGTGTCTGTGTGAACATATACACATATCTTTGTACTTACTCTGCACCTGTTGGGGGGGGGGGATTGGAAGCCCCAAAACATGTCTTATCAGTCCAAGCAGATCACAAACTCGGTCTCCTATTTCCCTGTGTCCCTTCTGGCAGGTAGGACACACACCCGCCCCCTCCCCTGCAGAGCACCCCTGCATCCAGTACTTCAGAAAGAACGGACATCGGGGAAATCATTATTGTGAGTTGAAAGACCTGCTAATCCATGGAAGAAAGGTTTCTATTTACTGACTACAGATACTGGAATGACCTGGTAGAAGGCTCCGATAATTAGGACATACAGTACTGGGGGAAATATAGTAATATTACCGCAATTCTTTTTAACCAAGACCCCCTCCTATAGGGGGAAGTAAATAAGCCAGGAAGATGAACTGTAACACCAATCAGCCAACTGTCACATAAATTTTCTTCTTTAATATCACAAAATTTAAGAGAGAAACCATTCAGGTTACTACAAAGAAATATTTAAAATGAGCTCATTAAATGCAAATTAAAACAGAAACACTGAATAATCGCTGGGCCACAATTAAAGGCTGAAGAAACAGCAGGTAAGAAACAATTCTCATTGATCAAAGGACTAAAAGCCAGCAGAATATTCTGCATTGAAACTGCTTTCATGAATATGAAGCATTTCGAAGGAAGGAGATTTTCCCCCCTCATTTTTCAAAGAAGCTTTGGAGGTAGAAATGGATCTGCATATCTTAACGCAAAGTACTTTCATTGTATCATTTTCAAGCAATGAACCTATGAGGTTTCAAAAAAATGTGGACTTCAAAAAAATCCTTAGAAATCATTCCAAAATTGAAAGGGGCAGAAGGTCATCATTTTAGAGCCTTTGGACCCAAAGAAGAACTGTACATAATTACACAAAATCATCTATGCAAAGATTCAGCAGGATTTCTTTTATGACACAATTGTATCTCATGGTAAATAGAAGCGTTCAGAGCCTATTCTGAGTACTTCGATGTAGGGTCACTTTTTATCTAAAAGTATTGAGAAGGCAAACCAGGTAGCAGTGCACAGTATATTCAAAGTAGAAATATAAACGCTGAGACTTTAAAATTCATCACATGTAAGCTTTAAAACAAATACATAGATTTCTAGGCAAATAGTAAAGTTAGACTGTACATTCATGATAGGGCATTTTTTTTTTCTATTTTATTCACTTGCGTATCCTTGGTACCTGGAGGAAGGCACACAGTAGGTGCTCAATTATTGGATCTGCTTTCATGAAAATAAAATAGAAAATGAGAAGTGAGAATGTTTTCTTTTCCTTATAAATTCATTTTAAAAATTAAAATATACTATTTTTCATTTATCAGAAAGTTAAAACTAAAAATACCTTATGGGACACAAGGGAGAAATGGGAATTCTTATAAACACTGCCAGCAATGGCAGAGCCACAAAGAACAGTTGTGCAGTTGTGCACTGCTCAAAAGTACTAAACCTGAGCAGAGAAGGAAAGAGACAGGGAGAGAGGAAAACCCCAACAGGTGTTCTGCTGAATGAAGGTCAGTCATGGGAGGATGTCTTTTTGAAATTTTTCAGTCCTGAGGAGCAGAGCAACTTTTGCTACCTTTGTTGTATTGGATAGAAATGTAAAATAGGGTGACTTATCTTAGAACAATTTAGAAATACCTAGAAAAATTCAAAATCTACTAATCCTTTGACTAGAAAATCCACCCGAAAATGGTAATAAGATTTTTACTTTACATACTTGCTTACATATGCAAATAAAAAGATACGAACACAAACATTTCTGATGATAGCAATCTGTAAGCCTAATGAATGCTCATTTATTGAAGAGTATTTGCATAATTCGTGTACATCCACAAAATAAGAGTAGCAGGAATTATTGCGGGTGGAGTTATACAGGCAGACAAGTATACTGTCTCAGAGATATTAAGTTAAATAATGGACAGATGTGACTATGGTCCAATTATTATTTTTTTAACTCTCTGTAAAGAATAAGACACTGAATTTGAATTTCAATACTGGCAACATTGTTGTATACATACGCATTCACTTTAAGATCTGATACTACTCAAGGGGCGCCTGGGTGGCTCAGTCGGTTAAGCGTCAGGCTTCAGCTCAGGTCATGATCTCATGGTTCGTGGGTTCGAGACCCGCATCAGGTTCTGTGCTGACCCCTAGCTCAGAGCCTGGAGCCTGCTTCAGATTCTGTGTCTCCCTCTCTCTCTGACCCTCCTCTGCTCACACAGTCTCTCTCTGTCTCTCAAAAATAAAATAAAAGACATAAAAAAAAAAAAAAAGATCTGATACTACTCAAAACCTAAATCCACCTACATAGGAATTAGAATATACCACAAAGATCACTACTAAATTTCAATTTTAAACAAAAAGAATTTTTAAAATTATTAAGAACATATTTTTAATAATGATGCCAACAACTACATTTTTCAAAGTAGAATTTTCTTAAGCCTTTCAATTCTGCTCTGTATTATCTTGATGTCCTTCTCCACACTGCTCAAAGTCACCAACACAAACTTCAACCAAACTATGTTTCTACAGCTGTCTGGGTCAGGGCATTTAATGTTATCAGTCACAATCCAAGTGAGAAACAGAAGTACTTTTGAAATACTCTCTGCGTCAAGAAGGAATGCCACCTTTTAAGAATGTAAAAGGGAAGTTAATCCTATCGGTAGTGAGGTAACAGTCAATCTCCTTTATTCCTATTGTACCAAGTTACCCATTTTTGCTTTTCCTCAAAGTAAGCCAAGACTTAAATAAAGTAGAAGAGTACAATTTGCAGTAAAGAAGGGGTAGCAATTAAAGAGAGCATAGGCATGAAAGGGGCAAGTTGTCAGCAGCGCAATGCCTTTAACAGAAAAAACAATCCCAGATATATACTGATGTATATTTTGCTCTCCAGCTTATCATTGGGTATAAAAGGCCTTCCTAGATCCAAAGTTTGGTCACAGAAGCAGGAAACTCATTACTTCACGAAAAATATTCAATTGCCTCCACTTTCACTTACCTTCCACACTCCAACACAACCGAGTCCAAAACTGGCAATGAAGATTCGTATTAAAATGTGCCCACCGACAGAATGACGCAACGCAACTCGCTGTGTAAAATAACTGACTGCACATTGTCCACATGGTTTTCACACGTGAGGGGCTCTTTGTGGGAGCGGGCACGGAGTGCACTACTGCGCTGTGGCACGCATTGGTTTGCACCATGACAGACAGTATGTGGAGTATGAGAAAAGCATCCTCTAGAACACACCTCAGACTCTCCATGTGATTACAAGTTATTAACAACCGTCTCATCACCAAATACAAAGATCATACTCTTCCTTCTGCGTCCCTGAATCCCAGCTAAACTGCCTAAACACAGATCATCCTAACAAAGTTTTATATAGTCATGTTATTAGATTATAATTTCGATTTAAGTAATAACTTTTAGATCTGAAGTTCCTGTCTTTATAGGCTTTATTATAAATTTCTTTAAAAATATCCATGTTCTAGATTAAGTTGAATTAAAATAAGATTTGCACAATTGCCTTCAAAATAAAATACAGGCTTTTTTTTCCCTGTAAAATGCTGACATGACGGATTTTGAAAATTTTCTTCTACTTGGTTTTCTGATTCAGTTTGGAGTTACGTTTACAAGGAGATTTTATGTAACAGTCATCTAAAAAAGTTCAAAAAAGATCCATAAAATTTTATATGAAAAATTTATTTCTAAAACAAATGTCTTAATTGGATGACTTTCAAAAGTGACTCACCAAAAGTCATACATGCTAGAAAGGTAAGAAAGGTCGGTTTTATCCCTGCAGCAAAGACAGGATCGGTTAACTGGCATGATTCTCCCAGCAAGCAGAATGTTTTACGTTTTAACCATTTCTTAAATAAAAGACTTCAGAAGAGCTTATCAGTGCATACAAACTTGCGTACTTGAAAAATCCACTTCTCATCTTTCTGGTCAGACCACTTTTGACTTCAAATGTACTTGTCATAATCAAAAGTATTTTCTAAGTGGCGCTCATCAAATTAATTCCCAAAGAGGCTCACCAAATCGTCCATACACAATCTAGAGCAAGTCTCTGTCATAATAAATCCCTAGATAGCAACGGTATCTAATCATACTGTGCATTAACACCAATTTCAGAGATTACCGCTAAAAAAAACCAAAAACCCCAACACCACAACTTTTGACTTATCAACCCCGGGAGAAACTTTGCTAATCTCATACACCACAGTGTTTATAAACAGAAGAACCATTTCCAAAGCTTTAATCACCAAAATGCACCTAGGTCATTTTGTGTTAAGTAATAATAATAATAATAATAATTCATTCTGCAAAGTATTAATCCCTGTTATTGTTTAGTCTTAATTATTTCATCTCAGATCTACATTGAGAGATTGAAAAGGAAAACTCGGGAGAGAGCAAGCCGTTTAAATCCATCCGCAGGGATTTCTTTTGAGCCTAGCTTAATGCTTCGCTAGGGTTTCCGCAAAGAGAGTCCTATGGTGGTGGGTCCCAATCTGATCCTAACTGGAGAGCAGCTACCGAGGCACCCGGAGGGACGGATACGGGAGGCGAACGTGACGGGCCTGCACAGCGACCCCTACAGGTCTGGCTGGGCAGTGCGCTCGCTGTGGGAACGCGCGACCCAGCCTTCACCTTGGGAGGCGCAGGGGTGCACACCAGGGTTCCCGGAGAAGTTGTCTCCAGCGGGAAGCCTGTCAAACCACGGGCGGGGTGGGGGCTTAGAACACACACACTTATTCTCCTGGCCCACGGCGGGCACCGGGGAGCCCACGGTGGGCACAGCACGGCGCACACGGCCGCCCTGCCACTGACAGTTGACACCGGCGGACACCCTGGGGGTCCCTGTCCGCCGAGGCCCGGCGGGGCGGCGCAGAGAGGCTGTACCTGGCAGGCACCCACGTACCTATCATGGTCACTGGGCAGGTGGAGACTGCTAGGCACGCAGGAGCCTACGCGCACACCGGCACCCGCCTGTGCGTCCCACCAGTGTGGCTCCAGGGTTAAGTCTTCCGGCGCTAGCCTCCCCAGTGCCCGGCCTTCGGAATGCGCAAGCGCCGACGCCGCGCAGCCAGCGGCCTTCTGGGAGTCGTAGTTTTACTGCGTAGTTTCTCCTCACCCCGCCCCCCACCCACCGGACGCCGGCCGCACTCCGCCGCGGACCCTCCGCCGCCACAAGGGATTCAGGCCCAGGAAACGTACGTCACGGGGGAACTGGGCCATTCGGCCGTAGTGTTGACGCGTCGCTTAGCAACTGGGAGGCTTACCTTTGGAAGCTTGTTGCAGCTCCTGCCGCGGTCCTTCGCTCTTCCCCCCTCCCCTCCCCTTCACCCCCTTCACCTAGGAGCTGCCAAACACCTGGATCAACCTGGGCACTGCGAGGGGGTGAATTTCTACCAGTGTCGCGCCTTTTTACAATTTTTCCCGAACTCCTCACATCCGTAAAACCCACTGCTTCTTTTACTACACGTTTTATGAGAACAGGACATTTTCTAGGAAGATGGTGGCAGAAAAAGAGACCCTGAGCTTAAACAAATGCCCAGACAAGATGCCGAAGAGGACCAAGCTGCTGGCACAACAGCCGCTCCCGGTGCACCGGCCTCACCCCCTGGTTTCTGAGGGCTTCACAGTCAAAGCCATGATGAAAAACTCAGTCGTAAGTGATTTTCCTGCATTGAATGCACTCGCTCCGAATCAGGGGACGCCAGATTGTAGATGCCGGCCGGCCCCGTGGTGGATTCTGAATCTCTGTCCTGGGTGGTCTGGCAAAAATAGCAATGACGCTGCAGACGCTGCCCACCCGAGTGTGGAGGTCCAGGCTAGGTTGGTAGAAAGGATCTCGGGCAAGTGAGGTACTATATTCATTGATAAGCACTCTCCTAATAACTCTTGGTTTCTAGACCACCCAAAATTACTCTTAAACTATTTACACGAAAAAAAGAAATAATAAAGACCCTCTTTACCTATTTGATTCCGAATCTAGCCCCACTCCTCAGGCAAGGACCTTATAGAAAGCAAGTTCTTAGAAATCATAAACTCTTGCAAAATTTGACATGTGCTGATGCACACCCAGAAACAAGCTCATTAAATCATCTACAATAAGAAATCTCATCGATTCAACCTAAGAAATTTTAGAATATCCCTACATTTACTCTAACAACCCTCTTTCTCACAGAATAATTTCAGCCTGTAAGAGTCCTTATAGGCAAGTTAATAGGAAGTCTTTTTCCAGATAGACCTTTTAAATGATAAATTTTAAACAATCCAAGCTTCGGTTCAAGTATTTCTATTACTACAATTCATATTTAATTTCTATAATTTGTGATAGTAAAAATATTCTCAAGAGTATTAGGGGGAAGCAATGGTTTAAAATGCACACAAGTGAATTAGCTGCATGCATGATAGGTTTTAAAAAAAACTTTTGTATTTGTTAAGCAGCTTTAAATTTGGTGTGCTAAGCCAGGTTTTACTGACAGACTAAGCAAGCCCGTCTGGGAATGAGATATTAATAATAAATGCAGCTCTCAAATTTGTGTAATTTACACTCTGGGGGCATCTGACTGATTGTCTAGCAGCTGATTATGTTAAATGAAGTGTTGTTTTCCAGTATCACATTATCTCTTATATATTAATGTTGCAAACTTAATACCTCATTCCTAAACTGCATCTGTAAAATACATGAATGAAACAGAATGCCTCTAGATCCCTAGGTCAGACTGCCATATTACTACACAAAATGATATTTAGATTATTGTAATGTGTGTCACTTGACTTACAATAGTTAAAATTCGTGAAAATAGACTAAATCCGTGCTTTTGTAACCTGCAATCTTTTTTGCATGTTTTTCCCATGACTAGGTAGTCATGGAGTCCAGAGGATTCATTTATCAGCAATATAAAATACAATCACCATTCAAGCTCATTCTTTGCTTTTTCTTCTACACAGTATTTATAATTATAATCTTGGTCATTTTTTCAATGTTATATATTTTCACAGACGTGTAAAAAATTGGTCATTTTCTTTTTTTCTAAATTTATATTTATAATCATGTTTAGTTTTTAACATATCCTTATACCTAAAGTCATAGTTCCTAGAAAATTAAGTATTTCAGTATTGTCAAATGTAGTAAACATGTTTATAAAACTAAAATAGCAAAAAAATTGATTATGAAAAAGCCTTCTTTATAAACTACCTATATGAGTTAAATAGCTTCTGATTTTTGTGTTTCTAGAGAAAATCTCTTAGTGTTATATCTATATTTGCATTAAGAGCCTCAGAACAGGATGTGTCATTTTTTCACTTTAGTTAGTGGGAAATTACAACTCACAAATGCAGACATTATCCACACATTCGTTCCTTCGTTCAACCAAAAACTCCATCTCTCTTACTTTTGGATGTTGTTACTGTTAGCTAAGGTGAGAACATTTGATCAGCAAAACAAAGTCCCTGTCCTTTGTACTCCAAGGAAAACTACCACACAATAAGAAAGTCCTGATCAAAGTAAGATACCATTTATACAAAATAACTTCAGGGGTGTAGGAAGTAAAGCATTTCCTCTTTATCTCCGATATTGACATTTCACCATTGGTGTCTTCCACAGTGTACACGTTTAGGCATTAAAAAGTCAGAATACCCCATCTCTTTCTTAAGTTTTGTTTCTATTCAGAAAATAATATGCCAGTCTCCAGCTTTTCTTGATCACAACTGCTGTCCAAATGCGGGCGCCCATATCATTCTTCCAGCAATGGGGCTTACCTTCAATGACCTCTTTCAGAAACATCCTAAGTAAATGAGTCACCATTCCAATGCTTTTCCACAAAAGACGTAGGCA
Organism: Helogale parvula; assembly: GCA_004023845.1. Lineage (NCBI taxonomy): Eukaryota > Metazoa > Chordata > Mammalia > Carnivora > Herpestidae > Helogale > Helogale parvula. The sequence goes on along the minus strand of PJEM01000341.1, from coordinate 466,085 downwards.
ACTGTACCCCAAGAGGTCTATGGAGATTCCTTGTGTTTCTTTACGAATGCTTTAGTAACATAAATATATACACTTGATCATAAACCAATTTAATCAGAAGGGCTGTGCCAACAGAAATCTCTTTAAAGTCATTGTCTATACATATGAATAAAAACTTATAATGTAATAATAAACATAAATGGCTAGTTTTTTAAGATCTCGTGTCAAGTAAGCTCCTTCCTTTACTTGCCTGAAATTATTGTTGCATTCTGTGTGAACACAGGCAATGACAAAATTCCTGAAGTCAGAGACTAATATCCAAATCCGTCTTGTTATGTGTGCCTAAAAAGAGCGGTAGGAGATACAGAATTTGAAGATTTCATGGTTCACTTTCCCTGTAAATCCCTTGTTTCATGGAATGTTAGAACCTGTAACCAGAAACCAGGAGCTCAGTGTTGTATTGGTTTAATCTCAAATGACAATAGATGCCTTCTGTGCTAACACTGCTTTATCATAAAGCAAGTTAGGATGTGGGCCCAAGGCTATGATAATGCAGAAGTTGACTTCAACTTAAGTTTTACACTGTAGCTTCCCTTTTCAATGGACATATGTTTTATGTTCGAAGCTCAAGGGAATGGGAGAAATCGTTCTTTAATATTACTTTACTTATACAGAGACTTCTTTACTTACCAATCATATATTCAACACATAGTAGTAATGGTCAATATTTATATGTTATATATTAAGATATTGATTTGGCTGCTTTAACAGAGGCCAAATAACAATAGTAACAACTTAGATGGAAGTTGTTTCTGTTACATATGAAAGTCCAGGTTTGTTGGGCACTTGCTTGTATATTGCTTTGTGTCCTGTAGGATGATGTCCAGGGTCAAGGTGGGGTCACCACCACCAGGGTCAAATCCCTACCCTCAAAAAGAAAGAAAGAAGCAGCAGCAAGCTTCCTTTTAGAGGGCCCAAGCACCCAAGCACCACTCCCCACTTTCATTCACATCCCACTGGCCAGAATTTGGTCATAGGTCTCTAGTTTCTTTTTTTACAAAAACCTATGAAAAATGGACCCTTGAAACAACTCCCAGCCCCCAACACATTCCATCAGGAAAAGGGTTAAGAAAGCCTTATCTTTACAAAAAGACATAATCTCCAACACCTGCCTCAGGCATAGAGAGAAAAAATTGCCTCAGGAGCACCTGTAAGGAGAGGCAGGAAGAAATGGAGAGCAAGCAACTTCACCAGAAACACGAGTCCCAGTGGTTAACACCTGTCACTTCTGCTCCAATCCTTTGCCAATTCTTACTTCATGACCACATCCCGTTACAAGAGAGGCTGGGAAATGTAGTCTCTGACTGTAGCTCTATGTCCAACTGACACTTGATTCCTTTTATTACTGTAATAAAGGGAATGTGGATAGTGGCGGTGGGGGGTGGTAATTAGAAGTGTCCACCGCCTTAGGGCTCCTGGGTGGCTCGGTCAGTTAAGCTTCTGACTCTTGATCTCGACTCAGGTGATGACCTCCCGATTCTTGGGCACAAGCCCTGCCTCAGAGCACAGAGCCTGCTTGAGATTTTCTCTCTCTCTCTCTCTCTGTCCCTCCCCAACTCACTCTCTCTGTCTCTCTCTCTCAAAATAAATAAACAAACAACAACAAAAAAAGGTCTACCACCAGTGATAAATATTGCTAGTGAAGAAAAGGAAAGAAGTTAAATAATTACAGTACATGTAAGTACGGGTCTGTCTGCGGTAAGGCTTAGGAATATTTACTGAGCGCAGTGGAAGTGCTGATGGTGAAGGGACCTCATCACTTTTTGCCTGGGTTTTTTTTTACAATATCAGGACTGGTCTCTGGTTTCCAGCCACCAGTTGGTTGTTTGCTTCAAGCATCTATCGATATTATGACATTCATCTTTCCAGTGCAAAGTTCCCCTCTTATCCCTGCTCAGAGAGAACCAAGCTACCTCCACCAGACCAGCAAGGTCCTCTGTGACGTAAACCTAATCTGGGGTCTAATTTCATCTCTCTATATTCCCATTTCCTTCCACCAAATTAAACTGTAACTTTTCATTGTTGCGATTTCACTGATACTGTACCCTCTGCTGGAATGCCCTCCTTCCTACATATGCGCACAGGCTTCCCTCACACATTATGTAACAAAAACTATTGATCACTGTGCCAAATGCTGCTTAGGTTCTGGTATCTGAGCAGTCTAGAAAAGCAGAACCCACACGGTCAAGGAGCTTTTAGTTTTGGGGCTAAAACGCCAACTGCTTCAAGACTTCCGTAATTTTCCCTCTTTGTCAACCAAGATGGAAAATTATCCTTTGCTCATTGTTTTCTACTGTGTATTATGGTTCTTTTGGCTCATGTTTTATCTTCTGTAAATTTCCTTTGTGGGCAGAACCCATGGCTAACTAATGTTTTTCATCCTAACCAGCACCTAAGAGTGCACTCACTTCTTGTTTCGTCTCTTCCCTCTTTCTTGTTGCTCTAATTGTTATATGTCTCTTTTTAAAACTACCTCCCCTAATTTAGGAGCAGAGAAGATCCCTTTAAAACTCAGCCAGATGATGACATTCCTTATCTCAAACACTTCAATGGCTCATCATCTCCGAGTGAAAGTTGAAGTTCTTCTCCTCTTGTAAAGTCCTAATATGGCACTTTGCTTTTTCAAAAATATTTTTTAATGTTTATTCATTTTTGACACCACACACACACACACATAAGTGTGCATATGTATATATATAATCTCCCTTATCCATTCATCTGTCAATGGACACAAATTGTGTCTATACTTGGCTATTGTAAATAACTCAACAATGAACATACAAGTATATTCAAATTATTTTTTTTAATTTTCTTTGGATAAATACCTAGAAGTGGATTTGCTGGATTGTATGGTAGTTCTAATTTTAATTTTTTGAGAAATCTTCATATTATTTTCCATAGTGGCTGCACCAATTTACATTCCCAGCAACAGGTATGAGGGTTTCCTTTTCTCCAAATATTCCCCACACTTCTAATATTTTATCTTTTCAAAAAGTGCTGATCTGATAGGTGTGAAGCAATGTCTCATTCTAGTTTTGACTTGCATGTCCCTGATGATTACATATTGAGCATAAGACATTGAGCAGCTTTTAGTGTTCCTGTTGGCCATCTATATGTCTTCTTTGGAAATATGTCCATTCAAGTCCTCTGCCCATTTTTTAGTTGGTTTTGTTATTGTTTTTGATACGAAGTTGCTCAAGTTCTGTATATATTTGACTATTAATCCTCCTTCTTTCATACATGATTTGCAAATATCTTCTCCAAGTCATGGGTTGCCTTTTCGTTTTGTGGATGATTTTGTTTGCCATACAAAAGTTTCTTAGTTTAATGCAATTCCATTTGTTTACTTTAGCTTTTATTGCCTGTATGGGAGAAGACTGGTCCAAAAAATATAAGTAAAACCTATGTCAATGGCTTACTATGTTTTCTTTTAGTGGTTTTATGGTTTCAGGTCTTTCAGTTCTTAATCCATTGTGAATTTATGTACCTGTCTAGTTTTCCCAGCACCATATATTGAAAAGACTGTATCTTCTCCATTGTATCTCTTTTGCCTTATTTGGCCATATGTGTGTGTTCTTTTATTTCTGGGCTTTCGATTCTATTCCATTAATTTGTGTGTGTGTGTTTGCACCGGTAGCATACTGTTTTGATTATTATAGCTTTGCAGTATTGTTTAAAGTCAGGGAGCATGATACCTCTTTCTTTGTTCTTCTTCATGATTACTTTGGTTATTTGTGATATTTTATGGTTTCAACAAATTTTTGGATTCTTTTTTTCTAGTTTTGTGAAAAACTCCCATTGCTATATTTATGGGTATTGCACTGAATCCATAGATTGCTTTGGGTAGTGTGGGCATTTTAACAGTATTCTTCCAATTTATGAATGTAGTATATCTTTCCATTATTTGTGTCATCTTCAATTTTTTTTCATCAGTGTTTTATAGTTTTCAAAGAATGTGTGTTTCACAGTTTTGATTAAATTTATTCCTGGATATTTATTTTTTTTGTTGTTGTTTTTTAAAGAAATGGCATACATAAGATTCTTTTTTTAATTTTTTTTAAGTTTACTTATTCATTTTGAGAGAGAGTTGAGCAGGGGAAGGGCAGAGATAGGGAATTAAAGAGAATCCCAAGTAGCTTCTGTGCCAAAAGCATGGAGCCCAGTGCAGGGCTTGAACTCACAAACTGTAAGATCATGACCCCAGCCCAAACCAAGAGTCAACAGCCCAACCAACTGAGCCGCTCAGGTGCCCTGATGCAACTGTATGTGGGACTGTTTTCTCTTTTGGATGGCTTACTTTTGGTGTATAAAAACATGACTGATTTCTGTTAATTTTATATCTTGTGACTTTACTGAGTTCATTTATTGGTTCTAATAGTTTCTTGGTGGAGTCTTTAGGATTTTCTATATACAGTATCATGTTACCTGCAATTTCCTTTTCCTTATCAATTTGGATGTCTTTTATTTCTTTTTCTTGTCTAATTCCTCTGGCCAGGACTTCCATAATATGTTGACTAAAAATGGTGAAAAAAATAAAGCGGACATCTTTGTCTTGTTTGTGATCTTATAGGAAACTTTCAGCTTTCCACTACTGAGTATGATGTTAGCTGTGGGTTTGTCGTACGTATGGCTTCTAACTATGTTGGGGTACATTCCTTCTTCGCTTATTTGTTGAGAATTTTTTATCATAAGTGGATGTTGAATTTTGTCAAATTCTTTTTCTGCATCTATTGAAATGATGATATGATTTTTGTTCTTAGTTTTGCTAATGTGGTTTATTGCAGTGATTAATTTACGGATGTTAAATCATTCATGCGTTGCTAGGATCAATCTCACTTGATTGTGGTATATGATCCTTTTAACACATTGCTGCATGCACTTTGCTAATATTTTGTTGAGTGTTGCATCTATATTGACCAGGGATATTGGCCTAAGTTGTCTTTTTTGTGGTATCTTTCTCTGGTTTCCATAGCAGAGTTATGCTGGTTTTGTAAAATGTTTGGAACTTTTCCTTTCTCCTCAATTTTACTTTAAGTTTTATTTATTTTTTGAGAGAGAGAGAGAGAGAGAGAGAGAGACCACATGAGCAGGGGAGGGGCAGAGAGAGGGGAAATCCCAAGCAGGCTCTGCAGTGTCACTGTAGAGCCCAAGGAGGGCTTGAACCCACAAACCGTGAGACCATGATCTGAGCCAAAATCAGAAGTCAGGCACTTGAAACTGTCTGGTTCTAGGCTTTTTTTTTTCTTGGGAGTTTTTGAATTAATTATTCAGTTGTGTTACTTGCAATTAGTCTATTAATATTTTCTAAAAATGTTTTTCAATGTTTATTTAATTTTGAGAGAGACAGAGACAGGGCGCAAGTTGGGAAGGGGCAGAGAAAGGGAGACACAGAATACAAAGCAGGTTCCAGGCTCTGAGCTGTCAGCACAGAGCCTGACACAGGGCTTGAACCCACAAATCACGAGATCATGACCTGAGCCAAAGTCAGATGTTTAACCAAATGAGTCAGCCAGGCGCCCCACTCTATTAATATTTTCTACTTCTCATGACTCAGTCTTGGAAGATTATGTGTTTCTAGAAATTTATCTACTTCTAGATTTTCCGATTTGTTGGTATAATTCCAATTCGTTGTGATCCCTTTGTATTTCTGTAGTGTCGATGGTAACATCTCTTTAATTTATGATTTTATTTGGGTCCTCTATTTTACTGATGAGTCTGGTTGGAGGTTTATTAATTTTGTCCATCTTTTCAAAGAACCAGCTGTTAGTTTCATTGATCTTTTCTACTGTGCTTTCAGTATCTACTTCATTTATTTACATTCTGATCTTTATTATTTTCTTTCTTCTACTAACTTTTGGCTTTGTCCTTTTTCTGTTTCCTTTATATATAAAAGTTAGGCTGTTTATTTGTTATTTGTCTTGTTTTCGTGAGCTAGTCCTGTGTTGCTATGAGCTTCCCTCTTAGAACTGTTTTTGCCGCATCCCATAGATTTTAGAAAATTGTCTTTCCATTTTCATTTGTCTCGGGATGGTTTGTGATGTCATGTTTGATTTCTTCATTAACCTGTTGGTTGCATAACAACATATTGGTTAGCCTTCATATGTTTGTGAGTGTGTGTATCTGTATGTGTGTGTGAGTTTTCGAGTTTTCTGCTTATAATTAGTTTCTAGTTTCATACCATTGTGTTCAGAAAAGATCCTTGATATAATGTCAGTCTTCTTAAATGTAATGAGACCTGCATTGTGGACCAACATGTCATCTTCTCTGGAGATTATTCTACGTACACTTGAAAACAATGTGTGAAACCTCTGAAACCCATTCATGATACATCTTAGAAATGGATGGAAACATCTAATGCCATAGTTCTCAGGTTACAAATTGGAATCACCTAGGGAACTTAAAAAAACACTGATTCCTTATCCTCACCCTCCAAGATTCTGATTTAGTTTTTTGAATTCTTCTGGGGTTGGTTTAATTAGTCTTTAATAATGGTTCAGAACATTTGGGAACATAATATTATGGAAAGATCTCAAAAAACAATTTTCCATATAGCTTTTCCTGAAGACATTTATGAAGTAATGTTGTTTTTCCCACTGATTATATTATTCTTGTTAGTTTGTTTGTTTTTAGTTGTACATAATGCCCAGATATTTTAGAGAAATTTTTAACCAATGTAACACAATTTTAAGTATTTTAAGTATGTTTAGAAACTTTTGAGGCTCATCACTCCCATTAATTCAAATCCAGAATGTTGATTTTAATTTTTATCTTTCTACCAGTTTAATCTTCCAGAGGACATTTTAGTAATTTGCAAAATTATGTACAGAAAATAATCAAATAGGCATTTGGGGGCACCTGGGTGGCTCAGTCAGTTAAGCATCCGACTCTTGGTTTCAGCTCAGGTCATGATCTCATGGTTAGTGGGATCAAGGCTGGCATTCTCTCTGTCTCTCTCTCTGCTCCTCCCCTGTTTGCTCTCCCTCTCTCATAAATAAACATTTTAGGAATAAGTAAAATAGGCATGTATTTATCTAGATTAATAAATAATGGTATTTTGTTATCATATTTTTAAAATAAATTTCTGATCTTATAGAAAAATAAACAGAACCTTAGTAGAAGAGCTACATCCTCCTTCCTTTTCCATCATCCTGTCCTTCCAGAAAATATTTATATATTTCATTCCCAAATATATGTATATATGCATCCATACATTTTGTGGCATTGTATATGTGTATATATATCATTAAGTTTAGGAACTGTTCTTCTGATTACCTTTATACCTGGGCTAGTCTGTTACAGTGCATGTTTCTCTAATGCCTTTTATCTCATATTCAAATCACAAATCGGGGAATGATGTCAGTATAACTGGGAGGTTCATATATGGTTTTCCCCATATCGTTAATATTTTATGCCACCAAGTCAGAGCAGCTGAGTGAAAAGTATACAAGCACAACTGGAGACAGCACAACAACAGGGTAATACAATGTGACGCACACAGCATCATTCTGCCTGTTCTATTTGCACGCTTGATCTTAAAAGTGTTGAAGTGTTATCCTACTTTGTAAATCCTTACAGCACCTCCTGTCATGATTTTATTTAAAAGAACAGCAATATATTTACTGCAGGATCTAATTTCCAAAGTTTAAAAATGAACTGTGCTAATAACGTTTTATTAGAATGATTAGTAAATGCTCTGGTTACAAGATCGCATCGATTTTTATGGGCTTTTACACATTATTTTTCCCATACAGCGTATTATTTCTAGGGAACGATTTGCAGAACTGGTAGATCTTCAGGAATGCATGTCCTGTGATAGCAGGAACACTTGGAGAAAATTCATTTACCTTCTGTATCATATTCCCATTGCACAAATAAGCCAGTGTGTTTGTCCATTTACTTATTGAGGGATTATTAGGTTTCTGCATTTCAGTACTGCGTCATTCTGCAGGGTTTCTTGTGCACCTGTGCCAAAGTTCACCTGATGTGGATTGCTGAATAGTGAAGTGGAACTTCAACTTTGAGGTTGTCAAATTTCTTTCCAGAGTAATATATGCATATTTATATTGTCAGCAGCAGCCGAGAACTCTTGTCTCCTAAGTCCTTATCATCATTTGGTGGTATCAGACAAAACTGTACTAATCCTAAGGGTATGAAATGTTACCTTGTTTTAATTTTATATTTCCCTGATAAAAAGTCATGTGTGGGTAGTTTTTTCCATAGTTTTTTAATCGGATGAGTTTCTTCCTCTGCGATGTGCCTATTACTAGTGTTTGCCCATTTTTCTGTTGGGTTGTCCTTTTCTTATTGTTGTATAGATATTCTTTATAGTCATATACTCTGGATATGAATATTTTCTGGATATGGACTCAAGATATTTTCTCCTAGTTTGTGACTTGTGTTTATAAAGTCTTTCTTTTTCTTTGATGCATAGAAATTTTAAATTTAATTTTCAGTAATTATAGTTATCAAATTCTCTTTTTATGATTTGTGTATTTTGTGACTAGTTTCAGAAATGTTTTTTTCATCCTGATATGTTGTTTTCTTGAATATGTTTTCTTCCTATGATGTTCCACAGATTATTGATTATTCCGTCACTAATTCATTTTTTAAGATGAGAGGTAAGGCTTTAATTTGGTCTGTTTCATATGGAGAGCCACCCATCCAGTACCTTTTATAAATAGTAACTATAGACTGTCTATTCCTTTTCATTGGTCAATTTATCTATCTCTGAGCCAGCATCACATGGTCTTAATAAATCTTGGTATTTGGTGAGGTGAGTTTCACCAATTTGTTACCATCCTCTTTGACATTCTTGATCTCTTACCATCCACAGGGATTTTAGGGTAAGTTGTCAAGCTTCATGAAAATCTCTTTTTGGGATTCTGATTCAAATTGTGTTGAAAGCATAGGATACCTGGAGGACAATGGCAATCTATTCTTAATCTACTAAGGGTTTTTTAAACTATAATTATTGAATTTTATCAAAGATACTTTCTGTATCTTTTGAAATGATCATAAGCGTTTTTATAACTCTGTTCGTGTTAACTTAATGTTAATTATATGCATAGATGATATTGTACTGTTACATCATCCATCCATTCTTGTATGTGATATAATCATGATGTGTTTAGCTTTTAAAAATGAGTATTAGTCATCATTATCTATTTTGCTTATCAGGGAGCAAAGTTTTTCCCAGTGACCCACCACAATTTTGTATCTTGTCACCACAAATAGGTATTAGTGTTAAGGTAGCATCTTAGTCCGTTCTGGCTACTGTTACAAAATACCACAGACTGGGTGGCTTAAACAACAGAAATGTATTTATCTGAGTTCTGGAGCCTGAGAAGTCCAAGATCAAGGTGCTGGCCAGTTTAGTTCCTGGGGAGGGCTTCCTTCCTGGTTTGCAGACACATGACTCACGGCTGTGTCTTCATGTCCGTTCCTTACTCAGTGCAAGCACACAGAGAGACTCTCTTACTCTTCATCGAAAACTGCTAATTCCAGCCACCTGGGTGGCTCAGTTGGTTGGGTGTCCAACTTCGGCTCAGGTCATGATCTCTCAGTTCGTAGGATCAAGCCCCCTAAAGGGCTCTGTGCTGACAGGTCAGAGCCCAGAACCTGCTTCAGATTCTGTGTCTCCCTCTCTCTCTGTCCCTCCTCTACTTGTGAGCTCTTTCTCTCTGTCAAAACTAAACATTAAAAACAAAATTTTTAACTGCTAATTCCATCCCAAAGGCCCTACCTACTCTTATGATCTCATCTACCCTAATTACCTCTCAAAGGACCTGATCTCCAAAAACTATCACCTTAGGGTTAGGGCTTCAACATACACATTTTGAGGGACACAAATATTCAGTTCATAACAGGTGGGGAGCTGATGTTACTGAGTTTGGCTTCTCTTTTGGCACTGAGGAAGTTGCCCATCTTCCTGGAATTCTTTGCTGCTAGAACAAAATGATGTTTCTATAAACTGAAAGAAAACTAGAATTTTCCTTTAGAAAGAAAACTAAATATGTGTACTACACTTACATTCTATAAAAAAAATAGTTAGATTTAATGCTTTTCTTTTAACAATATATTTCTGAACAATTATTTCAATTACAAAAGGGAAAAATTCTTATGTAGAGTTTTAAGAAAATAACCAAAAAAGAAAAAAGAAAATAAATATAAACTCTCTTTCAATAAAGTCAATTGCTCTTGAATTATTCTTACAAAGCATGTCTATATCCTTTTTATGTAAGATTGGAGTCATATCACACATATATTGTTAATGTATTTTAAATATTGGTACCTGACATTATATTGTCATTGTTACTTTATTAGTTGTTTTGATTTGATTTACTGATGATTTGTTTGGCTTTTTGTTTCTGTCTTCATATGCGATCTGCCGAACTTATGTATGAATTCTTCTGGCTTTGATAATAGACTTCTTACTTTTTTTACTGAGGTTTTTTTGGAATCTCAGTAAAAGTTTTGACTTTCTTTTTAATAAATGTCTTTCTTTGTAATACCCTTATTTTTATTTATTTATTTTATTTTTTCAATGTTTATGTTTTTGATTTTGAGAGAGAGACAGCGTGTGAGCAGGGGAGGGGCAGAAAGAGAGAAACACAGAATTCAAAGCAGACTCCAGGCTCTGAGTTGTCAGCAGAGCCCAAAAGGGGGCTCAAACCCATAGACTGTGAGATCATGACCTGAGCCAAAGTCAGATGCTTAACCGACTGAGCCACCTAAGCGCCCCAATACCTTTATTTTTAATAGACATTATTATTCTTATTCCTAAAAGGTATGTAATTGTATTTTTGTTTTTGCTTTCATATGATTGTTATTTCTTAGGAATTCTTTTTCCTATTGGTTGGGCCTTTATGATCATGTTTTGATAATGATTTTTTTTTGTTAACAAACATAGATTTGTTGCTTGATGGTTATGTAATTTGGTTTATATAGTTTTAGTTGCTTAGAATTTGTTAATGTTATCTTTTTTGGTCTAGAGTAGGATCATTTTCTAGAAGTGTTCTTTGGAAAGTTGAAAAAAATTTTTGTTTGGTCCATAGCTGTTCTGGATTGTTAACTGTGGAGAACTTATTTTAGTTGCATCTCTATAAACATATTTTTTACTATTCAATAGTATAAACCATGAATAATAATGATTAAGTCTCTCCTAAATCTGGAGTAGGCAGATAAGGCTTGGTATTTCCTCCTGTCTTTTTCCTAATCCATATTTAATAGCCCATAAAAGATTAATTTCTCCTAGTTTATCTAAATGGAAGATTTAAAAATACAACAAATTGCTAAAAATCTACTTATTTTTAAAATTGTTTAATGTTTATTTACTTTTGAGAGAGAGGGAGAGAGAGAGAGAGAGAGAGAGAGAGAGAGAGAGAGAGAGAGAGAATCCAAAGCAGGCTCCAGGCTCTGAGCTAGCTGTCAGCACAGAGCCCGGTGCAGGGCTGGAACCGACGAACTATGAGATCATGACCTGAACCGAAGTTGGAGGCTTAACTGACTGAGCCACCCAGGCACCCCAAATATCCACTTATTAAATGTTCATGGCTCTTGTCGTTTTGGTAAGTAAGGAATGCAAAAGAATACAAGTTACAAACGAGTATTACAAAACAATGGGACAACTACATTGAAATGTATTCTTTTGCTTCTCTTTAACCTTCCCAGAGGACTTATCAAATTCCTGTTTTAGGAGTTCTGAAAATGACCTAAGGATAGCTGACAGTCTTTACTCAAACTTACTTATAGGACCCAGAATTCTAGAACTTGTCTACAGTAGTTCAATTACTTTATTTTCTGCAAAAAAACATATTTATATTTTCAATGCATGTATTTCATATTCCATGCCCTTAAAATGAAAATTCTGAAAGAGAATTCAGGAAGACGTATTGATTTTGCTTCTGCTTATCAAAAACTGACTTAAAGGGGCACCTGGATGGCTCAGTTGGTTAAGCATCCAACTTGGGTTCAGTTCGTGATCTCAGAGTTTGTGAGTTTGAGCTCTTTGCCAGGCTCTGTGCTGACAGTGTAGATCCTGCTCAGGATTCTCTCCCTCTCTGCCCCTTCCACACACGCTCTTGCTCTCTTGCTCTCTGTCTCTCTATTTTTTAGAAATTTTTTTTGTTTTTTTATTTATTTTTGAGAGACAGAGAGAGACACTTTGATCAAGGGGAGGTCAGAGAGAGAGGGAGACACAGAATCTGAAGCAGGCTTCAGGCTCTGAGCTAGCTGTCAGCACAGAGCCCGACACGGGGCTCGAACCCACAAACCGTGAGATCATGACCTGAGCAGAAGCCCGATGCTTAACTGACTGAGCCACCCAGGCGCCTTTCTGTCTCTCTTAAAAAAAATTTCATCTGCCACTTTGGGGGGTTGTGCAGCACATAATTGCCAGACAGTGATCTCGTGTTGTTGAGCAGACCATGGTGTAATACACAAGGTAACCACTGATTTTGTCAGAGATAAAAAGTAAGGCAAGGGAAGAGTTGAGGTTTAATATTTAGCCCCCTAGAACTGAAGCTCTAAAGCATCTGTAAGGTAATTCAGTTAGTCTGTGGTAGAGAAGTATTACATTCGCAGAGATTATTTTTAAGTTTCCCATATACATGTAAGAGTCCTAGAGTAAAAAAAAAAATATATATATGAATTTTATTACTTACCAAAATCACTGCCATTCAGAAGAAAGCATGTGAATTTAAAGGGTAATTGTGCTATATAAATAATAATTTATACTTTGGAATTATCCTCCAAATCCAATTCAAGTTAAAGTTATCAAGGTAGCATAGGTTAGAGAAAGTAAGACTAAAAATATATGATTGTATAATAAATTCCAAATAAAATAATGAGTAAAAGATAAATCCTAGCTAACTACCTTATTTTTCTGCTTTTTACTTGGAAGAGAATCCATGGAGAAATATATTTTACAGATTATCTATCCTAAATTAAAGTAGCTATGAGTAAATAATCCCTGAGACAAACAGTAAATCCTTTACCAAATCTACTATGCTTTGTACTAAAAAAAGTTATTTTATATGATAAAATTGTAACTTCATTTCAAAATTAAGCAGATGACACGCTTAAATGCTTTCACATGAACATAAAGTTTTGAATTTAAAAAATCATATTTAAATATGTTTTAGAACTTGTGATTATTGAAACAGAACAATTATATGAGATAAATATTAATAATTTTAAGTAATAATGAGGCATGCCTTTTGGTGTGCTTTACATTCCTATGAAATTTCTTAAATAAATGATATATTGTACTTATGATTACACCAGATCATATACACATTCAGACTGATTTACATATATAAAACTATCTTCTGTCACTATTAGGAATAAATAATGAAGATATTTTAGAAGGTCACCAAATACAGCTTTTATAAAGTATGAAGTATGCTTGGCCCATGTCTTATAATTCTTTGTCCCTGTGCCCCTCAACTCTTTGCACAGTCTTCCAGACACTGGGGAGGCTCAGTTGTATTTCCTGATTGTTTAATTCTAACTTATTTGGTAAAACTAATTCATTCAACCATGAGTGTCTATGTACACAATTCATCACATAGAAAATATTGTAGGCGATTGATTGGTTGAGAACTTCCTTATGGATGGAAGACCCTTCTCTATATCATATTTGTCCTTCTATTTATATAATTAGAAGATAATTGGATTGATTTAAAACTTACCAACATTTGATACTTGGGTAAGAACCACAGGAACTCTGTTTAGATTGGGACCTACAAAACCAAAGGAATCAAACACCTTAGGAGGATCTCAAAGGCATAAGTCAGCACCAGTGTATGGGGTATATTGGACAAGATTGAAATACCTCCAATGACTTACATAGTACCAACACCAGGTTTATCCATAGCTGATGCTGGCAAACACAAAATCAACCAGAGTGAGCCGGGGTAAGGCTTGAGGCAAGAGACCTGAGAGATAACTTGAATCTAAACCTATGGTCCCAAAGTGAACCAAGTTCTGGTCAAAAAGATTAATAACAAGAGGAAGAGGCTTGAAGGGACATGGAAGTCAGTTCATAAGCCAAAGGTATTGAAAACCTGTCGTGTCCTGTTAGAAGAAGTACAGGCTATTGTCACCCTCTGACCTCTGACTGGTGGGGGCATTCTGGAGGGCGGATGATAAGGAGCCCAAAAAGTTTTATTTCCTGCCAGGCTTCTGTTGAACTTGTTTTAACTGATTGTTCTGTAAAATAATTAGTTTAATTTGTTAATGTTACTCTGTTTTGTAATAGATCTCACCTGTATCCCTGGTCAGCCACCCCCCAATAAGTGATATTTGTCATTAAGGGAAATGGATTGGAGCAAATCCTCTGTAATTTATTAAAATATTGGGAAATGAACTCAGAATATATCTGTAGTTTGTTCTGGAAGAGCCATATCATCTCCTTTACACTCGCAGTGGCTTTTCAGAGTGTCCGTGTGGTAAGTGTGCCGCTTGATAGGTAAAGTTGTAGAGACGACTCATCAGGCTTAATCAGAACCCAGCCCGTGCCTGCTCCCGCCCCCAGACCCCCATTCTTTCAGTTGTATACTTGTAACTATTTCTTGTTTTAAATCTGTAAATAATATGCTTGTATTACTAATGTTTTTTAAATGAGCTTCATTGAGGTACCAAGAGTAAACCACGTATATTAAGGCATAGAACTGGGTAAGTTTTGACCCACACGTACAACTGTAAAGCCATCACAGCCATCAAAATAACGGACGTATCCAGAGTTTCCACATTTCCTTGTGCCCCTTCATAATCCCTCTCACACTCCTTCCCTCCTCTCCAGTCAGCCAGGGACCTGCTTTCCATCACTACAGAGGAGTTTGCATTTCCTAGATTTTCGTATAAATGGAATTACACAGACTATATTCCATTTTCTCCTGTCTTTTCAGTCTGCATAGTTGAGATACATGCCTGTTGTTGCTTGTGTCAATACTTCATTCCTTTTTATTGCCAGAAGCATTCCACTTGTATGAAGGTAGCACATGTGTTCGACCACTCACTGTTGGTGGACATTTAGGATGTTTCCAGTTTGTGTCTGTTAAAAACGGCTGCTGTGAACATTGGTGTACAAGTCTGTGTGTGGATTTGACTTTCTCTCTCTTGGTTAAATGCCTAAGAGTGGAGTAGTTGCACCAACTGGGAAGGGGCCAAGAGAATCAAAACCACATCGTGTCAGCCCTCCCCCAGCTGGTTTGAAGTTAGTAATGGCAATGACAAGTTCATCCTTCTCATCTCTGAGACATTCAAAAGAACTCACAGAGTATGAGAGTTGATCTTGTAGGTCTATAGTACATAGAATAAAAGAAAAATATAATTCTTCTTATTTTAATAAGTATAAAATGTGTAGAGCACCATTACTGTAATCTGAAAACATCCATCATTGATTTATATATGGCATTAAATATACAGTTATTTTATGAGCTTATTGAAGTATTATCAGTTAGATTATGAAAACAGCATAATTTTCTCCATTAAATATATTTATGTCTGCATTTAGTTTTTTCATTGTAGGTTACCCAACATATATTAATGTTTAGAATTTCTTGTTAAAAACCGTGATAGTTAGTACTTTTAACATTTTGCTTCATTTGTTGAGATTTATTTGTTCCTTGTCCATAAAACTCAATTTTATGTTGCCTTCATTTATTTTCTTTCAGAGATATCTTAGGAATCCTTCACATTTTATAAGGAACCATAAATTTATTTCAGCCTAGGGCCAACAGCTAGCTTTCATGTTGACCTAGATGCATATGTGCAGTTTAGCCAGTGAATTTTGAAAATTTGAGAGATAGTACATTAAACTGGAATAATGAACCAATAAAAATTTTTATAGCATTTAGAAAAATTATTTCTCAGACATTTTCACTATCACTTTACTCATTAAAATTATTCTAGTGTCATAAGGTAGACCGTGTGTGTTTTCCCAAGGCTTGAAAAGATCAACAGATCTTTTCTGTTGATCAGATGCGTTGACTTGAGTGCGTGATAATGAAATCTTGTTTGTGGGAAGCGAGACCGGCCATTTGGAACTAGATTATCCATCTTCAGATAATGGAGTATTAGTTTTGGAAGGTCTTTCATCTGGTGTCTGTAGTGCTCCTCATGTGTTAAATGCTGCGTGTGGTCAGTTAAAATTGTTCTCTTCAGACCGTCCTTGCCAGTGTGTGCCGTTGGGCTTAAACCTGCAAAGCGTCAAATGCATCAGCAGCAGGTGGAAAAACTGCTACAGTTTTATAGGGTTTTTATGGAGATTAAGTGAAATATTACAGTGACTCATAGGCACATGTTCAGCAACATGGAAGTCAAATGTAGCAAGTGCTCATGAGACAGTGGTTTTATATTTTTTACGAATCTGCTAACATGTAATTAGCCTGTCCTATAAACCAGACCTTTAAGGGTTTATAGGATTCTAATCTCCTTGATGCATTAGCCACATGCGGTCGTGAGTTATGTGCTCAGGAAGGGACATTAATGCTGACGACTCACTAAGGCGCTGTTTCCTGTTTGCCTGATCACTTCATTGGCCTTTACCTTGTTTTCAAATGTACTTAATTCAACAAGGAAAGTTGTTAGAGTGGTGAAAAGTGTTTCCAAGCTAAACACTTTGTATTATTTTGGGGTGATACATATGAGTCAAGCAATTCTTTAATGTTTTTTTTGAAGGAAGCATTTTACAATAGTGTTATATCTAACCATGTAGGTATTTGTGTTTTGCATTATATTTAATGAGAATGACTTATGTTTTAAGTAAATAATAAACATCGGAGAAGGAAAATTTCATGTCTAAGTATATTAGATTGCAATTTGGCAAGTAAGTACATGAATCCAAACACATAGAGATTATGGAGATAATTCAGGTTCTCATTAGTCATTTAGGCATTGGGGTGTAAACGTTACTTGTTTTTTCAATTCAGTTCAGCGGCTATAATTAAACAATATTATTCATCCAGCAGCAGGCCTGAAATCTTCTGTCTCCTTGCAAAAGATAGTAAAGAAAAAAATGTTTTCTATAAAATGCGGTTTACCTTCAGTTAGATTTTTCTTTTAAGTTTTTAGTCTTTTTCTTAATTGCGACTATGAAATAGAGCCTCTCAGATCAGTGATATAGGCTAATTTCAAATTTTCTCTAAATCTCAGATATACTTTTCATTTTCCCTAGTCTGGGCTTAAATTGCTTTGCTTGCATTTGTAATCAGAAATTGATTGGGTTGCTGTGGAAACTGGAAAAGTGGGTTGCTCGTTGAAGACAAAATGCAGAAGTCCTGTTATCATAATTGTCTGTCATCCTCAATGGTTATCAGTCTGATCAGTACGTTGATAAAATGTTCAAACTCCAACCCTAAAAGGCTTCTCTTCAGAATACTGCTTTGTGGTCAGTATTCATCCTCTAGATTGATTTTTGTAACAACTACCTTTGTTACATATTTAATTTGTTTCCACATTGAACTTTTTTGTTACGCAAAATGAAATTAGTTTCCATTTTATTCATACTTATAAGGCACAAATTAGGAAAGAAACATGAAACACAGTAAAATACTGTTTACCCAGAAGCCAATCATCCGAAACATTTCAACTGCTAATCACGAAGACATAAAATAAGCGCAAAAAAAAAAAAAAATCAGTTGCAGAAAAGAATTTTTAACATCTGGTAATAAAGAGCAAGAAGTGAAGGTCTGTTTTACACACACACACAAGCAGTATTATGCGTTTTACCACGTGAGAGCAAAGATGAATTCTGCTTGTCTTTACAAGTTTGTCTTTGATATAAGAGTTGAGAAAACAAAGATTGGCCAAAGGGAATGAGGAGGAAGGAAAATAAAAAGAAGGAAGGTGTCAAATGGGCTCAGCAATAGGAATGTTCGGATTAGGAGGGAAGAGAGCATGGGTTCCAGTGGTACAAATTTCCATTAACACCAGCAACTCTTCTGGAAACTTCCATTGTTTCTCTGACTTCAACAAGAACAAATACAAAAAAATTATCGGTGACTTCCAAAGTTTAAAATAAAATATTCCCAGTCCCTCATAAACATTGAGAAAGATTTCTCTGCAAAAGAGAAACCAACCAACTAAAGAAGGTTAACACAATGTAGCATCTGAACAATGAGCCCCATGTTGAAAGCGACTGAATTCAAAGCTGGGTGTCAGGGACGTGCAGAATATGGTACTTTAGTTCTACTTTTATAAACAGTTTCAGACACTGAGCCAAGAAATATGCCTCGGGAGAAAAATACTAAAATATATAATGTGTGTGACAGAGTCTCAATGATGTATTTTTCGACTTAATGTATTGGTGAGATTTGGATGCTAGTCCTGGGTACTTTCTTCCACCACATGTATACCTCAGAAAGAAGTTTCAAATGATGGAGCTTGTTTTGTGCCTGCATAGTGAGACTGTATCTTTAGCAGTGAGTTCTTGTTTTCTTTTTAAGAAATACAACATAGGTGAAAAAATATATATACATACATAGCAGTTTTCATATACTGTGTATCTTGATGCACAGTTGAAATTGCTTTGGCTATTAGATTTATTGATAAGTTAAGTGGAGGGGGAAACATTTGTCTAGATATATGTACCATATTTCATACTTTTGGTTGTTTTGGATAGGTAATAATCATTTAAAAGTCAGAAGGGCATCCACTTAAAAATGTTTCAATCCATTTCTCCTTTATGGAAGCAGACAGATATCTGTGTGTTTTACAGAGATATTTTATGCATTTTAAGCATATACGTATATATGCATTCATTATATCAGACTTCTTAAGTTGAGCAAATCTGAGGGTTGTAGAGTATGATATTATAGTTATATTTTGCCTTTTTCTTATTATATCAGGTTAAGCAACTCCACATGTGTCTACTGGCCACTTTGTAAAGTGCCCATTGTATTTGCTTGCCCATTTTTCTATTAGTTGTTGTTGTTGTTGTTGTTGTTTTAGTGACTTGTGAGTTGTTTTAGTGACTTGTGAGCACTCTTTATGTACTATAGCTCTTTAGATCTTTTATTAGCTATATGTTTTGTAAATCTCTTTCCTCCTTTTGTGGCTTGTCTTTTCACTCAATAGTAGAGTCTTCTGATAAACAAAACTTATTAATTTTAATGTCAAATTTATCAAGCTTTTTTCACAATTAGTACCTTTTTATATTGATTAAAAAGTCATTCCCTATGCTGAGGCTATAGAAATACCCTTTTAGGTGGCTCAGTCAGTTACGCATCTGACTCTTGATTTCCGCTGAAGTCATGATCTTACAGTTCATGAGCTCAAGCCCCACATCAGGCTCTGCACTGTCAGCACAGAGCCTGCTTGAGATTCTCTCTCTCTCCCCCCTTCTCTCTGCCCTTCCCATATTCATTGGGGGAAATAAATAATAAATAACCTTTAAAAATACCCTTCTTACATTAAATGAATACTTTAAAAATACCCTTTTACATTATATAATAAACTAAATAAATTAAAAAATACCCTTTTTACATTTAGATCTATAGTCCACCTGCAATTCATTTTGAGCAAACCATGAGGTAGGATCAAGTTTCATTTTGTCAGTCTACGTCTCTGATTGAGCAGGCACTTTTTTTCGGAAATACCACCATTCCCCCATGGCTCCACCGTATGGCCTTTCTCACAGATAAAGATTTTTAATATAGGAAACTTGTGAAATTTGCCTATTGATTTTAGTAATGCACATGTTGGTGCTTTGGATCTTTGGTATACATAATGATACAAAATTTGTATCTTCTTCTCAAGTCCATATAACATTTTGTTCTTGACTTACTGAATGGGGTTGGTCTCCTGCTTCACTGTTGATTAGATAAATGATAGTGGACATCCAATCTTACTTACATGGCTTTATAATTAATGCAGTGTTCCTCTATTTCCAATATACCTAAAGTTTATATATTACATGTTGATTTTGTAAGTTTATATCTACTGAGGTGATCAATTTAGTTTGCTAATATTTTGTGTTTGAATTTTATATTTATGTTAAGAAATGATACAGACCTCTTATTTTCCATTTCACACTATTCTTTTTGTATATACCTGTATATTGTGAAAATAAACCAAAAAAGCCCCAGCATTTGAACATTAAAAAACTTACAGGTCAAACATATAGCTCAGCATATGAATATGACATGTTAGCTATGTGTAAATGCAGCAGTCAGATATAGTGGCTTTATTATCAAAGTACTCTAGTTTTGTTTTGTTTTGAGAGAGAGAAAAAAATATGTGGGGGAGAGGGGCAGAGGGAGAAAGAGAGTATGTTAAGCAGGCTCTGCACTCAGTGCAAAGCCCAGTACAAGACTCAGTCCCACCTGGGATCATGACCTGAGCCGAAATCAAGAGTCAGGCACTCAGCCAGCCAGGCACTCAGCCAGCCAGGCACCCACAAAATACTCTAGTGTTATTTTTAGCTTTCTCCACAGACAGCTGTGTACTATTTTCCGAATCATTAATTTCCTTGATCTTGTACCTTCTTTGTAAAATTAGGCATTTAAAATGTATTATTTTTAAAGCTTCTTCCAGCTCTGGATCCCTGTGATATGCAAACAGTGGACGCTTGTGCATGACTCTGAATATACATAAGCGTATGTTAAGCTCGTGTCTTTTCTCTTGACTATAGCATATTTTCAGCCAGTGTGTAAGATTTTAAAAATCAATTTCTATCTGATCTTGAGTGGCTCAGTTTTAGCTCAAAACTAATTTTCACATGACTACTTAGTTCATTATTGATGATACTTTGTATAGACCCATAGATAATTGTAGATAGGCATATGCACTATAACACAATCATTTTAAGAACACAGACAGCAGAGCCAAACTGACTGGCTTGGAAATCCTAGTTATCCTATATGTTAAGTGCTATTTCTCTCTTTCCCAGTTTTCTGGACCTACAAAAGATGATAATAAGACTATATACTTCATAAGACTGTGCGGACAAAATAAGTAAGACATTCAGAACGCTATGAACACTGCCTACTAAACAGGTTTTCTGTTTTTATCAGTATAGATATCAATACCATGGCTTGATAATAAGCTATTTTTAGCCTTAAACAAATGAAAATGATTATTTATGTATAAAATTTACAAATATGCTTTCAAGATATTTTTAAAAGAAAAATAGTGTAAATTTTTAAGCCTGAATAGTATTTACACGTCTTTCACTCAAAAGATGACAATGCTTTTGACCTGACATGTACAAAAATGCTAAGCTTTAGGGAAGTTCTTCTCTTTTTGGTGTTAACGTAAAAGCCTTTGTGTTTCTAGCCATTGAATAAAACTTGGGCTCCTTCTTCATAAATCGACATGGAATTTCCTTTATTCTATGAATAAAGTGGGTGGAGGCACATTCGTTGAATAAGGATAAATAGCTCCCTAGAATACAGAACTGCTCAGATGATTCCCACTGATTACAAATTATCTTATTTATAAATTTCTAAGACCATATTTCATTGAACAAAACAATAAATTGGCACCACTATGAGTAAAAATACTTTTGTTCATCAAGGACATGGATGTGCCCTTGCGTTTTATACATGGTGTTTTCATGAGCATTGGTATTAGCTTAGGATTTTGGCACCTGATACAGCTATGGTTTCCGTATAATGAAAGCCATGAGAATTTTAACATGATGTCATGTTTCTGAGAATATTCTTGGTCAGTGAGAAAACATACAGAAGCTGTGAATCCACATGTAGCGCCCATAAGGGTAGGATTGACGTGAGACTAAGGAAGAGAAATGGCAGGTATCATTCATTTAAAAATTTTTATTTATCATTTTGAGAGAGAAACAGACAGAGCACAAGCGAGGGAGGAGCAGAGAGGGAGAGACACAGAATACAAAGCAGGATCTGGGCTCTGAGCTGTCAGCACAGAGCCTGACCTGGGGTTCAAACCCCCAGACTGTGGACTGCAAGGTCATAACCTGAGCCAAAGCTGAGTGCTTAACTGACTGTGCCACCCAGTCACCCCAGAAGGGGTCATTCATTTAAGTAAACTTTATAATACACTTATTCCATAATTTTATTTTCTTAGGAATTACCCTTCCGGACTTACTAATAGTTACAGTAGCTAATGTTTTCCTTACCACTTTGACCAGGTCTAAATATACTTTGGGGGACAAAAGCCATATGTTTCTTTGTTATACAGTGGTAGTAAATCCATGACTAAAGAATCTTAGACAACGAAAATTGCTGAAAATATACTTAATAGACTGTATGATTATGTATGAGTTATTATTTTTGACTACTGTAATACAAACGCAGCTTCAAGTGTATTATTTATTTTTAACAGTGTTTTTCTAAAAATCCAATATTTGGACTATTTTTCTTGAAAATAAACCTTCAAGTATGAACGTTGTATGTGCTCTGACAGCCCAGAAGTGGACCCTGAGGCAGGGACTCTCAGGCAAGCAATTTGTGCAGGGAGAGCTCCTGGGAGTCGCCTGCCGGGGAGTAAGTGCTGCAGGAGAAGGAAGGAAAAAACCTGAGCAAGAATCTGGCTTCACGGAAGTCTAACCTCAGCCTGGTCCCGTGAGGAATTTGCACCAAAAATGCAAACCGAGGCAGAGGAGGGAAGCTTTTGTGCATGAGAACCCTTTATGTGCCCTGCCACAAGCATCGTGACCACTGGCCCGGCCAGGCCCGGTGGGGGCACAGCTCCCAGGCCCCTCTGAGCAACCCACTCCAATTTCCCAAGTGCAGCTCTCCAGAGAAGGTTCCAGACAGGAGCTGTCAGCCACCGCAGGGTCCCTGGACATCTGCAGGGAGCGCTGAAAGCCTACCACAAGGCAAGGTGGGACCTCCGTGGCTTGCTGATGGAGTCCATACTGTGGCGATAGTGGAGGGGAGATGCAGGCAGACTGAGGGTCAAGGACATGCTTTGAGAGGCAGGAGTGAGTGGGGAATGTTTCAGGAACACTGAGAATGACATTGTCGGCGGTGGGGGGCGAGGCACTTACAAACGAGCAACCCAGGGAGACAGATGAGGAGCAGGGCACCAAAGCCTTGTGGGCCAAGGAAGGAGTTTAAGCATCACGCAAAGCCAGTGGAGATAGGCCATGGTTTGATGTGATGAGGAAACCACGGAAGGCCAGAGCGGCTGGACAAGAGGGAAGCAAGCAGAAAGTTGAGATGGTAGGACACTCGGTAAGAGAATGGGAGTTTAGAAAGTGCAGAGCTTTGCAGGCCTTTGGAAGGCCTTGCTGTGCTTGGGCTTTGGCTTTGGCATTTTCCCTGGGGTGGGATGGTAAGGGAATAGTGATCCACTGAAATGATCCCCTGGGATGTCGTGTCCCAAACAGACCAGAGGGCTGTGTGAGCAGAAAATGGGGAGGTCTTGCAGAGCCTGAGGAACCTTGTGACGGTGACTTAGAGGTGGCAGCAGCAGTGCAGATGTGGAGACTGCACATACTCCGGGTAGATGCCCCGGCTGCCGGCATCTGGTGCTGGCTGGGACGCGCAGGGCTGGGGACGTGAGTGAGGAAGTACAGGAATGAAATCCTCTGTGGCTTCCCTTCTGGTGGTTCATCTCCACAGGTGCCATACAGCCTTCCCACGTGGCTGATGGCCTTTGCTCTCTGCCCCTCTGGGGCTTAGACTTCTCTCCCACACACTGTCCCTGGAAAGTCGAATTCCTTTACTTAACCCAAGAAGAACCATTTAGCTCACTGCTTTGACATGTCTCTGGTTCCACCTCTGCATATCCAACGCCTCATTCTTTGTTTGCCCTGCTAAATTAAGCCACTTACGGCCAAGTCTTACCCATTAGCAGTATAGATGAGTTGCTAGAATCTTTTTTTTTTATTCTTTTTTTCTTCACTACAATTATTTTTAAATAGGAAGAAACAGGATCGAGATTTATTCCCCCACCAATATGAAGGACTCCATTACCTTTAGAAATCATAGTATATTTTGGTTTTGAATAATTCTGCACCCCACTCCACTATTAGTGATCAGCACTGTACGAGTTACATAACCCTTAGTAAAATAGTCACATGTATTAGATGGTAAATTCCGGATTTAGTAAGCGGTGGAATTGATTCATGAGGGTTAAGTGAATTGCCTAAGATACAAAGCTCAGTGAGGGGAATTTCGAAAGCCTATCTGACTGATTATAAAATCCTCTCCTTTGGGAGGCCTTGAAAGGTGCAAGAACACAGATCTAGTAAGAAGCTCTGT
Organism: Helogale parvula; assembly: GCA_004023845.1. Classification (NCBI taxonomy): domain Eukaryota; kingdom Metazoa; phylum Chordata; class Mammalia; order Carnivora; family Herpestidae; genus Helogale; species Helogale parvula. The sequence goes on along the minus strand of PJEM01000341.1, from coordinate 441,855 downwards.
GTGGGCAAGGAACTCTGCTCTCCTATTCATTGCTACATTAACTGGCATTAGTAAGTTCTCAATAAATAATTGTTGAATTAATGAATGAATCCATTTATAAGGCATTATCAATGTGACGCTGAAACTCTGGAGGAAGAGAAGATCTTTCTGACTGGAAACTTCCTAGCAGATGTGGTATCCTAAGGGGTCTTTAACACTGTGAAGGATTTCAACAAGTTGGCAATGGGGAATCAGTTTTACCCCTAGCCAAGAAAACACTGAAAAAAGCCAAGGAGTTATGTAAAGGCATAGTTTCCCTTTGGTTGGAAACACCGAAAATTGAAGGTAGAAAGCTCATTCTTGAAGGATCACTTAAGACCTTGATCTCCTGGTACATCATTCATTCTCTTTCCACATTGGAGAACCTTGGGATGTTAAGGAGTAGGAATCATAGGGCCTGGGGATTCCTTCTCTTTATATTATTCGTGAGTTTTAGCGTAAGAAGATAATAAGCATATGAATGTTTTTTTTAAAGACTTCTAAAACTATACATTTTTTCTTTGGTCATAACTGAGCTTAATGTGGTAGAGATACCTATGGACTTCAGACTATGTGTGTTTCATGATGGATACCCACTTACATTATGTGAATAAGTTACTCTCCGTATCTCGTTGCATGCTAACGACACCAGATTTCAAATCAATTTTACGTATACAGCAGTGAGTAATCAATTTAAGAGGCAGATCTGTTTTGCATTTTTCAAACACAACCTTTGCTTTTCATTCTGATGGGAAGTCTATTGATTTGAGTATAAGATTATTTTACAGCAAAGTGTAACCTCGATTTATATTCTGATGTTAAGTATTTATACTAGTTTATCCTGTGTGTGCAGTATTTTATCTCTATAATTACACTACCTGGACCAGGTTTGCTTTTTAATGACATTTAAGAAGACACTTAACAGAGTATTCACTAAAATGCATGTGGGTTCTGATTTCATGAAACCTATTAATGATCCTGGCAGGTTCTCTATTTCTCTAAATTTTAGGATTGTCTCACACAAATCAGCAGTATCCAGGCCTTCAAATTTACAATATCCATTCACACTTTAAATGCCCTTGATTAATAAAAATACATGTGACAGCAAAGTAGAGCTCTGCTTTTAAGCCGTTAGAGAGAACATAAAATGATTATGGCTCACAGTAAATGTTATTATGGTCTTAAGATGTTTCCTGAGGGATTCAGCAGTCTCCCACACTTTCCTTAAGACTGACCCTCTCTCCTTGAGAAGTAGCCAAGAGAGAGAGCTGTGGGGGGAAGCCCACTGTCGGGTCACCTGTCATGGCGCTGACAAGCCTCTGATAGAAAACCTAATTTACAGTTTAAGAAGCACATCCATTATCCTTCCGATTTTAAAATAGAACATACATCAGCAAAATGATAAAAGAAAAGTGCTTAAGAATTATGAAAGTCAAGGACTATTTCATATCATAAAGTCACAACCCTTTTTGAATATTACTTTAAATTATAGCCAAGTCTAATGATATTCATGTGTTCTGTTCTCTGAAAATTAGTATCACAGTACTCCAACTACTGAAAATCTAATAATCATGGATTAACTATTGACTCCCTTTTACATTTAGGTAGGCGATATTGCTGGTATTTCGATAATTTTTTATGAAACTGATGTGCACAAGGACACTGTTAGGAAAACTTAAATAATGAATATTTTTCTGTTTACTTACATTAAAAGTACGCCGTTGTTTTATTTCTAATCAAACGTCAGTTGGTAATTTCTTATTACTTTCTTTCTCAGTCCTTCCTGTTGTCTCTCCAGTTATTCTCAAATAATGAATGATATGTGAAAATATCCCGATATTTTCTTAAAACTCTACTGTCCTCTTGAAATCCAAATAAACTCTTTTGAAGTTTTCACACACAAACCTTGAATTTTCTCTTAAAAAGGGAAAAGGGGTTTTCTGTATTACGATGATCATAAACTCCATCACAGTAATTGTGTTATAATAATTAGTAGTGTGGATTAGATAATTTGAATTTTTCTAGCATTCTCTTACTATGTGCTTATAATGAAGCAATCCATAAACATATTTTTATAATAGGCTAATTTATTAGAATAAGATTTTAGATTTGACACTTCAGAAGCAGAAATGTTGAAGTATTTGCTTTGTACTCTACTCTAGTGAAATTCAGAGTTATCATTAACTTACCCATATCCAGATTTAGAGGGAGAAGACTGAAACAGGCAGTGATTTATTCTGCCTCTTACCCATGTTTTCTATGTTAGTTATTTCCTGGCTGTAAAATGAAATGTTTGCCCTATCTTTTGTACATTTTAGTGGATGATGCTTAGCTTATCTCCTTTCTATCTAATTTTACTTTAAATATGCGTTAATAATTAATATACAAATAAGAACAAATATTAAAACATTGTTAAAGACTAAATATCCACACTTTTACATTATGTTCACATATCTTCTTCTTTCTTTCTATCCAACTATCTACCTACCTACCTACCTACCTCTATCTACCTAAATATTAGATCTATTTGACCCTACAAAATGAGGTACCGTTTAAATTGGGCTACTGGCTTTTTATCTGTCTGCTTATCTCATAATAAATTTTAGGCATCTCTTCGGAGGCCCCCTTATGGGAGCAAGGGGAAAACCTTGAAGACCATTTTTGGCACATGGACTCAGTACCCAGTATTTCTCTACTCCTAACCTTCCTTCTAATCTCTTCTCTCACCTCTAGGACCATCTAATTTCAGGATCCTTTTGTCTAAGACTCCTTCAGGAGTGAGATGACCCCCTCCATCACAGCCTGGCCTATTCCCTGGGGGAAAATGAACTCCAAGTCACTCTCATGTTTATGTCATTGCAGTTAAGTAATCAGTCATCTGGTCGACCATCTAAGAGCTCATCTCTGTCTCTCGTAAATCAGCAGAGCTTCTGATATATATGTAACATATGTACTATATATACATACCAACACATCACTATTTTTTTATATCTATATTCATGAGAGAGATTGGCCTATTATTTTCCTTCCTATTACAACTTTTGGTCTGATTTTGGTTTCTAAGTCAGAATGACTTTATAGAATTAGATGGGGTGTATTCCAGGCTTATCCCTTCTGGAAGAGTCTGTGTAACTTTAGAATAATCTTTTTCACAAAATTTTGTAGAACATTTCAAGAACATTATTGGGATGGTTCCTTACGTAAATATTTATAACTAATATGTAACTTATTTAATACTTTAATGCTGTGGGAGTATTTAATCTTGGTATTTCTTCTTGAGTCAGTTGTCTAAGTTATATTTTCTAGAAATTTTCTATTTATCTGAGTTTTCAAATTTATTGGCATAAAATTGTTTATAACATATTCATATTTTAATCCTTGATCTATATTAAGATGATGTGTCCTCTGTTTTTATTCAGCAATCTCAAAAGATCACTTGGTTTTATTAACCAACTTTTTGTTAATAACAAATATTTTAATTTATAGGACCAATTTTTAAAATTTTATTCATTTTATTTACTTTTCTATTCTATTTTATGTTTTTCCCTTTTCTGCATTGTTTTTTAATTTATTGCTCTTATTATGTTCTGTTTAAGCTTAAGTTGAGCATTTAATCAGTATTTAGATATTGTCAATATTTATTTTTTTCTCAAAAGATGTAAAGTCATAAATTTTCCTCTTAGTATTGTTTCTCAAATATTTTTTTCTACAGTGATTTATGTACTCTTTGATTTTCAGATTATTTACATTCTCATTATTATTTTAAAGTCTTAGTATTATATTACTATTCCCCTCCTCCTCCTCTTCTTCATTCCCATCGTCATCATCATTTATGATATTTTTGCCCACATATCAAAGTTGCTAGATATTTTTTATTTACACATTTTTAGGTGATTATCAGGCACATTTTTACTTGTATATTTTCAGGTCATTTCATTGTCACGTGCATAATATTCAGAATCGTCGTATTTGTCTTGTGGTGAAAACATATCATTATGCAATAACCTTTTCTTTCCCTAAATATGTTTTTTCTGTCTTAAAGTCTATTTTTTCTGATATAAATAACACAACTTTGTTTTGTTTAATGTTTTTCTGAAATGTACTTTCCATCTTTCACTTCACTCGTCTTGCTTTCTTGCTGTGTGTCCGTGTGTGTCTGTTCGGTGGCTCCCGTGGAAACGCCTTATACGCTGGGTTCTATGTCTCACCTGCTCTGAGAGTTTGGGGAGAATTTAACCTTTTTTTTTTTTTTACATCTATTGTGATCATTGATCCATTTGGATTTATTTCTACTTTATTCAGTTTTGTTTTTCTCATTCTATGACTATGTATTACTTATTGTCATTTTAACTGATTATTTTGTTTCTTATTCTGTAGGTTATTTTTCTCCTGGAAGATTTATACAAACTACTTATATACTTTCCATTATTAGCCTTGCTTTTTTGCGATTCATGTTTGCCTTAATAAAATCTAAAATTTAAGCTATTTTCACTTCTCGCTTCAAGACTGTAGGTTATGTTAGAATATTTCAACCATGATCACCACTCTCAGACTCACATTCTGGTTTTCTCCAGCATTTTGGCTTTTCTAACCCCACAAGTCAGACATTATTTCTGTGATTTAAAATGGGTTGTTAGATATGTATGCACAGTTAGTGTTGTACTTGCTCACCATTCCTTCTGCCTCTCAGACCATTCTCCTGAAATCACGTTTCTTTTTCTTGAAGAGCACGCTTCACAACTACCTTTAATGAAGGTCTCTTGGTAGGTTCTTTATACCGAGGTCAATGTTCTACTGTCGTTTCCCAAAGGGCTTTGTGGGATTCTAACTGCAGAATAACAGTGATCATCCCTCAGCACTTCAAAGGCATTGCTCAGTGTCCCTCTCATTTCTGTTGTTGAGAGGTCTACTGTTACTGTAACTACTGCTCATTTTGCAGTGGCCTGCATTTTTTTCTCGGGATATTTTTATAATTTTCTTGGAGTGTTTTCAGTCAGGCAGTTTTGCTTGGAGATTGAGGTATAGATTCTTTGTATTGGGCTCAGGACACCCTGGAAACAGTTTCTTAAATCTGGATTTGGAAAATTATAATTGTTTTCAAATATGATATCTCCTTCGCTCTTCTGGGATAAATATCTGTTCTACTTTCTCACTCTCTGCTGCATCTCTCCTAAGTTTTAAAACATTTCAGCCTCACTTCTTCAGCCATATTTACTGTATCAGTGATTGTCTTTTCAGCCTAGAAAGACTAGATTGAGAGAAAAAATATGACCAAAGTTTTTATGTTTTTTCACTAAATTCCAAAATATCAATATAGAGTGGTTTTTGTCTCTCTGAAATGACTTTGTGCTTCCTTATTTTCTTAGAGCAGTGAGATTTTCTAACTATAACCTAAATGCATACCTTTGATTGACATTGCTCACTGTAGGTCGAATTCATGTGGGGATTTTTCACTGAGACGTGAACTTCAACATTGATTTCTATGGGAAGGCTTTTGTGGCTGTTATATATCTCCTCTGTCTCTGTTCTTAGAGCATTCTGTCCTTGGTCAACAGGGATTGATTTCAAGGTGATTTCATACTGCTCCGTTACCTAACTTATTTTGGCTACTACAGTTAAGCTGAGGACAGACATTATGATTGCTATTTTACAAGGAGACACTGTCAGGCTAAATTAAGTGTCTTACAGAAGTGTAGATATTCTCAAGCATAGTTCTCTGCTCTTTAATCCTTACTTTACAGTTTTTGTGCCTCCTCTGTGAGGAAAGTGGTGTCTGCTCCAAAGGAGATGCCATCATGATGGAGAGTCTATTGACAAGGTGCTTGTAGGAAGAAAGAGCCTACGTAAGTAAATGTTGGTGTAACGTATCTAAACGTTGATAGATTGCAAACGGTGATCTTCACTTACCTCTGAATGTCTGGGTTTTACGTAGAGTTATTTGGTAAAGTTGATCTATACGAATCCAAACATTGCTTTAGTCCATTCAGGCTGCTGTAACAAAATACCACGGACTGAATGACTTATAAACAACAGAAATTCATTTATCACAATTCTAGAAGCTGCTATAATAAAATGCCATTGACTGGGTGACCGAAACAACAGAAATTTATTTCTCACAGTTTGGGAGGCTGAGAAATCTGAGATCTGGTTGCGTTCTGGTGAGAACCTTTGTCCTGGCTTACAGATGGCCAGCTTCTTGTTATGTCCACATGTGGTGTAGACCTAATCACCTACCAGAAGCCTCATCACCAAATACTATCATGTTGGGGATTAGGGCTTCAACCTATAACTTGGGGAAAAATTAAGTATTCAGTCCATAGCGTAGACTTTTTTTTTCACTTTGTTTTCAACTTCCTTGTAGTTTATGATTATAGACACAATCAGACTATATTTTCTTAAACGTTTATATGCCTAAAATTTATCTGATTAGTTAGTTGGAATTAATTGCCTTTATACAACTTGGGAACTTTGCTTTATTTGTTTCCTTTGTTATCAGATACATCACAATGCAATCTTTTTATTGTATATGGCCATCTCTCCTACTAGGGTACAGTCCTTCCGGATAAGAGCCATCCCCTGTCTGTCTTTGTTTGTCTGGTTGTTAGCATATGTCCTGGACATGTACCAAGGGCTCAGGATTTACCCACTTATAATCAAGAGTTAATGAGGGCTCCTGGGTGGCTCAGTTGGTTAAGCCTCCGACTTCGACTCAGGTCATGATCTCACGTTCGTGGGTTCAAGCCCTGCGTCGGGCTCTGTGCTGACAGCTCAGAGCCTGGAGCCTTCTTCCGTTTCTGTGTCTCCCTCTCTCTCTGCCCCTCCCCACTCATGCTATGTCTCTCTCTGTCTCAAAAATAAATAAAACATTAAAAAAATTTTAAAAAAAGAGTTAATGTTTGACTTCTGCTCACTTATTACCAATGAGCGAACCATTTTAGGACTCTAACAAAGAGGATTTTATAAATGTAGAGATATATGCCTATCTAATTTTAATTTTGATCAATTTTATATAATGTACCATAAAGATGTTATAATGTAGAATATATAATATAGCATATTATTATATTATGTATGCACAAATCACATATGCTTTTCAAAAGACTAAATGCACTTGATAGCTACATACTTGAGAACTAAAATTAATTACATAATTTATCTAAAATGCCTACAACAGTGTGTAGAAGAGGTTTAACCATAAAAAGCAAGAGTTTGTATAATGCATATACTTTTCAAATTATATGTACCTGAATTGTTGATATGTGAAATAATATTTTTCAGTGTCTGTTATATGAGTGATATTTTATCCTCCTTTCATTTTAGAATCACTTTAAAGCAGATTTATACATCAGCTTTGTCTTCCTTGCCTATTAGACTTCCTATGATGTAGTTAATTGGTCTAAACCAATACTTATTATCATATATTGTAACCCTGAAAAGGTGCTTGGGACCCACCACAACTTTATTTTCAAGTGTGAAGAAATAGGTGTGGAGAAATTATAAGACCTGTATACAGTCACTACAAGTTTGGCCTGTGATCAAAGATGGATCTAGGTTTTGTGAGCCTTGAAGCTTATATAGTTTGGGAAGTCCTTTTTGAGTAAAGGAATAACTAGTTAGAGAAGAAATTTAATACTGACTTAATATGAGAAAATAAGAAGATGGAAAACACAAGTATAATAAAATCCAGAAATTAACATTATTGGTATTAAACTGTCTTGTAGACCTCCACCGTACTTTTCTCTCTCTGTTGATATGTATTCCTTCATCTTATTTTCATCACAGTGATCGTATAATGTCATTTTCTGTAGAAAACAAATAGAGATAAACAGACTCTCCTATAGCACGGTTCATGAAAGCTTGGTTTTTACTTTGAGATTTAGAAAAGTCTCTTTTAGCTTCAAACTTCCTTGTTGCTATTGTCACATCTCTAACTTGCTCTCCATCTGCATGTTCCTCCTCTAGCCATGGAGCCCTTGGGGAACCTCTTTTGATGTCTCTTAGCAAGCAATCCCCCCAACATCCTCAAGGTCCAAGAGAACATACAGACACAGAGAAGCAGGCTGATTCTGGGGCAAAGGCCACCGGGGACCGAGTACTGACTGCCCGCCAGCTTGCCTGAGCCCGGGGTCAGAGTAGAGAGGTAACTTGGCTCCAGGCCCTGCACGTGACTCCATTTCCAGAAGGAGCCCATGCAAGTGAGGGGCCCGAAGCCCAAGTTTCATTAATTCCATTGTGTAGCTGCCTCTGCCTGTGGCAAATCCTTTGCAAAAAGCCAAAAATTGTTCTCCTTTTTACTAAAAATTTAGAACATTCTAATTGACCTCCTAAGTAGTAAAGTAAAAACTGAGGATGGCAAATATTAGGTTAAGGCAGAGTTTTGCGTTTAACCTGTGCCTCCTTGGGCCTCATCTCCCCAGTTGTGCAGAGTTAGCATTAAATCAATCAAAAAAGATTTCTCCGGTTCAATGTGCTGTTGTCCATTTGAGCAAACCCTGATCCCTCTTTAAGAATCTCTTCTGTGGGCCCGCGCTAGGTAACGTCGGCAAAGTACACCCCTGTAAGTCCTGGGATTTCGCATTCGGCGTATGTGATTTTACAGGGAAGTACTTCTTACTTTTATTTGAGACGTAGATCTGAAGTTTAATATTTGCACATTCTGGAGCGTCTTCTAGATGATCGTCTTAGAACTGAGCCCTACCACACGATTCAAGCACGTTTTGTTTGAATCATCACATTCCCTGTACTTGCCTTGAACTAGCAGAAAAATAAGGAGATTTCCTCCCTTCCTGCTTCCCCCCCTTCTTTTCTTCTTTTCTTCTGCCACACACACGTAGTTGGCTTTTGGACCAAACACATTTATGGCTATTCGTGTTCAGCCGTGAGCCCAGCAGCCGCTGTCCCAGGCTGCACAGAGCTCACAGTGTGACTATGGCAAGTGGGCAACTGACTACAAGAGCACGGGGTCAGTTTTCTGGATGAATGAGGGATTTTCAATAGTTTTAAGAGAGAAAGCGAGTTGTCACACAGTACATGAGACAGGGCTGTACTGAATCTAAAGAGAAGCAAGTCAGCACCACGTTCCTGGTCTGAGTTCTCATTCAGCTGCACTAGAACAACTTCTGTCCCAATAAAGTAATGTCGTGGGATGGGAAGGGAGATTTGTACTTTTCCTCATTTAAATACGTGATCCTGTGCCTGCTTTGATGTTATGCTTGTGTACGTGTTAGAAGCCCAAAGAGCATCTACCTAGTGTTCATACTGTATTTATTTTTACTTATTTAGCAGACACTCACAAAGCACTTATACCTATCAGGCACTATATTAGATGTTTTGCAAATATCAACTCATTTTATTTGCACATATTTTAGGTACACTGTGGTTAAAAATAATTCAATACAAACTCAGAGGTCCAGCAGGATAAATGTTTTGCTTTCATGGAGTCACTCAAACTGGAAATACCCTTTTGAGGATGAGGTACCTGCTGAAAAGATAGAGACTCAAGGAAGTCTAAGGAGCAAACATTCTAATGCATTGACTCTCCCCAACAGAAAGCATTTTGTTGGGCGCCTGGGTGGCTCAGTCAGTTGAGTGTCCGGCTTTGGCTCAGGTCATGATCTCACACATCTAGCTCAGAGCTTGGAGCCTGTTTTGGGTTCTGTATCTCCCCGCCTCTGTAACCCTCCCCTGCTCACATTGTCTCTCTCTCTTCCTCTCAAAAATAAATAAAACATTAGGGAAAATGTCGCCTTTGAAATAAGAGACTATCTGTTGATTTCTTCTCAGGAAGCTCTTTAGTTTCTAAAGCAAATGGACACATGGAACCGGATGCTCCAAGCCTCCTTCTAAGCCCTGGCTTTCCTCAACACAGAGGGAGCCTGGCTTGGGCTGCCCTCTAAGGCTCTAACACGGCATGTATTTTTTAAAAAGGGAAGCATTCTACTTCTTGAAAAGCATGGCTTTATTGACAGTGCTGGGTTGGTCTGGTTACAAAGGGTTCTAATGAAAGTATAGTAGTCATTCTCATCACAATATTGCATGCCTGTTGCGCTTCAGTAAGCAAAGCATATATATAGGGGGAAGAGAGAGAGAGAGAAGGGAGAGAGAGAGAGAGAGAGAGAGAGAGAGAGAGAGAGAGAGACAACATTCACTGTGTCTCCTCTTTGGACTACCTGTCACCCCCTCTGCTCTTTTCCTGGGTGGTTATCAGCTAATTTCAAGCATTGTAACAGCTTCATCCAGAACTTAAAATTGTAAACCAGCTAAAAGAATATCTACAATACATAATTTGGAGGCTAAGGAGAAGATAAAGAATCATGAACCAGATCTACCCCTTTTTTTTAAGTATCAAGAGTATTTATTTTTACATGCTATAACTCAGTAATCAATAACAATATGATTTAAAAACAATGTGTAGTCCATTTTCAGTCAAGAAGGAATTGCAGGAACTGAATTTTTCCTCCCATTTGAAACAACTCTAGACAATTTATAAGCAAAGCCCTCTGGGCATCAGGAATGAAGGGCAGTGACCCTGAGAGATGGGAAGCACATGAGGAGAGCCCTACAGTCGCCACAGTTTACCCCCTAGAGAAAGTTTCCAGGAGGCTTGCTATAAACTGACTGTGTTTTTCTGTAATCCAGATGCTGAAACCCTAACACCTAATGCTGAGACGAAAAGCCTTTGGGAAACTAGGTTTAGATGAGTTGTGAAGGTAGGGCCCTCATGATGGGACTGGTGACCTTATAAGAAGAGACCCCAGAGACCTTGCTCCCCCCCCCCCCATGTGAAGATGCATCTAGAAGGTGACCATTTACAAGCCAGGAAGAGTGATCTCATCAGAAGTTGACCACGTCGCACTCTGATCTCAAACTTTCAACCTCCAGAAGTATGAGAAATAAATTTCACTTTTTTAAGCCACCCAGTCTATGGCATTTTGTTACGGTGCCTCAAGGTGACTACTACAGGGTACTAGGCTAGGCAAAGCTTAGCTGTCCCATCAAATTCAAGAGATGGAGATGGGAACTTAAGGTAGTCAAATCAGCTAGAGTTCATAGGAAAGGGTCTGCAAGAGGAAAGAGATGCCAGGGAGAACCCCTGAGACCTGTGGAGGTCCCCTTCAAGTGGTTTGCTGAGCACTGTTCAGTGCACTCCTGAAGAAACTGGTAGAAGCTTTGAAAGGACCACCTGGAAGGATAAGATGAAATGTGGCCGAGGTTCACCAAGTGGGGAAACAGTTCCTGATCCCAACAGACAGAGCAGGAAAGCTTAATAAGTCAAGAAACATTGGTTAGACTACTGAGAGGTTCCTCCCACACTTAGAGTGCTAGAAAAAATGATGACTGGGGATCACCTAACAAATCTTAAAGGTATCAAAGTGATCCCAAATATCCCAAATAAATTAACCATGTCAAGAAAAATTGTAAGATTACTTATGGAATTTTCAGTATCCAAAATTCTCAGCATCCAAAAAGTTAATATCCAAAATATTTAGCAACCAATAAAAAATTACCAGACATGCAAAGAAGCAGAAACCTACAGCACAGAATAAGAAGAAAAGTCAGCCTATTGAAACTGACCTATAAATTACATAGAAGATAGAAATAGGATATTAAAATAGTTCTTATGACTATTCCATATATTTAAGGAGACAGGAAATATCTTACATGTTGGTAGAGACACTGAAGATAAAAAAAATCCATAGCCAACATTTATTGATGGAAGCTATAATGTCTGAGGTGAAAAATGCACTGGATGGTATTAAAGGCAGATTAGACATTACAGGAAAAATGATTAGTGAATTTGAAGATAGGAATCAATAGAAATTAACCATAATGAAACATGAGAGAAGAAAAAAATTAAGAAAAAATGAAAGGAGCATTAATGAGCTGTGAAATAGCTAGAAGTGGCCTACTATATATGTAACTGAAGTTGGCAAAAGGGAGAGACAAAATAATTGAAGAGACAGTGGTTGAAAATTTTCAAAAGTTGGTTAAAACTATAAACCCACAGATCTAAGATGTTCAGTAAAACCCAAGCACAAGAAACATGAAGAGAACTTCACCAAAGCTTAACACAAGTAATAGGAAAATCTTAAGAAGGTATAGGGGGAAATGGCACATTATGGACAGAGGAAAGAAGATGTTTTATGTGAAAAAAAAATCCAGGCTATAAAACAGTGGAGTAACATCTTTAAACAAACAAACAAACAAACAAACAAAAAAGTCAACTTGTAATTCTTTATTCTGAGAAAATAAGTTAAAAATGAAGGTGAAATACAGACATACATAAGTTGAAAAATCTTTCATTAGCATTCACTAAAGGAAACGAAATCCTTCAAGCAGAAGGAATATGAAATCAGAGAAAAACTGGATCTACACAGAGGAATGGAGAATCTAATTATCTAATGTTTTAGATAATATCTAAAAGTTTTACTATTTAATCTTTACAGTCATTTTTTTTAAGGAGTAACAACATGGTTTAGGAATTGTAACAGAAGTAGAAATAAAATCTGTGACAACAACAGCATAAAGGCCCAAAGAGGAGTCAAGGAAGTACATGTTGGGAAGGTTTTATATACAATACATGGTGTGCAGTATATTATTACCTGAAAGTAGACAGGGATGAATTTCAAATATTTATTTTAAACCTGAAATCAACCACTAAAATAATGATAATTATACCTAATAAGACAAAAAGAGGATGTAAAACACAATAATTAAAAACTCTCAAGTAATCCAAAGGCATTAATCTATTTCCAGAAAATGAAAAGAAAAGGAACAAAAATGAAACAGAAAAAGAATAGTCATATGTGTACTTAAACCCATCAATATCAATAATCATATTAAATGTAAATGGCTTAAAACCCAATGAAAAGACAATAATTATAAGATTGGACTTAAAATCAAGCTCTAACTCTGTCCTGCCTACAAGAAACACACTACAAATATAAAGACATAAATAGAGTACGGTTTAAAAATATGGGAAAAGATATAGCATACTAACAGCACAAATAAAGCTGCAGTGGTTAATATCAAAATAAACATCAGAGCAGAGAATAATACCAGGAATAAAAAAAGGTCATTTTATAATAAGAAAGGGATTAATTCATCAAGAAGGCATGACAATCCTAAACATTAAACAAAAACTGATAGAATTATATGGGGAAATGCACAAATCCACAGTGATAGAGATTTCAACATCTCTTTCTCAATACTGAATAGTAGACAGAAAATGAATAATAGCAAAGTTGACTCAAACAATGCTGACAATCAACTTGACCTAACTGACATTTATAAACCATTCCACAAAACAGCATTAGAATACACATTCTTTTTGAGTGAATGTGCAACGCTTATCAACATAGGCTGTAGTCTGGTCAAACTAATTGTTCATCATTAGATGAATGATAAAGTGTGCCAAAACCCAATAACATTAAGAGTGGAAAATGTGATGAGCTAAAATAAAACATAAATAAGAAATAAAAAAAGAACAAAAACGCCAAGTTATCATTACAAACATTCACGATTGTAAAAGATTTGAAATATGTGTTGATTCAAACAATGTTTTCTGAATTGTACTTCCTCTAAGTGGGGAATAAATAATGCCATATTTTAGAGAACAGAATTTAAGCAATACATGTCAGCCAGCTATTACTTAGAGAATTTACATTTCAAACTTTTTCTTTGTAAAACATAGCACTTTCTCTAAAAGTCGATTTTCCAATACCATATGCTTTACAAGGTTAAAGTACAAGATTATTTTAGCAATAGTTGAACTGACACTGTCTATGCACATTTGTGCTTTACTTATATTATTTGGCTGTACAATTTTGCTAACTTACCTTGTTAAGGAAGATTTCAGGTAAAAAAAAGTATTTTGGAAAAATGGGCCATATCAACTTAATTCAAAGTTTTCCATCCCAAAGTTTTATCCCAAAGACTGTGTAAATCCAGAAATAATTTTTGTCACAAATGCTTTTATGGAAGAAAACTTTTAGGAAAAAGTATTCTAAAACTTTATCTAAATGGAAATGCTGAGAGCTTTTAAATATTTTATCTAACTTAATTCTTACAAGTTTGTCAGATAGGCATTATTATCTCTGAGTTTTACAGTTGACTAAGCCCCAGCTCATATGATTTAATAACCCTGCTGGAAATCACACAATTACATAGAAATCTTCTAAATATATGTCCAGTAATTTTCCCACTAACCTCGTACTGAAAGTTAACACAAGACAAGAATTACCTAGATCGACACCTAAAAATAACCACTTTCAACATTTAACACCTCTAAGTTCTAGGCAACCATTGTCTGGGAAAATGAGGGATCTATTTAGACTACATAAAAGTTTACTCTTGATATTTATAAGTATTCTTTCTCAAGTTATCATTATTTCCTCTCTCCATCTTTCTCTGTCCTCCACACATACACAAATATCCTATTAGTAAAATGAAATAGTACTATGTATACTGTTTGTCATTCATTACTGTGTATTGGCACCTCTTTCTGTGTGAATAATTAATGTTTAGTGGTTCTTTAGAATTCCACTTTAAGGTCTTAATTTGCTTAATCAATCTATACTTTAGAGACATTTCATAGTTCTGTATTTTAAAATGTGATATGATACTAATACTTGTACTTGCATCTCTATGAACTTTCCAAATATCTCATTAGTATAAATTCCTAGAATTATAATTGCTGGATATTTACATAATTTTTGAGACTTATTATTAAACTTCCCTCTAGAAGGATTGTACTTGATTTGGAATCCCTCTAACAGAATATGATCGTAAATACTTCCTTTATACTCTTGTCAACAATTGATATTATCAATAATGCATTTTTGACAACTAGTGAAGAAGAAATGGCATCTCCTTGTCTTATATTAATGGATCATAAGAGTATTATCTTTTCAAATGCCTTATTACCATTTTTTAATAATTTCCTATAAAGTGTAAATTATTGTATGTTTTCTTATTTGATAAATATTAGATATCTAGAGTTGAGCTGGCAAACTAAGGCCTATTGTTTATTTTATTTTTTTAAATTATTTTATTGTTTTTCTTCATTGCAAATGTACTCTTTATCCTCATCCCTTATTTCCTGCATGCTCCCACCCACTTACTCTCTGGTAGCCATCAGCTTGTTCTCTGTAGTTGAGACCCTGGTTCTTGGTTTGTCTCTCTCTTCTTTTTTTCCTTTGCTTGTTTCTTTTGTTCCTCATATTCTACATATGACAGATCATATGGTATTTGTCTCTCTCTGAATGACCATTTCACTTAGCTTTATACTCTCTAGCTCTATCCATGTTGTTGAAAATGGCAATATTTTATTCTTATGTATATATGAATATTATTATTGATGTGGTATATCATGTTGATTACTGTGTGAACATTGAGTCAGCTTTGCATCCTGAGAATAAGTCCCACTTTATTGTGATGTATGATTTTTTAAAAATATATTGTTGGATTCAGTTTGCTAATATTTTGTTGAAGATTTTTGTATCTGTGTTCATCAGAGATATTGGGCTGTGGTCTCTCTCTCTCTCTGTAGTGTCTTTATCTGGTTTTGGTATCAGGGTGAAACTAGCCTCATAAATGAATTTGGAAGTTTTCTTTCCTTTTATATTTCTGGGAATAGTTTGAGTAAAACGGGTATTAACTCTTTAAAAGTTTTGTAGAATTCACCTGTGAAGCCATCTGGTTCTGGACTTCTGGGGAGTTTTTTGATTACTAATTCAATTTCATTGCTGGTAATTGGTCTGTTCAAATTTTCTATTTCTTCCTGCTTCAGTTTTGAGAGGTTATATGTTTCTAGGAATTTATCCATTTCTTCTAAGTTGTCCAATTTGTTGGCATGTAGGTTTTCATAATATTCTGTTAAAATTGTTTGTATTTCTATGACGGAGGTGGTTATTTCTCCTTCTTCATTAGTAATTTTGTTCATTTGGATCCTCTCTCTCTCTCTCTTTTTTAAATGAGTCTTACTAGAGTCTTATTAATTTTGTTGATCTTTTCAAAGAATCATTTCCTGGTATCATTGATCTGTTCTATTTTTTTTAATTTGTTTTTTGTTTGTTTTTAGTTTCTGTATCATTTATTTTTGCTCTAATCTTTATTATTGCCTTCCTTTTGCTGGGTTTGCATTTTATTCTTCTTTTTTCTGGCTTCTTTAGATTAACATTAGATTTTTTAATTTGAGATTTTTGTGGCCTTTACAGTAGGCCTGTGTTGCTATAGAAGTTACCTCTTAGAACCACTTTTGCGGCAAACAAAGATTTTGGACCATTGTGTTTTTATTTCCATTTGTTTTCATGTAATTTCTGATTTCTTCTTTGACTTTTTGGTTGACCCATTCACTGTTTTAGCATATTATTTAACCTCTATGTATTTGTGCTCTTTTCAGATTTCTGGTTCTTCTGTTTGATTTCTAGTTTCATAGTGTTCTGGTCAGGAAAGCTGCATGGTATTATTTTCATAGTTTTGAAATTGTTGAAACTTGTTTTTTGGCCTAACGTGATCTGTTCTGAAATCTGGTCCAAGTGCCCTTGAAAAGAATGTATATTCTTCTGTTTTAGGATAGACTGTTCTGAATACGTCTGTTAAGTCCATTTGGTTCAATGTGTTATTCAAAGCCACTCTGTCTGATTTTCTGTTTGGATGATCTCTCCATCAGTATAAGTGTGGTGTTATAGTTTCCTACTATTATTATATTACTATTGACTATTTAGTTTATATTTGTTAATAACTGTTCTCGGTATCTGGATACTTCGTGTTGGGTGCATAAATATTTACAATCCTTATATCCCTTTTGTCCAATTGCCCTTTTTATTATAATAATATAGTGTCCTTCTTTGTGTCTTGTTACAGTCTTTGTTTTAATGTCTATTTTGTCCTATGTAAGTCTTGCTACCCTGACTTTCTTTTGGCATCCATTTACATGACAAGTGTTTCTCCATACTCTCAATTTAATTCAGCAGATGTCTCTTGGTCTGAAATGAGTCTCATAAGCAACATATAAATGGGCCTTTTTCCCCTCATTTTGTTGTGCTATGTCTTTTAATTGGAATATTTAGTCCATTTACATTCAAAGTAATTATTGATAGATATGTATTTATTGCCATTTTGTTACTTTTTGTGGTTGTTTTTATAGATTTTCTTTGATCCTTTTTTCTCTTGCTCTTTCATGGTTTGTTGGGTTTCTTTAATGGTATATTTGGATCCCTTTCTCTTTATTCTTTGCATGTCTGTTACTGGTTTTGATTTGTGTTTATCATTAGGTTTGTATGTAAAATCTTCTACACGTAGCAGTCTATATTAAGTTGATATTGCTCAAGTTTAAACCCATTCTTAAAAAAAGAAAAACAAAAAGCATTCTTTACCCCTCTCCCTGCCAAGTTTTATGTATATGGTGTCATATTTTACACCTTTCTATTTTATGAATCTCTTGACTGATTTTTACAGAAATATTTATTTTTACTGCTTTTGGATTTTTTACTCTTTATACCCTGACTCATGGTTTTCCTTTTTACCCAGAGTCCCTTTTAATATTTTTTATAGGACTGGTTTAGTGGTCATGAGCTCCTTTAGCTTTTCTTGTTTGCAAAACCCTTTATCTCTCCTATTCTGAAAAACAAAGTATTTTTTTACTGAAGATTTTTCTCATTCAGCACTTTGAATGTATCATGCCCCTCCCTCTGCCCTGCAAAGTTTCTCCTGAAAAATCTGCTGATAGCCTTATGGGTTTTCCCTTGTATGTAAGGGTCTTCTTTTCTCTTGCTGTTTTTAATTTTTTGTCTTTCTTTATTGATACTTTTTGCCATTTTAATTACTCTGGGTCTTGTTGTAGACCTCCTTGGAATGAATTTAGGGGGTGACCACTGTGCCTCCTGAATCTGGATATCTGGGGGGGGGGGTTCCTCTCTAAGGGAAGTTTTCAGCTATTGTTTCTTGAAATAAATGTTCTATCCCTTCTTCTGATACACTGATATACTTGATACAGTCACCGAGTTTCCTAAGACGATTCACAATTTCTATAATTTTCGATCCTTTCCTTTGCTCAACTTGGTTATTTTCCATTATTCTATTTTTCAGGTTATTATTTTCTTCCTCTGTTTCATCTAGCCTATTTATTCCAACTAGTGTATTTTTATTTTCGTTTATAATGTTCTCCATCTCTAATTGGCTCCTTTTTGTCTCTGTGTTAAGAGTCTCACTGAGATCCTCCACTCTTAGTATCTTTATGATCTTTACTTTAAAGTGTCTACCAGGCATGTTACTTAGATCCATTTCAGTTTGGTCCCTTCCAGTGGGTTGTTTCTTTCTTCTATTTGGGAGATGTTTCTCTGTCTTCTCATTTAGTCTGACTTTTCGTGTCTTTTCCTGTGTGTTAGGAAAGGCCGCTATTTCCCTGGCTCTTAGGAAGACTAGTCTTACAAAGAAGAGGCCTCGCAGTGCTCTGCCTTGCGTGTGCCCTGCTCTCCAGGGCCTGGAGCTTCAGGGAGTGTCTCCTGTGTGGGCTGCACGTGCTCTGCTGATGAGTACTGGCCTCTTCTTCCTTCAGTCAGGTTGTCTGCAGGGTCTCTCTTTGTGTAACGTGGGTAACAAGGTGTGCGGTCATATGCTTGTGAAATGAGGCCTGCCCCTACCACTACCAGAACCGTGGCCCCACAGAGCACACAGGCCAGGAGATGTGGTGCTGGCAGGGTCTGCTCTGGCTCACAACACTGGGATTCGGGTGCAGGTGACTGAGAAGGCGGAGGGGGCCGGGCTTGGGGGAAACAGATTACACCTAGTAGGTAACAAGTGTCAATATGGTCTTGGTTCCCGCAGATGGCCTTGTTTACGCTGGGAGGTGGGAGGGGAATGGCACCTGCCAGCTTTTTTGGTCCTTGAGTTGTCTCCCCATGATCCCTGCCTCCCAGCTCTGCCCTGGGATGAGCAAGTCATTCTGTCTCTCCTCTGCCCTTGGTGTTTCTCAGACCGCTTGTTCCACAGCTGTGTCCGCAGCGGGTGTTTGTCATGTTGTCTCTTTAAGGGCAGAGATTCTGCTTCCTAACGCCATTCAGGCCCTCCCAGGACAGTCTGCTGATTTTTAACATTGTAAGCTTTAAGTCCTGCTGGTTTTAAGAACTCACAAAATATAGACTTTCACTTTCAAAGGCAAATTCTGCGGAGATTCATTCTCCCTGTTTGAGGGCTACCCAGTGTGAAAGTCTTTTTCTGCCCTACTTGGCGCCTCCTCCCCACCAAGGACAGCCACGGTCTGTTTTGCTCCCAGACCCCATCTTTGCCTTACCCACCTTCTTCTACATGGCCTCTTCCCTGCCTTTATTTGTGGAGTCAGTTCTGTGCATTTTGGGATCATTTTCTGTGTTATTTATGGTGACATGGGTGTTATGTGGTTGTATCCGCAGGGCGAGAGGAGCTGAGGGTCCCTCTACTCCCCCATCTTCGCAGCTAACCTCGCCATTATTAATATATTTTACTCTTTGTTACAGATTAGATATCATTTCATTAAGTTCCATAAGCATTTCATCAGCTGGATTATAATTATATGGACTTTACAGATTAATCCAGTGAAAACAGCAAATAGAGACTATTGAGTCTTCCCACAGAAAACCAGGATTTGAATCTTTATTTTCTCAAGTCTTCATTTATATCCTTCAGTAGAGCTTTGTTGTTTTCACCATTCAACGATGTGTCAGAAACGCACAGAACCTCTTTTCTTTCTGACTGAGGTGAAGAAGGCGATGTGACTAAGTCCTAATAAACACCATTTCTGGCCCTTGTTCTAGAAATCCCCACCCATGGTCATCTTATCTTAGTTTCTCCATCTCCTGGTCCGGATAGAAAGTACTATGAGGTCCGAGACGAGGGAAGACCCACAAGATGGGGGGATTACATTAAAGGCTCCCCACCAAGCAGGAGTAACCTACATTGGACTTTTTGTACTCAATAAATTAGATTTCATCAATTTAGGCCACTGAGATTTTTGTTTTGTTTTATTTTGTTCTTTGGTGTGTGAGTGTGTGTGTGTGTGTGTGTGAGAGAGAGAGAGAGAGAGAGAGAGAGAGAGAGAGAGTGAGTGATAGAAAAAAGAAAAATTTCTCTAATTCTGAAATTCTAGAGTGATACCATGATAACAATGGCAAAAATTAAAAGTCTGTGCTGATGACTTAGTAACTGGGCAGCAGAGAAAGATTACAGCATGCTGAAAATCTGAGCAATGCTGGGATTCTGTGAAAAAACATTTAACGTCAATTGCGGTGATTTGGAAGGCAGACTTACACCTACTGAGGCTGCAGCCCTAGGAATAGCATGTAGGGACTCAGAATAATAGTTTATGTGGCTGTTCCTGTCCGTCAGCAAAGTATTGTAAGAAAGAGGTGAGATTAGGCATGAATTAGCTCATTTCCCAGCAGAGAAAAATGTCAGTGGAGAAATTTCAGTGACCAAAATTCCTACAGGTTTGTAAAATGCAACTGCTTCTTGATACCAAATAGTAATAAATATGCTTGAGAAAGTTCTTAGATACAAAATTCCGGTTAAACATCTCAGTGGAACTCTGATGGAGCTCCATAGCCTAGATCAAATTACACATATGACTCTCCCAATGGGTTTTTTAGAGTAGCCACAAGTATGTTAACACACATATACACACATACACACATACACACGCACACGCACATGGAGATGTCATGAAGGCAAGAAAGCAAGGAAATACATCAAGGCTACAGAAGTAGCAGTAGGAGAGATCTTGAGCTGTGGTTATCAGCTGCCTAGACACTGACTAGAAAGAAAGCCATAAGTCTATAATATTTGGGATCATATTGCCAATAAAACCATGAGGTAAGACTAAAAAAGTCTTAGCCTCTTAATTCCTTATACAAACACATGGATCCTTAAAGTTGCAAACCAAGAAGCAAATTGTGAAAGCCGTGTAGCTCCCAAAGAAGCTGTATCCCCAAGTCTGATGTACGTCCAGTATCTCATGTAGGAGAACAAACATGTAGGAAAATCCTCAACAGTGGACCCAGGACCCACTGAGGAGAGCGTAGGATGGAGGTTCCTCCAGAGCGCAGGATTAGGTCCTAAACAAGTAATCTCTGTTACTACCGTGCCAGAGGGCTCTCCTGATGCCTTCCTGGCAAGGAGTGCTGTACCTCTACTTTGACTTTCTTCAACGGAAGTACTCATTGTGGCTAGCTTGTCCTGTTCCACCATTGTATATAAGTGTACCAAGGAACAGATAAGCTCCCCTTTGAGCTCATATGTGCCACGTTGTTCAAAGATCCTCAACTTTGAGCTTTATGCCACGCTTGGGTGGAACATTGGGTTGTCTATGGAGACCATAACCTATGGGTGAAAAGAAGAGAGAAGGGAGATCTGTCAGTGAAACTCATGGATTGTAGCAAAGACTAGTTCAACTCTTACAAAATCTGTTTTCTTATG
Organism: Helogale parvula; assembly: GCA_004023845.1. NCBI lineage: Eukaryota > Metazoa > Chordata > Mammalia > Carnivora > Herpestidae > Helogale > Helogale parvula. The sequence continues at coordinate 420,387 of PJEM01000341.1, read as the reverse complement.
TTTCTGAGCACAAAGCTAGACTACGTTTCTCAACCTCCCTTGTAGGTAGAGCTGCTAGTTTACTGAGTTTTGCCAGTGGAATGTATGTGGGAATAATGTACGTTATTCCCGGTATGGTCCCTTGGAAACTTGTTTTTACAATCATTTATCTTCCCTTTCTCCCCTTCACCTCAGCTGACTTAATGGAGAGAACTCCTAGGACCTGGAAAAGAATAGAGTCACAGAAGGAGCTGATTCCCAGAATGATCAAGTAGAAGGCAGGGATATATGCTTTGGCCTTTGATCAGAAGAAACAAAATCTTAAAGGGCTTCACATAATAAAAGTTGATTGGGGGGTTTGATTATTATAGCACCAAGTGTCTTTTACACTGATGCAATTTTTGTTAAATTTCTCTCTCTCATTTTTTAATATTTTGGAATGGTTCAAGGATCCAGTACGAACAAAGTTCATCAAAATTGTCAATGGCATCGTATCACTTAGGTTAACTTAGACTTCATTAAAAAAGAAATCAAATGCTTTGTTAGTACAGAGTTATATTAAGTCAAATATAGTGCACAATGAACTATATATTGGTCATAATTTCCAAATGACATTTTAAATGACATTTAAATTACTTGTAAAAAATGGCTTTTTTAAAAAAGTAGAAATACTGAAATTTCTGCCATGAGTAATCGTTTATACTAGGAAGAAAAGTAAGTATGTGATCTGCTCTTACTTCTGCATGAAAGCAGAGAAGTGATTATTAGGTTATTCATTTATGGGTAGCTCATCTGTGTTTTATTCCTTGCCCTGTCAGACTGACAAGACCTACCAATTTTATTAGGGCGGCTGATGTACTCTGTACTTAGAGTTTTATTACCTGGTGGAGAAGCTACAAAATATTGGCAGTCTTTAATAACGAGCACTTTATGTTTCCTTGTGTCAGCAGATTTCTTAGATTAATACCCTATGTTTGATTGATGGAATTGTACTGAGTTGTTTTATTTCTTTTAAGGTTCTAATTTCTCTAAATGCTTATAAAGAAAAGCTAGCAAGAGGCATGACATGTACATGTAGTCGTGTGTGTGTGTGTGTGTGTGTGTGTGTGTGTGTGTGTGTGTAAATGCACCTAGGGAAAGACAACATGTTTGTTCTGTGTTTTGTAACTTATTAAAGCTAGTTTGATGTCGGTGTTGGACAAGTACCCTGAATTTTTAAAATTTTGAAATGGAATTTTAAAAAAATGAATTGAAGCAAATATTTTATCTTTTATTTTGTTGTAAAACGTAAGATATATATGTCAGTTATTTGCAAGGAATGTAAAAGAATGGATAATATATTCCCCCTCTTTTGATGAACAAGAGATAATTTCATAACCTTTAAAAGCTTAGGATAATTATCAGAATAACTGATCTTTGAGCTTTGCTGTAATGATTCTTACGACACTTCTATCAAACAGTAGTTCCTCTAGCACTAGGTAACAAAGTCTTGATGAAATATCTAATTTTTAAAATTTAGTTTTACCTAAATGTCCATCACCTTATGAATGGATCAAGAAGATGTGGTATATACACAATGGAGTACTACATGGCAATGAGAAAGAACGACATATGGCCATTTGTAGGAAAGTGGATGGACCTCGAGGGTGTCATGCTAAGCGAAATAAGTCAGGCGGAGAAGGACAGATACCATATGTTTGCACTCATAGGTCTAACAGGAGAAACCTAGTGGAGGACCGGGGGAGGGGAAGGGGGAAAGAGAGTTGGGGAGAAAGAGGGACACAAAACCCGAGAGACTATTGAATACTGAAAAGGAACTTAGGGTTGAAGGGGGAGGGGAGGGGGGAAGGGAGGTGGTGGTGATGGAGGAGGGCACTTGTGGGGAAGAGCACTGGGTGTTTATGGAAACCAATTTGACAATAAACTATTATTTAAAAATAAATAAAAAATAAAATAAAATTTAGTTTTATAAGCATAATTATGGGTACATCTAATATGTGAACAAGTCTATTTTTATAAGGGGCTAGAAAAATCACCTTTTGAAGGGAAAAATCAATGAAAATCACCATAAAACTCCATAATCATGTTGATTTTTCAAGATACAAGCTTCACTAAACCTGTTTTTCTTTATAGAAGTAAAAAGGAATGCCTACTGTCTCAACTTATTCTTGGTTAAGTTACAGGATGAGGTCTCTTACATCAAATTATGTTTAACTCTTTGAAGATTAAATAGGTTCATTTCAAATCATATGAATACCATGCATTAGTTTACATAAAGGACTTCATTTTTCAGTGCATCCTTAGATATTAATTGAGACTGTTCTCATACATCTCTTGGACTTCCTCAATAGGAAATAACTTCCTATGAATTTGCACTAATTATTTCCTCCTATAGACAGGGTAAGATGACTATGCCAAAATGATTGACCAGAGAGTCATGTTTATTTAGATACTCTTAAACGTGTTACGGGAAAGCTTGATTATAATTTAGCGTGATTTGAATCATGGCCTCCAAACCTGTATTTCTGTCTGCACATGGAGGAAAACCTTTCCCATAACATGAACCCTTAACATTGATTGTCTACCATTTCCCAATCCTAATATACGAATACTAGAACAAGATCTCATGTAGTAGGGAATTCTTCTGTTTTATCTGATTAGAGATTGTGTTTTTGTATAATTTTTTAAAGCAGGAAAATACATATAAATGATTGTTAAGTGATTTGGGATGTAACATGATTAGAAAAAAGTTCTTTCTTCCCTTTGTATAATGTTGGCATGAACTAAATGTTCCTGAGTTGGCAATGATGTGTAACCATGGGGACTGGGATTAAAAACATGTGTGTCATTAAACTGAATAATTCAGACATGACATCCATAGACTTTCAGGTCCTTGTATGGTTCCCCCTTCTCCAGGCCAGTTTTAAATTTCCTGATGGAGTGTCCTGTTGTTTTATAACAAGTGAAATAATTTTCTCCTTTATATGTATATATATTTTTTACTTTGTCAGTCCATACATAGTTAATTCTTTTCATCTTTCCTCATAAATCAATCTTCCTGGCTCATTAATCATCTGCACTGCCCTTATCCTACCACATATTTCTCTTTCCTCAATACCTTGTAAACCTGATTTTCCCTCTGCACAAAATTTATTATACATTCTTAAGTAGGCTGAAGATATAAATTGCTTTTTGGAAGAGTGGCAGTTTAACATTAAAATGTCTCTAAGAGTAGTCTTATCTCGATCTGTGTTGATCCTGCCATGTATCAAAAGACAACTTAAAGCCAGAAGAGATCTGAAAGTCTTTTAAATTACTTTGCATTCCTAAAATACTGAGTTAGATTTGATTAGATAGCTCTAATAAAATGACAAGATTTATGACTTACGAAACCTTAGTCCTGTATTATTGTGTATCGTCCAGAAAGTTTTCCTGAGGGAGAAACATATATATTTAAAGATGTAGCTGAATTTTTTTATTAGTGTAGATGAATCTATTTCTAACTAGTTTTTTCTTGTAGAATATCTCATAGTTAGGTGGAATTTGCATGTTGCTTTCAATCTATATGTGTGATCCTTATAATCTCACACTCTTTAAGATGTTATTATATTATATAATACATGTTATATTATAACAATCATTATTCTATAGATGCTTTGATTGTATATGTGTGTATTTGCAAGGATTGAAAACCAAACTGAAAACATTTCCTCTTTTTCTCTCATTCTGACTCTCATTTGCTTTGTGCTTATGTTAATTTCCCTATTTCCATAGGTCAGGACCCGGGTTTAAGATCTTACCATCACCTTTGACTTGTCTGTTTTTCTCTCCTACCTTACATATATTTTCAAATATGTCAGACCAATGCCCTCTAATATCTACTCTTGTCTTACTTTAAACACACATTATCCATTGCTTGATCCTTCCGTAATGATCTCCAGAAGAGCAGAGATCAGACCTGTCCTTTTCATTCTTAAATGCCTAGAATCTAGAACAACAAATGCTCCAGAAATACGTGTTTAAGGAATTAAAGAATGTCAGTTGTATTTGTCTTCTCTTTCCTTCAGATTAGCCCACCTTGGTGCTTTATACCTCTATTTAAATAATTAGATAAATAGCATCGTGTTGATTTAAATTTCACCATCCAGTGCTCTGCTTTAGAAGGAAGATGAGGGAGTTCAGGGTGTAACATGTGAATTTAAACAAGTGCAGGAATGGGAGGCTTGGAAAGAAGAAGAGTCCTGAGAGAGCGTGGGAAGCAGTGTGTGTTGTACAGGTTAGGTGCATAGATGTGGCGGTAGGAGCGTATGGACGTTCTGTGTGACATTTCTATTTTTTAATGAAGGGGAGAAAGATTATCAGCTGTGGATGAGGATGGGAAGAGGTGCTGGAGGTGTGAAGAGAGAACAAATTCTGTGGCATAGTTGTGTATGTGAGTAGGGAAAAAGAATAAAGAAGTGCAATAAAATACCATCACTTAGGAACATAGGTGCTTATTATAACTTATTTAGGCAGCATCAAGGTTTTGCAAAGTACAAAAAAATATATTCTCCAGAATTCACCTTTTTATTTCATCCTTCCTTATTTAAATTTCTTTTCCTCTTACTAAATTGTACAGGCTAATACCTCTAACAAAATAGAAAAAAAAAAGTTAAAAATAGAGATAATAGAGGACATCCTTATCTTGTTCTTGAGTTTGTGTGTTGTGTTTTCTTATTAAGTATGACACTGAATGTGGGCTTTTTTAATTTTCTTGGTAGATTTTTATTTACTCTTTCTTTTAAGGTTTCTGACTCACTCTCTTTTAGCATACAGGTGTGTTTTTCTTTCTGATGCAAACCGAAAGTTTATTTAATCCTTTTACATTTATTGATAGCTGAGATGTTTGGTCTGGATTCTGTACAATTACTCTTAATGTTCTCCACTTTATAGACTCTTTATGTGGTCTTTGCTCATGTATGTGGAAGAAAACATACATATTTCTTTTGTTATAATGGTTATCCTTATAACTACAACTGTATGTAACATCACTAACCCCCTATTTTTTATATAATAGCTATTAATTCCCTAATCTTAGCAAGGAAAAAGGTTAGCCTGTTATCTTTTCTTCCCCCTTATGTAGTGCCACCTGATTTTAGTCAACACTGTCACTATTCTTTGTGTCTGCCTTGGTCCAGGTACATAAGGGTTTTGTGCTCTAAATGAAATCCTTTGACTCCCCACGATAACAGATGAAGGACACAGCAAACTTTCTTTATCCCCCTCTTCTTCATCTGTGAATGCTAGCTGAAGCTAAGCTAGCTTGTGCCCAAAATAAAAAAAAAAAAAAAAACTAGTCTACGTGGAGAATAAACTCACAACCTCATCTCTATTAAAAACAAGCCAATCTTGGCCATTTGTTTAACCAGCTCCAACCAGACACTCACAGTTCACAACCCAGATTTATCAACAGCTTTCTTTACATTCAGTATTTTAAAAAAAATTTTAACATTTATTTTTGAGAGAGACAGAGATACAGCATGAATGGGGGAAGGGTGTAGAGAAAGGGAGACAGAATCTGAAGCAGGCTCTAGGCTCTGATCTGTCAGCACAGAGCCCGATGCAGGGCTTGAACCCATGAACTGGAAGATCCTGACCTGAGCTGAAGTGGGACGCTTAACCGACTGAGCCACCCAGGTGCCCCTACATTCAGAATGTTTTATGCTTGCATACCCATGGTGCACTTCAGATGCATGTGATTAATGATTTGAATAGAATTTGTAGGCAGGACTTTTTCGTCCCTCCCCTAGTTTATGTTGTATCATTTGCATGTAATACATTTTTTTTAACGTTCTGTACTGTTATCTAAAGCCCATCTAAGTTATAATTCCCATATGAATGCTCAACAGTGGTCTTGTCTTAAGAATCTCAAGTCCGTCTTCAAAGAGTTTCTTCAAGACTGGTTTATAGAAACAGTTTTCTTTGAATATTTGAATTTCCAAAATGATTTACCTATAGACTTTTTACTTGGAGGGCAGTTTTCCTAGAACCATATAATTTGGCTTACCCTTTCCTGTGACTCTTATAAGTGTTGATACATTGTTTTCTGGCATGAAATATTAAAATGGGAAAACATAAAGTCAGCTGATTCTTAGAAATGATTTGATCTTTTTAATGAGTCACACAAGGAACTTTTATTTTTTCCTTCTGAAAAATTCACCAGCATGTTTATGTCTTTGGGTTTTTTGTTTGTTTGTTTGTTTGCTCATTTGCTTTATTTTTACCTGGATCACAGAGATGATTTTTCTAGTAAGATTTTGCTAGTTCTCTCTATATTTCAGGTAAGTAATATTTACACTTCAGAAAGATTCTTTCAACCACAATTTTAAATATTTGCCCCCATTCTTTTGATTTCTTCTTTGAGGACTTCAGTTATGCATGTAAGTTCTCCTTAGCCAGACTTATTTCTCACATCACCATTTTTTTAAGTTATTTATTTATTTTTTAATTTTTTTGAGAGACAGAGAGAGACAGCGTGAGCAGGAGAGGGTCCGAGAGAGAGGGAGACACAGAATCGGAAGCAGGCTCCAGGCTCTGAGCTAGCTGTCAGCACTGAGCCAGATGCGGGGCTCGAACTCACAGACTGTGAGATCATGACCTGAGCCGAAGTCCAACGCTTAACCAACGAGCCACCCAGGCGCCCCTCACATCACCATTTCTTAATGCAATCACCGATAACCTGTGTGTATTTTTATAGCATCGTTTTTTCCCTTTTTCCCTTGCCTCTTCTGTTTTCATCTGCCTATTTTTTTTTAATTTTGTTTATTTACTTTGAGAGAGAGAGAGAGAGAGAGAACACAAATAGGGAAGGAGCAGAGACAGAGAGAGATGTAGTATCTGAAGCAAGCTCCAGGTTCTGAGCTGTCAGCACAGAGCCGGACACAGGGCTTGAACTCAGGAGTGCTGAGATCATGACCTGAGCCAAAGTCAGACATTAACCGACTCAACCACCCAGGCGCCCCGCATCTGTATATTTTAAGTTGCTTATTCCTACTTGTTCTCAGAAGAGACCCAGCTTATGTTTCAGCTTCTATCACACTGCCATCCCTTCTCTGTCGTAATTCTAACATTTCTCCTTTTTGGTCTTCTTCTGTGGAAGTGGTTACTTCATCAACTTTTGTAAATTCTTGACAAAGTATTTGGTTACATTGCTTCTCTCTGCAGCGTATTTTTCTTCAAATAGTAAGTTATGTGGCTACTTAATACATTTTTTTCTTATAGTATCTCTGTTTTGAAGCTGTGCTAGGTCCCATTTTAATACTAACAATTGAATCAGGGGGCTTTTCCTGGACTGTCATTTGAAGTAGTTTTCTGGGTCAGGATAGAAGGTAACATTCTTCCGGGAATGATAATCCAGAACCTTTCTCCTTCTTTGCTATGGATGATGGTTGCAAATGTTGTTTGTTTACGTTTTTAACTGGGGACCTTTCTCCTGTGCTGCTCTGATCCCAAATGAATATGAGCTCTCTCCTGCTCTGAGCCCTGGTTACCCCACCTTTGGAAACAGGAAACAAAGTGTGCCCTTTATGGGATCTTCCTCACCAGAAACTGTTTTTCCTGGTGCTTTCTTAAATGCATCAATGATCTCTTTCATCACACAGCATAATTTATCACTTCACTTCTTAATGTGGCTTATGCTGTATCTCAGCCAGACTGTTTTTTTTAAATGGTTTCCTCAGGGTCCATCCATGTTGTCACAGAAGGCAAGAATTCCTTCTTTGTTATGACTGAGTAGTATTTCATGGTGTCAATAAACCACGGTTTCTTTACCCGTTCATCCAATGATGAACCTAGGTTGTTTCATTTGCTGAGAGTAATGCAACGATAGTGCATATATATTTTCAAATTAGTGTTTTTATTTTCTCCAGATAAATATTAAGAAGCAGAATAGTGGGATCGGATGGTAGTTCTGCTTTTAATTTTTAAGGAGCCTCTATACTGTTTTCCACAGTGACTGCACCAATTTATACTCCCATAAACAGTGCACAGGGGTCCCTTTTTTCCCAAAACTTTGTCAACACTTGTTATTTCTTGTCTTTTTAACAATAGCCATTCTAACGTGTGAGATGTTAGCTCCCTTTGGTGGGTCACTTTTTCTTCTAATTTTACAGTAAATGAAGTTTGTATTATGTTTGTATGATCAGTAGACAAAAAAGAAGAAAGAAAAGTTCCTACTAAGAATCATTTTAGCTCTTGAGACTTAGTGTTTCCTGGTAGCAAGGAACTAAAGTAGACTGGGAGGGGAGGGCATTTTCTAGACTCTTTCTGTACTTCTTTTAAAGGCAGTTACCTTAGATTTTGTTCTCTAGCAAAAGCAATGATACAGTAACATATTTCCAAGGAAAGACCTGAGGCAACTCCTCACTGACTCAGGTTGGGTGTGTTGTGTATTGTGTGTGTGTGTGAATTACTCATATAAGCATGTGGAATGTTTGTATAAAATTCTACTATCCAACATATTTTAAGTCACGCCTACAAATTCTACTCAAATCATTAATTGCATGCATGCATCTGAAGTACACCATGGGTATGCAGGAATAAAAAACACTGAATGTAAAGAAAGCTGTCGATCAATCTGGGTTGTGAACTGTGAGTGTCTGGCTGGAGGTGGTTAGACAAATGGCCAAGACTGGCTTGCTGTTAGCGGAGAAGAGGTTAGGAGTTTGTTCTCCACGTGGACTGGTTGTTTTTTATTTGGGGCGCAAGCTGCTTACCTTCAGCTCGCATTCACAGATGAAGATCATGGCTCAGGAAAAATGGACTTTATTTATTAAAAGACAAAACTGTGAAGCAAATAAAAGTAAAAAAATACATCTGAATAGTGAATGAAGCAATACTGACTTTACCCAGGGTCAACTCCTTAGGTGCATCTTTGCTCCCTCTTCTCCTTTTACATCCTTTTTTTTTTTTAAGTTTATTTCTTTATTTTGAGCGAGAAAGAGTGAGAGATAGTGGGGGAGGAGCAGAGGAAGAGAGAGACAGACTCCCAAGCAGCCTGCTGTCAGCACAGAACCTGACGTGGGGCTCAAACCCAAGAACAGTGAGATCATGACCTGAGTCAAAGCGTTGGTCGTCCAACAGACTGAGCCACCCCGGTGCCCTGTCTCCTTTTACATTCTTAAAATTTCTTTCCTGGTTGAATGAACCATGATGAAAAAAAAAACATACTGATCAGACCCTAATCTTGTATTTACTGTGTTATCTTCCAGTTAAGTCGCAATATGTGTGCTTTGTATGTGTGGTAACACACATGTTTTTGCACATTCTTTTCTTCCTTTATCTGTCCAGTAGAGTTTATCATTTATAAACAGTGTATGTCATATCTCTGCCGTAAATTGAATGAATTTTCAAATCAGCCAGTGGACTAATTTATATTTACCAATATAAATATATTTTATTGTAGACATTTCCAAAAATATTTTTCTATTAAATAGTGAGGATTTTTTTCCCCAGAGAATATCAGTTTGGATCACTAGACACAAGGATTTTCAAATTTTCCATTAAAATGTTCATGTTATGTAAGATGTGAATGGTCACCATTTCTTCACATATACAAAAATAACATTTTAACTCCAATTATTCAGTAAGAAAGAGCTCTTCTGCAAGACACAGAAGATACATGCTTATGTATGAACTGTTTACATGCTTTCGGCATTCAAGGTATAGGAGGAATGGAATATATTTTAAACTCTTACCCATTTATATTTTCCTTTCACATTTAGCTCACTCATTTCTTTGGCCTTCGTGTTAAGTGTGACAGTGTATTAGCCAAGCTGTCTCCGCGACTCAGGCATTTTATCAGTTCTACAAGACAGATGCTAAACAGCATAGTCTAAATTGAAATCTCTGATGACTCTCTGGAGACAAGTTGATAGCAAGAATCACACTTGAGCACTTAAATACGTGGCCTTTTCCCATATTTAACTGCAAGAAGAGCATAGCTTTTGAGTGCACTTTTTTAGCCTCCAACTGTCAAGATTTCTTTTTCATCATTTGATTATTGCATCTCATCTTGTTAGGAAAGGCTATCAATCTGCCCTTTCCCCTACGACAGAGAATTTAAAGAACTACCAATGCCTGTTCCTTTAAACAGAACAATTTAAGAGAAATGGTGTCGCCCAGCGTTGCTTTCAGAACTACTTCAACCACAGAGACAACATTTTGAAATACTGTGTTAGTGCCAAGTGTGTTCCAGTTTAGTTATAAATTTAAAACGACAGCACCATAATATTCTCAGCAATCTTTGGGACTTCCTTATTTCATACAGTTGTTGCAGAAGCATTTTTAAATCAAGTTATTGGATCCTAGCCTGGGCGAAGTCTAGAATCTATGAAATTGAGGTCGTTATAAAAGTGATAGAACTGAGAAAAATAAGCCCTGAAATGTAAACGGGGGTGCATTTTCCATAGCCCCTGCGGATTTCAACAGGGGGCTTATGTGCCTTTTAAGATTCCACTGAGCTCTATCGTTGGGTGAATTTTCTGTTGATACTGTTTGAACTCAATGTTTGTTGAATTAATAAACACACATGTTAGGTTATAAAGGTGTAGAAAGGATTATCGAGGTCAGCCAGCATCAATTTTTATCTTGACCCATGAGAAACTTGAGACTCCAAATGGTTCAATCACTTTCCCGTGATGTGCAGTAGCTCATCTGTTCCCGGCTTATGCTTTCTTCTGTAGTGTGTGTATCTTCATCGGCTAGATCCTTGCTCCGATGTTCCCAGATCCTTCTGGAAACAAGGCAGGGCATGACTGATTGTAGAGAGGAAGAGTTAAACCAAGTGTTAGATTGTTTGAATTGACATATTTGTCATTTTATTCCACGTTACTGTCTTCACTAACACTGTCTCCCTCTCATTCTACTTATCTGAAAAACGACATTGTAAGCTGTTGGTTTTTTCCCCTTTTGGATAATCATCATATGACAGTGCTAACTTAATTACAACTTATTACAGTAGTCACAATACTCATTTTAGCCTTTATTTGTGCTAATTATATTGAAATAGTCTCTATAAGCATTTAGACTAATGTAAGTTATTCATTGTTTCACAAGCCTTTGATCTTAAGCAAACTTTTCTCATTTATAGAAGTGAATTTGAAAATAGAAAAGGTGAGTTTTAATGTGAGAAATTTTACATAAAAAGAATATATGTATTGATCATATCAGTAGTGAATTTTTGGTTACAGAATTGGGGTAATGATGATTACTTAAACCTAAGAATTTTACATAAAATATAGGCAATTAATTCTTATTTAATCCTTGATAACTACAAAGGTTGTAAATATCACAAGTCTATGATATAGCAACCATAATTCTCTGATTATTTTTTTCTAATTGAAACTGTGCAGAATTCAGGTTTATAGGAAATTAAAATATATTTCTGCCTGGTTCCATTGAAAAGTATAGCTACACTGTAAGAGGAAATAACATTTTTAATAAAAAGAAACAATGTCTCAAAACTGAAATGTTTTATCATCTGAGTGTGCAGAATTCTATATATCTTTCTTTGGCATTTCTGTGGCATATCACAGTCTTATTTCTATAGAAGAGTCTGGAAGATATCCTCATCTCTTTTCCTACATGATATATATCTTGAGGATAATATATTTGACTTACCTCTTTGTCCCCAATAATAACAGCCTAGTGACTTGGAAACATTATGTATTCAGTACAGTTTTCAATAAATGAATGACATGGGTGGGAGCTATTTTAGAGACAGCTTCTTCACTCTATTTCTAAGAAATATTTTAGTGTATGTGACCACGGTTCCTTGAATTCAGATTTATGAGTTTCTAACACGGAAAAACCTGTACATCACAAGTTCCTCTGGCCATTTAAGACTAAGTATATTAGTTAGAAATATATATTTTATTCTAAAATCTATTCCAGTTCCATAAGTGATAAAATAGTTTACGAATTCCAGTATTATAGCCCTTTAATATATTTTTTCTTTCTCCGTTTCCAATCACCATTAACTTCGCCTACCTTAACAGGCATATCTCACGAGGAACTCACATTTTGATGATTCGTGGGACGGTGTCTTCCTCAAAGTCTACATCTGGTTTTACTCTTGTATGGCTCACTCACCCCTCAGTGTACTATGTATAGTCTGGTTTCTATCCTATCATGCTAGTATACCTTTTTAATTTTCAGAGAACTTTCAACACTCTTTTTTAAAAAAAATATAGTTTATTGTCAGGTTGGTTCCCATATAACCCCCAGTGCTCATCCCAACAGGTGCCCTCCTCCATGCCTGTCACCCCTTTTCCTCTCTCCCCCTCCTCCATCAACTCTCAGTTTGGTCTCTGTATTTAAGAGTCCCTTGTGGTTTGTCTCCCTCTCTCTCCTCAACTATTTTTCCCCTTCCCCTCCCCTATGGTCCTCTATTAAGTTTCTCCAGATCCACATATGAGTGAAAACATGTGGTATCTGTCCTTCTCTGACTGACTTATTTCAGTTGGCATAATACCCTCCAGTTTCATCCATATTGCTACAAATGGCCATATTTCATTCTTCCTCATTGCCATGTAGTACTCCATTGTATAGATAAACCACATCTTCTTGATCCATTTGTCAGTTGATGGACATTTAGACTCCTTCCATTATTTGGCTATTGTTGAAAGTGCCGCTATGAACATTGGGGTGCATGTGCCCCTGTGCATCAGCACTCCTGTATCCCTTGGGTAAATCCCTAGCAGTGCTATTGCTGGGTCATAGGGGAGTTCTACTGTTAATTTTTTGAGGAACCTCCACACTGTTTTCCAGAGCAACTGTACCAGTTTACATTCCCACCAACAGTGCAAGAGTCAACCCTCTTCTTAATGAACCTGTTTGTGTCACTAAAAATACTTGATCCTCTCACTCACGGATTTCTATGATAGCATCCCTTCCCCATTTTCTTGCTATGATTCTAATTATTCTTCCTCTTCTCCAGTAGAATCCACTTATTATTAAGTCTCCAGGAAATGTTTCAGGGGCCCACCCTTTTTCGCACTGTATACTTCCTTTCCCTTTGGGAAAAGTTACCAGTCTCCAATAGATTCAACCCATTCAGCCTGATGTCCCTGATAATCTCCATACAGATGGTGTTGGTGGTCTATGGTCACAGTTAGTTTGTCCCTTGGTCATTTTAGGTCTTATGTGAAGAAGAATCCCACTCACAGGAATATGGTGTGTCAGGAACGGTTTCCTTGAATTAGTGAAGTTTGTGTTGAGTCATGAGGTGATTCATGGTTATTCAGGAGAAAAAGAAGGAGCAAAAAAGGAATGAAGGGGTAAGAGAGAATAACAGGTTAGTGGAACAGGGAAATCATGAAGACCATATTTGAGAATGGCCAGTATTTGGGGATAACCGGAGGCACCTATGGAGGAGGGGCCAGAGACACAACTGGTTAGCTTTCAAATGTCTATACAGCGCGTCAGTGGGAAATCCTCTGCTGATTTTAAGTAAAGGAGATGATTTAATTAGTCGATATTCATTGTGCCCAACATTCCCAGTGTCCTAAGGGAGGAGTGACATAAAGAAGCTCAAAGCCGGAGGCAAAAAGAACAAGTAAAGACCAAGAAACTTTTCTACCAAAAAAATTTAAAGATTTTAAATGCTGAATAAGTAAAAATGGAAAACAAAGGTGGTGAGGAGATATTTACAGTAAATGCAAGCAATAGTTATGTACTGTGCTATTTTGTTCTAGCAACCCAGCTAGACTAAGACAGAACACCTGCTCTCCTATGTTATCAACAAATAATTTTATCAAGAATCATAACATATAAAGTTTGATTTTTTTATCTCATATGAGTTACTCTGACTGAGGGCATAATATAAAATGGGGAAAATGTGATATGCTTGAGATGTTTTAAATAATGTGATTACAAAGGCAAAAAAATCAGAAGTAGTATAAATCTCAAATATAATTGCAAACAGTTGGTAGAATATTGCCTAGCTACAAAAAACAAATCCTGTTATCCATAGCAACTTCAGACATATTACACTAAGTGAAAAAGTACACTAAATGGAAAGGGCATAAAAATGAAAAATTATCGGGCGCCTGGGTGGCTCAGTCAGTTAAGCATCTGATTTTGGCTCAGGTCATGATCTTGCAGTTTGTGAGTTCAAGACCCATGTCCGGATCTGTGCTGCTGTGACAGAGCTTGGAGCTGCTTCCGATTCTGTGTCTCCCTCTCTCTATGCCTCTCCCCCACTTGTTCTCTCTCTCTCTCTCTCTCTCTCTCTCTCTCTCTCTCAAAGATAAGTAACATTAAAAAATTTTAATGAAAAATTTTGATATTTGTACATACCTTCTAGAACAGAAAGCACAAATTAGTAATAGGTAATTCTAAGTGATTTAATAAGATTTCCCTCCATCCGGTACTTTACTTTTTATGTAACTTAAACAAATTGATTATTTACATCTTTGTAGTTGGAAGCCTATGTCGTCTCTGCCCCTGGATCTTCTCATTCCAGCAGTCATGTGCCCTAGGTAACTCCCCTGTAGATTTTGCCCAAACCCCACCTCCTAGTAGAGTGACTGAGGACAGGTCCTGTAGAAGCAGGAGGAATGAGGGGCCCTTTCTACCTCTGTGATTTCAGTCAGGACACTGAAGCTATTGCAGCTTAGATTGTCTTGTTTGTAAGGATCACGTCACACGGGTTCTGTCAAAAACTGAAACCAAAAATGCCTGTAAAACAATTAATACAATATTACAGGATTTTGTTGTTGTTGTTGATGATGATGATGGCGTCCAAATTTAAGGCCTTTGCCACTTCATGCCTGGACTACTGAGATGAAGTTCAGATGATCATCTTGACCCCACATTCTCCTGACTCCAGGCCATCCCATTAGATCTCAGCAGAATAAGCTTCCGAAATTAGGCAGACCACGTCACTCGGACGCCTCTCACTGTTATCCGTAGGGCCTGCTTGGTAAGGACTCCATAATGTCTATGTATGTTGAACATTTGTTGAAATATATATTTTTTTTAATATAGAAGGCACTTCTTATCTTTTCTGGCTATTCCTAACAAAAACCTCACTATCATAATGTTTTGTTAAACTGTTAAATTGATAAATTATTGAAGTGTCTTATAAAAACTTGACCTGGTAATATGAGCTCACTTTGGTTAATGCCAAGGCATCCCACACAGCACTACAATCAGATTTGATCATTGTAACACTTTTGCAAACATTTTCCTGGGTCATTTGGTAACCTTAGGTAGTGGGAAATGTGTTGGCCTGTGGGGTAGACACTGAGTCCTAGTGCTACTTACCTAGAACTCTAGGCGGGTGGCAGCGAACGTGCCAGCCCTGCGGCTGCTCCGCCCGCGCCTGAGGAGCTCAGAGACCGTCCAGCTCTTGCCTGACTACAGTGCTTTCATCCAGGTTTCAGGTTAAAGCTGATGAAAATAGGAAGTTAATGTCTTTGTATCAGATCGTTTCAATGTTAGTAAGCTGGCTATACTACCGATTAGAATAACACAATGTAGAAATTCCCAGCTTTCATTTATTCTAAAAAAGAAACTATTGAGAAGGAAACTTTCAAACTATATGATGAAGCATTTTAGAGAGGCTTAAAATTCTTTCCTACTAATTATTAGTTTTTGTGACCATTTGACAGAGTGTCTGATCTAAGTCCTCAGTCCATCCCAGCACATTCAATAAGTGTAGGCATCTAAAGCACTCTGTCATTTATAGCTACTTCAAAGTGCATTCAAAACCTTGGTTCTTAAGTGCATTAGATTTTATTAAAAGCATTCTGCTGTGACACCCATTCTTTCTAATCGGTTTATGGACAGCCCTCACCATTTAGGCATATCCTAATTGCATTTTCCCACAAATGTACTTTGATTTATGGTTCCTTATTCTATATTATTTATAATGAATCAGGGTAAAATTCTTAAGACATTAAACAAAATGTACAGTAGTTCTTCTACAAATATGTGATGTACATAAGGATTCTTAATAGGTTTTTTTGCTTGTTTCTAAATGTATTTAATCAATCTACATTCATCTGTGTGATTTCCAGTAATCATATCTTTATTGCCTTTCCTGAGATAGTTATTTACTTGATTTTTTGTGTATAGGTTTTTAGAATTAGAATGCTGGGAAGGATTATGTGTAGAGCATTAAAAATATATCCTTCTATTAGGTTTAAGTAGGTACCTATGTATTTGGAACAGAAAAAAATATTATCTAGGGACAGTGACAGGGCATCTGCATAAAATTAGGTAGTGCCTATGTTGTGCTAATGGGTTTAACTGAAAATGTTCTAGTCAGTTTTCGGATTACACCTTTTGATATGCCAAGAGTTCATTTGGAATGGATCTGTAGCAGAATCCAAAAAATGTAATGTTTTAAAATTAGTAAGTGGCACAAATATAAAAACAGAATAATAATACTCAAGAAAGAATTTTCTCACTATTGAGTTATTGCATAATAGCAAACTAAGTAAAAACTCCCCATGGAATAATAGGCATGGAATCATTTCTGTAGGGAGTCCATGAAAATTTATGGGGAGAAAGATGAATAGAAGTTGTCTATAGCCATTTGCAAAGCCTTCTAGGCTTCTTAGAGAGAAATATGCTCTTTCTTTTAAAAGTTTGGATGATTAAAATTTTGAATTCGGAATCAGAAAGAATGGAGTATATCTAGAATAAGAGACAAAAGGAAAAAGAGAAATTAATTTTAAGATAAAAAGGAAAAGAGAGAAAGATAATCTCTAGCAAAATTTAGATCAATTGAGAAAATGGGAGGCTTGCTTCCAACAACATAAATAATAACATCTAGAAAAATTGAAAAAGGTGGTTAGCAGGTGATGAGCAGACAAAAGTCTAAATATCCATTGTAGCTGAATGTTTTAAGTGAGGAACTGAGCCTTTCATCTCTACTGGAACAGTAAAAAGCAGTAAAGAGGCCCTCAACACCCACAGTGTCCCGCGGAGACCACTCGGAAGTGGTTTGGACTTTCACCCTAACCAGCAGTAAGAAGATTGCACCCTTTCTGCTGGGTGCAGTCAGAGAATGCCTCCTAGTGGGACAGGAATTTTAGTGCCCAGCAGTAATGAGGCCACCCCTTCTGTGGTATCCTATGGGGAGCAATGATGGAGCCCTCCCAACTCCCCCATCAGGGAGGGGTCACTAGACGCCTCGTGGAACTGGAGCCCCCACCTTCACCCCATGTCAATGAGAAACTCCCTCTATGGAGTGGAGGCCAGGTGGGGACCAGGATTTCTGCCCCAACCTGCCAGTAATTAGGTAGTGCCCCTCCCACCTCTGTGCCAGAGAGAGGTTGGAATAAACCAGCTAAAACAGAAGGATTAAGGTCTGGAGTCTCACAACACACCAGTGTCCAGGTTTCAAAAGAAAATCAATCATCACACCAAGAATCTAGAAAATCAAAAAACAAATGAAAAAAAAAGACAATCAACAGATACCACCCTTACTCTCTAGACCCTGGCAACCACCAATCGATTATTTCTAGGAGTTCAGTTCTTTTAGATGCCACATATAAGTGACATCACACAGTATTTGTCTTTTTGTCTGACTTACTTAGCATAATGCCCTCAGGTTTCATCCATCTTGTCACGAATGGCAAGATTTCCTTCTTTTATTATGGCCGAACATTCATATATATATGTGTGTATATATATGTATAATTGTACGTATATATGGTTAAATATATGTATATGTACATAGATGTATATGTATATGTGGTTGAATATTCAAATATATATGTATATTCATACATATGTATTTTTCTTTATGCATTTAAATTTTAATTTAAAAAACAAAGCATGAGGTATTTGTTGACTAGCATTCAGTATTGTACAGTAACACAATGCACACAAACACACATGAACACACATACGCACTACAGCACTGTAACTTCCTGTAAATATGCTGGTTTAATTTGGCTACGTTTTCCTTCTTTGGATTATGTACCCCGCTCTTTAAGGGGCGCTAAAACGGTGGCATGATGGCAGATGGTAATCTTTTGTTGTCGTTTTTGGTATGTAACTTGTTGGCGAAATAAAAGTTGTGAATTCTTTGTCAATATCCAAAACTGTGGTTCAAGACTGACCACTCCATGAATTGCTGGAGTCCGGGAATGGCATCCCCACAGTCTCTGTGACACTAACGTAGCGGCGAAGGTATGTGAAACTTCCGGCTCAGAGCTCTGCAACAGCTGTTGTCTTGTACAGACGGTGCCTTAACAGGTACATTTGTCTGAAAATGGTGGCCAGTGACTCTAATACCGGAACAGACTTCAAGTCTTGTGTAAGTGAGAGGCCATCTTGCTTCGCCGTAGGTACTTGTGTACCTGTATGCTGGGGTAATGTGATACTGTAGTGAATGTGATAATAATGTCATAATGTAGTGAAGGAAATGCTAAATCTAATGAAATCTAATAAATGCCTTTGTGTTACCTCACTCTTCAACTCCATTTCAGCATTTATCATCTTAATATTTTTATATCCTATTCAGTTTCTATCTTCAGTGTTTCTATATGCATTAAATATGTATTTGTCATTATTTAGTATATTATGTTAGATATGTTTTTACATATTTCCTTGTTAAAATTAAAGTTTTTACATGCATGTTAAAAGCATTATATCAAGTAAGTTATATTTCATAAATTATTTGCTGTTTTGTACATATTAAGCATTAACAAATTAATCATGTTTTTATTAAACTAATAAACAGGGACACCTGGGGTGGGTTACTTGGTTAAGCATCTGACTCTTGGTCTAGGCTCAGGTCATGATCTCATGGTCGTGGGATCGAGCCCCATGTCAGCGTCTGCGCTGACAGTGCAGAGCCTGCTTGGGATTCTCTCTCTCTCCCTCTCTCTCTGCCCGCCCCACCTTGCTCACGCCCTGTGTCTCTCTCTCAAAATAAATAAATAGACTTACAAAATAATTAATAAATAAACTAATAAACTTTCAGAGAAAGATAATCAGTGGTCTATAAATTTCTAAATAGTTCACTTATCACTTTAAATTTTGTAACCTAATGAATTAGTCTATATGCAAATAATACAGATTTTAAAAATACTCTCAATGTGAATAACTCAATATGAAATGTTTCTCAATTTGTGGAGTGAAAGATTCACATGTAATCTACTGTTAATACCTCATAAATTCATATTATCAATTGTATACACATACATATACACATATGTAGTAGACCACCAGCTTTAAGAATTTTCTTATTTATTATAATTTAATTTTATATAATATTTGCATAGTTTTTGACATGAGAACATATTTTACCATTTTATGCATATAGAATGATTTAAAGGGCACATTTCAAGTTGACTCAGTATTCCATAAAGTATATCAGACCTGAGATTAGAAATAGCAATTATTCATAATCTTAAAAGTTTAAACACTCTAAGTGGAACTTAGGCACCTCCATTAAATTTTTTTCTTAAACAAAAGTTTAGGCTTTATTCCCCTTATTATGCGATGCTTTCTTAGAATGCTTTTTCTAAATTAACTTGAAATAAAATAAATTGCTAATAACGATTATTAAATAATTCTCCTCTTTAAACTTTTGTATTACTGAACCTGCTGTTGTCCATCATTAGACAATTAGGTCTTGATCTCCCGGAATATTTCACATGAACTAAAACTGAAGAAAAGTCTTTTTTCACTGTGCATTTTTTAGTATTTTTTAAAACCTGATTCCTACTCTTTGCTTTTCTTTGAAGGTGAGAGGCCCTCCAGCTGCAGGAGCGTTTAAAGAAAGACCAACGAAGCCCACAGCGTTCCGAAAATTTTATGAGCGAGGAGACTTCCCGATTGCCATTGAGCACGATTCGAAAGGAAACAAGATCGCGTGGAAGGTAAGTCAGGGCCCGGCCGGGGAAGCCGGTGACACCTGCCAACGCCGAACCGGGGTGGCTGACGACACAAGCTGGAGAGGTTTCTCAGAGAAGGGAAGATGGTGGGCAGGCTCTCGGAGAAAGCCCCCCTGGGTCGGCTGTTCACCTTGGCTAACAATTAAATCACAGCCTGCAAAACAGAAAATGACAGAGTTGCTTTGCCTTAGAGAATCGTCCGCGGCCCAATTCATCTCTATTTTTATGAGAACCTGGCAGCCCGGCCTGTTTCAGGCCTTCCATCAAATGATGGAACTGGTGGCTGAATACGGAGAGCAACAGCCATTTATCTCCCCCGAATTTCACCTTCCTGCAGGACACTTCCAAATGGAAGCTTTAATTACTTAAATGGATAGGTCAAGATTGTCTGCTCCCTGCAAACGCAGAGCGGAATACAGAAGCAGGCCGGTGCCCAGCGCCGCACGCTCCCTGTCTGCCGCACGTGTCGGCGGCAGCTGGCCTACGTGCCCGGTCAGAGGCTGACCTCCACGCTGAAACCATTACAGCACCGACATTTTTCTGACAAAAGGTTAATTGGCTTCAAAATAAATGTATTGCCTAATGACTCCATTCTAATGTGGCTGTGTTTCTAAAAGGCTCGCTGATGTTATTTGTAAAAACTTGCCAATCTCTTAACTGGAGAGGGCTTTTACATTTAATTTGAAAAACGCAATGCTGATCTCTAAACAGCTTCTGCTATTTAATTATTTCACGTTATCTAGGACTTTGCTTTGGGTGATATTTATCAGCAAAAAGGGTTTCTCAGGGTAAAGACAGAGTTGTGCATGCGCGTCAGACCAGGCCGAGGAGCGTAAAAGGATTTTGCCAAATATCATCTAACGGAAGCCTTTGACCTGTTTAACTAAAAAGCCCCACAATCGTGTCTGAAGGTGAAGGTAGGAGTTGTGTGGAATTGGCTTGAATATACATTAAAAAAACAAAATGACCAAAATAAAGAATTCATCAAAGTAAATACTTAGATTCATCAGTTTTCCTTCCTTTATGGAAAAACTAGTAAGAGCATTGTTTGTGCTGTCTCCAGTAGGTCTCTAAAAGTTTTCTTATAATTATCGAGTATTTCTAATCTTGAGAAGTCTTTTGGTATTCAAATATTGAACTTAGAATTACTACAAGTTATTTTGCGAAAGAAATCCTGAAGGTGTTCCTGTTATTAAATTTCGTCATAATTGTTTTAGAAGGATGAAGAACATTACTATCTCTACCTCGGTTTCAATGATTTCTGTTAAAATGTGAACTTGTTATGTGACAAGGTGCAGATAGTGAGAAAGAATTTATAGCAAATGTAAGTAATTTAGATATTTTAGTCTTCGCATACGTATATATCCCCAAAACCTTCCTGTGGTTTTTGGGTTTGTTTATATTTGATTGGTTACATGCATTTCGTGTTTGTTTATACACCGGTGCCACGGGGTGACACAGTGGAGTTTCTGAAAAGCCTCATCCCTGTGGAGTAAAAGAATGTGCTATAATTCTTTATAAAAAGTGAGTGGATTTTAGTGTTTTAAGCAATCACAGCACACAAAAATCATGTCAATAAACATTTTTATAGATTTATTTTGACCTGTTCAAATAACCTTATGAGTAACTTTTGGTAGTGTGAGGAGACTAAGAAAAAAAAATCATCTTGAAAATAATGAAAATGTAGGATGACTCATTTTGCTTTATCTTTGATAATCCAACAGTCAGAAGGGATATAAACTACTTTTGTTTTTTATGGTTATATTAATTCTTTTAAGTTACTGTTGACGTTAGTACTGATTCAGCAAGCCAAAATGTCAGAATAAAAAGGAAGCAATTTATTCTCTGACATTGGTAGAATAAAATAGCATATGTTTAGAGAAAGCGTCTGTGGGCTTCTGTCTTTTAAAATCTCGCCGGCCGTACTTCCGTTTCACTCTAACACTGAAGGGAAAGCGCTAACGTTATTCAACATCGGCTTGTGGACAGTCTCTCAATATATTCATATTTGCTCCTTTGGGGCATGTGCTGTGAGGACCGTCTGGGACTTGGGAGGGGCAGAGGCCTTCCTTAGGATGCCATACCTAAGGACGGGGTCTTGAAGGTTGAAGGAAGCAGGGCTACCCCCCTGCACCCCACAAAATAAAAACAAAACACAACCCAGGACCCTGCACTATGCTTCTTTCCTGTGTGCGGACAGAGCCCAGGAGCCAGGTCTTCATGTCACGCTCACCCCGTTTACGGCTTCCGAGTAGCTCTGTTCCCAGGAAAATAGTGGTCCTCTCTCCATACTCTGTGACACCGCTGGGACTCCAAGGAGGTTGTGAGCGCCTGAGATGGTGTGCATGATTCAGTTGTAGGAGATGGTAAATCTTTTATCAGAATTCAAGAGGCATGACCCGGAAGTACTTAGGAGCCAACGTCCGGGAGCGTGGTGGAGTCTGTCCCTGCTTCTGAGACTCAGCTAATCCGCGAAGTCGCTGATTGTCCTGCCCACGGCCCGACGGCCCCTGCTTGTTCTACGTTAGCTGACCGCATCATCGCTATGCTAGAAATCACCATGTATTCTTGAAATAGAGTTACTCTCCAGTAACTACGTGTAAATGACCTAATTAAGTCAGAAAATAGGAGGAAGGGTGAGACGTAAGTAAATGTCTTTTGCACATTTAGATTTTTTTTCAACCCATATCTTGAACGGCCACTCTAGTTTAGTGCACATGAAAACGGTATTTGTTCCACACGCCAAAGCCACAAGGCAGACCAAATGCCGGAATCTGTGCAGTCCAGTCTAGTCCTTATGGTATCGCTAAAAATCAGAGCACAGTCTCATACAAGGTTCTGCAGTGGTGGAAATGTTCTACATCTGCACTGTCTAATAATTACAACTAGCCATATGTGGCCATTAAGCACTTGAAATGTCCCTAGTGAGACAGAGGAGCTAAATTTTTAATTTTAATTAATTTTAATTCAAATAGCCACATGGTTACCATATTAGACAGTGCTGCTCTACATTAAGAGAGTGGCAGTCAGAATAGATGCCTGAACCTGCTGGCCAGATAGACGACTGTAGCTACGAGCAAATTACCGTTAAAATGAAAAAGTAGGACTGATCCATGCATTTTTGCCGTGGCTGTCTACACCAATCATATATTCCTTGGTAAAAGTGAAAAAGAGTTTTGCAAAATTTTTGTAGTGAAAATTTTCCATATACTTATCAGTGGCAAGTGAATTATCTAGGAAAAATGAATAGGTCTGATCTGTAATATGAAATCTATTAGGCAAGCTCTGGCATACTTTTTCTTTTTAAATATGTGTTTTCTAAATATAGCTAAGTTAATTAAATTATTAATTATTCATGGCTAAAGACATTAAAAAACATAACAATGACTTAAAAAATTGTAAGTCTGTCTCTGTTTCTACCTTCTCCTTGACCCTACCAACATTCGGGGGACATGACGTTATTCTGTGGCTGATATCTTCAATATCCAGAGTACAGGCAACAGGAGGGAAAAACAGCTCAACAGTCTGGATAAGTTACAAAGCAGATACTCAGCATGAACAACAGACGTTCTAAAATTGTGTTCAAATTTCCACACCTTAAATTTCCACCTGGGAGTAGAAAAGTTCTCTGTGACCGGTCTTCTCACTTCTGCCTTCCCTCGTCACCCACCCGGGCCCCACCCCCTCACCCCCCAGTAAGTTTCAGGAACCCTTCAGGCCTCCCCTGAAGCTGCCCCCCCCTTCCCTTCCTTGCCTCCTGCAGGCTCCCTTCCTCCCCTCCCCCTCCCCTTTCCCCTCCCTGCCCCTCCTTCCTCTTCCTCCTTTGCCTACTCCTCTTCTACTTCTTCCTCTTCCTCTCCTTCTCCTTCCTCCTCTCTCCTTCCTTTCCTTGTTTTTTTTCTTTACTTCTTCCAACGTCACTTTTGGAGAGGGAGCAGGAGCCCGTCCTAGCTGTCTGTTTTGAGCAGGAGTCTTAAGTCACCAGGAGTCACCGGAAGGAATGTGAAGTAATCGTTGTTATTTAGACACTTGATGAGGAGCAGAAATATGAATCCTAGGCAGCCCATGAAGTTCACTGTCTCATAAATTCTGATAATAGGCTACTGTTTTAAAATGGCGTGGGACTACAGGTTACTTAGTTAATTAATTAATTTATATTTATTTTTTATGTTTTTATTTTGTTTTTGAGAGAGAGACAGTGTGTGAGCAGATGAGGGGCAGAGAGAGAGAGAGAGACATGCACAGAAACTGAAACAGGTTCCGGGCTCAGAGCTGTCAGTCAGTTAACTGGCTGAGCCACCCAGGCGCCCCAAAACACACGTTACTTTAAAATAGCCACTTTGATCTAGACCTTGGCCGAAGGACTTGAAGAAAAATGTCAGAATCACCGTGGAGTTTTTTTTAAATTAACAATATGGTACCATAAGCCATTCATTTAGTTTGGAGAGCCACGACTACACTAAGGTGTCTCTCAAGTTCCTTCACTTCATAGGCATTTTGATACAGTAGATACTGATAGAAATCCCCTTTCTGCAGCCGTCCACGGTACCATGATTCTTGACAAAATGTGACATACGCTAGGACTCTTGCTTTCACTAAATTTCTAATGAACATGCACAAAGGAGTCCCAGGTATTAGATAGGTTTGAGTAAGAAATAGATGCCCTATAAATGTCTTGCCAAATCAGGCTCGAATACAAACCTATTACAAATGCAGCTCAGACAGCAAACATCCAGATTGTCTTATAAAGGGAAAAAAATCTCAAAATGGGCTTTGTCAGCAGCTCACAATCTCTCATCTGGCAAGGTTGTCACAGGCTTCGTCCAAAGTGGCATTGCTGGGGGCGGGGGGCATTTCTGCATTCTTGTTTTCTCATCCCTTATTGAATCCGTAAACGGTGTTAGTAACCTGTTCTACTGAAATAAAGTTAACAAGGCCAGAACTGATACACATGGGCAGGTATGCATGAGAATGGACTTCAGGTAGCCTCACCTCGCTGCCAAGAACATGACCTTCGGTACTGGCCTTTTGGAGAAGTATACAGTATCATCACGAAAACATACTTCCCTCGTGGTGAATGTATTCATCATACAGGTACTTGTTGATTCAAACTGGGATCACACAACTGTATGTTTCTATTAAAAAGTGACTTCATAAATTAACATTAATCAGGTAACTAAAAACAAACTTTTCTAATTTTTTTATATAGTTTATTGTCAAATTGGTTTCCATACAACACCCAGTGCTCTTCCCCACAAGTGCCCTCCTCCATGTCCATCACCCCCTACCCCCCCACCCCCTTCAGCCTTCAGTTCTTTTTCAGTATTCAGTACTCTCATGATTTGCGTCCCTCTCTCTTCCTAACTCTCTTTCCCCCTTCCCCTCCCCATGGTCCTCTGTTAGGTTTCTTCTGTTAGACCTATAAGTGCAAACATATGGCATCTGTCCTTCTCCACCTGAGTTATTTCACTTATTATATAAATGTATTGGTATGTTTATATAAAGAACTACAAAATACAGGAAGTTGGCATATATTAAAAAAAAGAAAGAAAATGAAAACCAGATAGGGACTGCAATGGAGCCAATATCAAGGTTAAATAAAGTGGCGTATTCTAACGTCTTCTAAACATGGGGTTATTGTATTTCTGGTTTGTTCACTCATTTATCCCAGAGCCTAGAGCAGTGCCTGGCATAGAGCAGGTGCCCAGTGATCCGTGTCGAGTGAATGGAAAGTGTAGACTGACTGTCCTCAAGCGTTACCTCCCCTAGACACCGTTTCATGATGTGTCTTGCACTCAGCAGGCCTCACTGCCTTTATCAGTCACCTGGTGCTGCGTGAGTGGGATGGCGTATTTTTAACTATGGGAACTCTAACAAGTCTTGTTTCATGGGGTGCCAGGTGACTCGGCTGATTGAGTGTCTGACTCTTGATTTTGGCCCAGGTCATGAGCTCATTTTTCCTGAGTGTGCTGACAACACAGTGTGTATGGCTCTGAGCTGACAACGTGGAGCCTGCTTGGGGTTCTCTCTCTCCCTCCCTCTCTGCCCCTCCCCTACTCACACTCTCTCTCAAAAATAAACATTAAAAAATAAATTTTGTTTCATAATTAGTAAAATAAATATATTTTGAGATGTTCATGTAACGTCAATATTGATTAGAAATTCCAGTTTGTTTATGCGCAGCCCAGAATTATATGCAGTGGTTTCAGTGGGTTGGACTTTTATTATGAAAATGCTCCTTTAATTATATGTAAACTGATTTTTTTAATTTCTTAAATTTCACAATGGCAAATTCACCTAAATGACTAAATATATGTGTCCAGTTTAAACATCCAAGTAATGAAACATATGCATGGATTAATTGGATGCTTAAATTTATCTTTAAAATTTCTGCTGACAGTGGCTGGACCACACCCTCAATTTTGGGTCGACTCACAAGTTGCTAGCACCCGTGCAGGACTCTTCAGAGTTTCTTCTCAGTTTGTTCTTTTTCTCAGTTCTCTTCAGTTCTCAGCACATTGATATTCATGAACTATAAAAAGCTCTGTCAATGTGACTGTTTTCATTGACATAACTGATAATTTCCTACAAGGAAAAACAGTTATTGAATATAATTATTATTAAAATCATACACTAATTTTCTTACAATTAAAATCAGCCCCAAACTGTGGTAGCTCATTATCTGTAAATAGTATTGCGTTTAAAGTCACTCCGTGATATGGTACCGGAGCCATTAGTCCTCATCATATTGTTCTCAGAATTCTACAACTTTGATTAATCATTAGTCCTTTGGGACCTGCAATTTCTTAATGTTTCAGTTTCTTAAGAAAGCAAAAAATTAGTGTTATATCTAATACCCACCCCCAACCCAGGTAAAACCGATGTTGATTTCTGAAATCTTGTAGGCAAATTTGTTTAATATTTGTTGAATGATTTGTTTCACATGAAGAAGAATGGATGTTCTCTTGGAATTGTCCAGGGTTTCTATTTCTTTTGATATCTGCCAAAGCTCGAGTTTGGAAAGCAAGCCTTAGTAGAATTTGTAAGGCAAATTTGACAAAAGAAGTGACAATTTACCTGATTTTTGTGCGGGAGAGCTGCCACGTTTCCACCATTAATTCCTCTGTGATTAATTAATAGACAGAGCTTATTCTAGAAGTCTAGAAAAAAAAAAATCCTCTGGCAATTACTGTGCCGCTCTGTGTTTTTTGGAAGAGGGGACTGCATACGCGATGAAACGCCATTCTTTTATTTGATGTAAATTGCGGTGTGTTAAAAGTGTATAGCATGAAAACACAGCCATGTATCAGAAATAACTTTAATTTAAATTGGTTCGATGACCTCTGGAAGCTAGATGAGAGGCTTTCTGCTGAATGGGCTGGTGCTCTCTGCTGCCTCTATAATTTATGTGAGAAATTAGTGCGAATGGCTCACTTTTATGGAGCAGTACTGTGTGTAGCAAGCCTGCAGAAACAATTTTCCCCCAAGCCTCCATCTGTTCTTCAAACTAGGGCATATGCCATCTCATCGAGCTTGAAAGTCAACTGATTTATAACTCCTGGAAAGTGCATAGATTGAAAAGAAAGGTCGCCCGCCGCCCGTGACAGTGATTTGGTAGGCCTCGGCCGAAGACAATTCACATTCTCCCAAGGGGAGAAGCGGTGTTGTAAGTTTCAGACCCCGGTGGACTGACAGCTGGAAGGAAAACAAATCACTCCTGCTTTCTCAGGGAAAGGACCCCCTGTTGAAAAGTAGGAGCGGTCTTGGTCTTGGTAGTGTTAGGATGTCACAGCTAAGACACTGCGTTGTCACTCACCCGCCGTGAAGATCGGGGCTTCCGGCCGCCCTCCCAGGGATCAGGGCTGCCATTTCAGGGGTAACAGTACTCCAGTCTTCAAACTAAGAATGTGTGTCGCCGCCTGTTAGAAAGTTCCATTTGGGGACATAAACTGGACTTTGATGATTTTTCTGTATCTGCCTGGAGGGCGAATCTCCAGCTCTGTTCCAATTAGTAATTTAATGAGTGGCTCCCGATCCATCTTATCACTTGTCACATATCCCTTTGCTTTACTGAAGCACTTTTGAGATCAAAAGTTCTTTGACAGATGACAAGTCGAATCGGATTGATGGTATGATAGTAAAAAAAAAAAAATCAATGTTTGTTTGATGCTTTTATTTAGAGTGGTCAAAGTGTCTCTCCATTTGAGGCTTCTAGATATTGAGTGAATTTTCAACCCCCTGCCGTTGTATTAAAGTTTCTCCTTTTCTTTCAGGTAAAATCTAAATAAAGTGTTAATGAATACCGGTATCAACTCTAACCCATATTTAAGGCAGCAATTTTAGGAAATTACATCTTATCAAAAAGGTTATCCTGACCTTGAACGTTCTATGTAAAAATTAGCACTGATGGGATAATCAGACGAATTCATGTAAAAAGAAAATGTATCCGTCGGGCGCGTGGGTGGTTCAGTCTGTTGAGCATCTGACTGGGCTCAAGTCATGATTTCACAGTTCATAGGGTAGAGCCCCCGTGTTGGGCTCTGTGCTGACAGCTCAGAGCCTGGAGCCTGCTTGACATTCTGTGTCTCCCTCTCTCTCTGACCCTCCCAACTCGCTCTGTCTCTCTTGCTCTCAAAAATAAATAAACGTTAAAAAATGATTCCTTATCACTACTTATAAGGTTTTATTCTTAATATGAAATATATACATGTTTATATTATAAAATAAAATATTGGCAAGCAGAAGGAAAAAATAAATCACTCATCATTCCACCATTCAATGAATGCAACTGTTGACATTTTTAAAAATATTTGTCTTGTCTTTCTTTTTGCATAATTGAGATCATACATAGTGTATACAGTACCTTGTGAAAACTACTTGTCATTATGTGGTATATAAAAATGGTATGCATCTATTCTTAGATTTTTCTGATTTTTTTCTAGTTTAAAAGTAATAGATTATTTTAGAAAATTTAGAAAATAGATAAAAGAAAATGTATGCAGAAGATAAGAAGACAACATTTATTCTGAGATAACTTTGAGTAGTTGATGTTTTTGTTCAGTCTTTCTTCGACATGTATGTTTTTAACTTTGTCAAAACTGTGCTGATGATCTTTAAGGGACTCATGGGGACATTCAAGGACCTAATTAGGAAAGGAAATTCATAATGGACATCACGGCCACAGGAGTATTTATAATTAATAGTTCTCTCCAGTTTGATAACAGCAAAGATAAAAAAATACTATCAGAGCTTAATATGCATTTTTGACATTTTCCATGGTCGTTACTCGAGGCCTTTAGAAAAAATGCCTGCCGATGTATGCCTTTGGCATGGCTTTGCTTTGGCACACATGGTGTCATCTTTAGCAGGTCTCACCCTAAAGTGAGCACCACTCTGTGAACATGCTGTTAGTGTATTTTTGGCGACCAGAGGCAAATATTAAGAAAAAGTTATATTAAATATGAAACATTTCTTGCTTTTGGGAAAAGAATAAAAATGGACATAGATAGTTGACAAAATCGTTATAAAAACCAATATTTGCACCCCAATCTAAGACATATCCCTTACCAAAAAAAAAAAAAACCACATCCTACAGAATTTCCAAAATTGCATTCCATCTGAATGAGGAAAATACATAAAACTTTGAAATCCTAAATTTCCATTCTTTGAGTTCTCATTCAGACTAATTTTTCTCTGTGTTTGTGTAGATCTTTGGGCAATTTTATAAAAAGCGGGTCTATGAGTTGAATATTTCAGAATCCTTCAATATCTTGAAATATAATTTTTCAACTTTCATTCATGCAATGCAGTTTGTGATTCATACTAACATTCTGAAATTACAACTGTTTCCCTGCGTCCCTCTGAAGAATGTAATGTCATATTCTAACACATGACTGTTGAGAAATTAAGACCAGTCTGGTTTTTATTCCTTTAATCTGTTTTTGTTTGCTTATTTGTTTATGTCGTGGGCCAGCCTGGGTAATTGCACTATTTTTGTATAACTGAAAGTTGCTTCATGTGTATTTTTTCCTTTCATTGATTCTTTTTTTTAATATAGTAAGCTTATTCTGTCTACTTACTTGAGTTTTTTCTCAAGTGAGGAAAGCTTTTTTCCTGTAATGTCATTGGTTATTTTTGTTACCACTTTTCCATTTTCTTTCATAGAACAAATACATGAAGTGTGTAAATAAAATTTATCTTGCCATTTCTATCATTGTCCCCCTCAAAATTTTCATCTCCTTATTGTCATTTTTTAAACTTCTATGAGAGCTTTCTTCTACTTTCTCTCTTCTTTTTAAAAAACATTTTTTTAATGTTTTATTTATTTTTGAGACAGAGAGAGCGAGCAGGGGAAGGTCAGAGAGGGAGATCCAGAATCCAAAGACAGGCTCGAGGCTCTGAGATAGCTATCAGCACAGAGCCTGATGCGGGCTCGAACCACGAACCGCGAGATCATGACCTGAGTGGAAGTCGGACGCTTAACCGACTGAGCCACCCAGGCGCCCCTCTCTTCTTTAGTATCAACTTGTCTAGCACCACCTCTAGCTGAAACGTTATTTCCAGTACTATATTTAGTCCTACAAATTTTATATTGCTCATATCTCCACTTAGATCCTTATACGTATTAGCTTTAAAGTTATTATACAAGCGTTTATCATGGGAAATGTTGTGATTTATTCATATTTCATAACCCAGATTGGAAAAAATAAAAAATATGGGTCAACCGTAATCCCACAACCCTACGGTTGCCTCTACTAATCTATTAGTATGGACTTTTCAGACCCCTCTTCCTCTATATTTCAAACCTGTGTATGTATGCAAATTTTTAAAAAACATTATACTCATACTTCATAACTTTTTTCAGTTAATTACAAGTCATAACCATCTTTCCACATCAGTGAATGTGCACTTTAAAAATCATTTTGGGGATCTCTAGAGTGCTTCACAATGTCACCAATTCCCTGTTGTTGGATATTCATGTTTTTCTCAGATAGTCATGCTTTTCTTCAATCTTTTGTTAATTGAAGCAATACTATTATTGACATCATTGTGCATTTGTATATATTGTGGCTTGCAAACATGTCTGATTATTTCCTACGGGTAAATCTCATTTTCCTTTTGCCTTGGCCTATTCACAACAAATGGATTTCTGCTTTTCTTCTATGAAGAGGTCTGGCTTTGTGAATCCTTGAGAATGCCCATTTCTGGAAACCACTGATTTCTGCAGTGATGAACTTAAAGGGCCTCCTCATCCTCTAAATCTGTAAGATGATATCCCATTTCATTGTTTGTAAGATATTTATAAAACCCATACATTACTGTTTATGTATCTTCAGTTTTACCTCAACCTGGAGTTTGTGTTTGCTGAAACTCTCACTCTCCCTTGGGGCCGGTGAGCTCTCCTTAGCAGCATGACTCAGGTCGACTCCCCGGCTCCTACCCACCATCCAGTGCCCAGCACGAACATGCTCCCCGTCGTCCCGGTTTGCGGGCCTTACACGGACTCTCTGTGACTTCTGCACAAAGACAGGGAGATGAGGCCAGCACGTACAATCCAGAAAATGCACGTGCCCCCCCGCCCCGTGTTTTCCCCTCCCCTTACCTGCAACATCGTGCTGGTGGGGCACGCCGCTGTCCAAGATGCAGTGCAATGTGCTACCAGGAGTTGCTGTCCCTTCTTCCTGTTCTGATGGTTTCGGAGACATGGCTGTGAACGGAGAAGCGGTGATACCAGCAAGCGGTGAGAATGGAAGCAGGTGGTTTTGTCTCTGTCCTAAAAAGCACCTACTTGACAGCAACAAGATGGTGGCTGAGTTCATGACCTCCCCCAGCCAAGTGTGTTCTGATCTTACCTTCCTGAGGGAGAAATTGTAGGAGGGATGAAAATAACCATCTCGCGACTTTTGGTTGGGTACCTCTGGTTGCAAAACATGAGCTTGACCACGAATTGTTTTTCAGTCCAGTTTTATTGGCCTTGTCATATGTAGAAATTCCTTTTTTTTCTGCTTGTACATTCATTATTATGCCTGGTTTCAGTTGCCTGTTGAGTTTTCCTCCTTGTCTGTATCTTCATAGGCAGTTTTGTGACACATTGGAAGACACTCTGTCAGATACCCTTGTCCAGATGCTATTTAAAACAGCTGAGTCCAGTTTAGTTCTGTCCATCATGGGGCTTGTTTCCATTACAGAGAAATAATGTGACCTCATCAATGCTTAGACAACAGTGACTCATCTAGTCATGAAGGAATTCAGTAACTCTAATGAGTAAGACTCAGTGGTGAGCTCTGAGCCCGGCTAATAGGGTTCTGGTCTTGAGAAGTTTATTGACTATATCACTGTTCAGTGAAGAAACTGAAAAGTACACAGAGAGGACATATCAAATCTTAAACCAAATTGCTTGCTCTTTCATAGTTCATAAATCTTTAATCCATTATTCAGTATGTGTTAAGCATTTGCTACTTGATGATAAAGTTCAAATAATATCTATAAACAAATTTTTTAAATTGAGAGGCTTTACAAAATTTTTACTAGTTCATACATTTGTATATATATATTTTTTCTTTCTTCAGTCTGTTACTATGTAAACAAATAGAAAATTTTACTTTTCAAATGACCATGAGGTGATCAATCCACATTCCTATATGTCTACATATTGTGGCATACTAACTCCAAGATTCACACTGTATTTTGAAGTATACACTATAATTCAAGCTTTTACCTAGGTGTGAATTTTAAAGATTTATCCTGTTTGAGATTCAATCTGATTTAAATTTGATGACTCTGGAGTCCCTATCAAATACGAGTCAGACTTATTCATTGTAACTTTCATATCTCTTAATCTCTTGTTTTCTTATTTCCATCTCTTTAATCCATTTGTTTCATCCTAGGATATTTCCTTAAATCTGTCTTCCAATTTAATAATTCACTT
Organism: Helogale parvula; assembly: GCA_004023845.1. Classification (NCBI taxonomy): domain Eukaryota; kingdom Metazoa; phylum Chordata; class Mammalia; order Carnivora; family Herpestidae; genus Helogale; species Helogale parvula. Next base: position 387,582 of record PJEM01000341.1, on the reverse strand, counting down.
TCTTCAGTTGTATTTAATGTCCTCCTTAACCTCTCTGTTGATTTTTTAAATTCAGTTTCAGAGAATATCAATTCCACAACTCTTTGTTTCCTTCAAAGATCAACCTGGTGTTTTTCGTTCATTATGTCTCTTTTTTTATGGTTTCTATTACTATCTTTATCAGGTTATATATTTTGCACATACTCATTTAAAGTTTCCTTCACATCTTTAGTTCCCGGATGTGAGTTTGACTCTGCCCCTTCCTCTCATCGGTTTTGTTTTCTTGTGTGCTTCATGAGACTTTCCTGGGAGCTTCCCTTCTGGGGAGTGCACTTCCCTTGGGGCCCCTCGTGCCAGGATGTGGATGCGCCCTGCAGTGTGCTTCTAGGTGTTTCTCCGCAGGTGTGGGTTCTGACCTAACTTTTATACAGATCACGTTCCAGGCTTCCTTACCAGGCTCCTCTTCCCCGCTCGAGATTTGAGTTTTCTCTTCATTTCTGGTAACTTGTTATTTACCTTTCTTACTTTTGAGAATAGCCATGTATTTTGTAACTTTTCTCCCAAGACTTACAGCTTTTTCGGTCACAGTAGCCAGGGGTCTTACCAAAGGGTTGCTTTCTCGAATAGCTTACTATCTTGCCTTCACTACAGAGAAAGAACTGTCTCGGGATGCAATCTTTCTGTAGTGGAAGGCCAAATCTAACATTTTTCATGTGAAGAAATGGGTGAAATCAAATACTCTTTGTATTTCTCAGGGAAGCCCTTGTGTTTAAACAAACGTTAGCAGCTAATGTGTATTGCCTGATTTTAAGTGCATGTCTGTGTATGTGTATAATCACACACAGATATATATTAAATCTCTTTTGAAGGTATTAAAACTTGGGCTTGGAAAATTATAGGGAAAAGACTTGCAAAAACTTTGTGCCAACCCTGGTTTTCATGTTTACATGTAATGTATGTAGGTGTACATGTGTCTGTGTAGGTTTAGCGATCTTGTTTCAGAATTGGGGTTAAGAGTTCAATTTTCATGCTGGAAAATTTAATCAGCAAATTGAGGTCAGTGGGGTGACTCTAAGACCTTATCTCCTCACTATTCATAGCTAGCAGTAGTGCATTTCTTGAGAAGCATTAATCCACCCATTGAAAAAGATTGTTAATGGCTTTCCGTTTGCAGTAAGTTGTATAAAATTTTACTAAACCTTATTAAGCATTTTTTTAATTAGCAAAGTGTAATGTATTAAAGGGAATTTAAGTTTTTATAAATCATTCCTCACAGACATTATCACTTTAGATTATGAATTTCTTTTTTAAAAAAAAATTAAGTTTATTTTTGAGAGAGAGAGAGAGAGAGAGAAGTGGGGGAGGGGCAGAGAAGGACACACACAACACACGCACGCACGCGCACACACACACACACACACACACACACACACAGAACCTGAAGCAGACTCCAACTCACAGGCTCCATCCTGATGCAGGGCTCCAACTCACAAACCGTGCGATCATGACCTGAGCCAAAGTCAGCCGCTTAACCGACTGAGCCACCCAGGTGCCCCATAGATTTATTATTAATTTATATTTTGGAAGGATTGCTCGGGTAATGAAGTATTTTTATATGCATAGAAGAGATTGCTCTTTACATACCTTTTTCTTTTCTCTATTTTTTAAAATGCAGTATGAGAAGTTCTAGTGTATTCGGCTGGCAATATTAAAACCACAAGTCAAAAAATACGAGTTAAGATTTTTATAATTCTATTTGGGAATCTCTGCTTATTCTGCCTGTGTGGGTTATAATTTTAACACTTCATTATTTTAACTTATTATATTTAATAAACCAACAATTGGGACTAACTTCAAATCTCAAGCAGCAATTTAGCAGATGGTTCATTTCATGACGAAGAAACGTAGACTCTCATGATTAAGACCTTACGACTGGGGCGATGGGGGGAAGAATGAAGGTAAATGCATTGGTCAGTTGCAATATCCCCAGTAATTTTTTTGTCTGGTCAATAATACTAGAATTTAGGCCAGTTTGCAGAAATAACGAGCTTTAAACCCAATGAATACATCCTCTACAGAACGGACTAGCATTGTAGGAAGCTTTTTTGGTAAAGCATATTGCAGGTTATCAATCTAAAACATCACTATTTGGCCTCTGAAGCCATCACTTTGGTGTTTCTCATTATTTGCCGTCTTGTCCTTTATAAATCATAAACCTGCACAGGCAGAGTCCCAAACATGTCTCCTTATTTCTTGCCTCATAATCTTTATTTGTGGTTCAGTCCCCTTTCTGGGGGAACCAGCACACCCCGTTACTAGCCTTATGCTGAGTAAGAAAGAAGTTGTTTCCATGTCTCCTCATGTGAGGAGGGATTCTGGAAAGACTGGGACGTTGCCCCGGATGTCTCATAAATAAGTATTTTAAAGCTGATGTTTCAAGTAATTGATTAAAATATTAGATTTTTACCTTTTCTGTTTTGTTTGCTTAATACAATAGCGATTTGAATTTTCATCTATTCCAGAGCCAAGAGTAAGGACGGTTATTTTAGGCATATTTTTAATTTTGTTTTTAAAGCTCTGTGGATCTTTTGATAGCTGTTTATTTTTACGAGTCCATATAGAATATTGTTTGTAGTCCTTTTAGGATCTCTGTAGGATCTGCTCACCGAGTTTTGCTGATTGCTGATAAATAGGACTAGTGTATTTAGCCTCTAGTGGTCGGATCATATTGCAGCAGTATTCTTGTGTACGTGCTGGTTTTAGCTGTACCCCGTCTACTGCTGTCCATGCAACTTAGTAAAAGGCAGTTGTTTGTGCAAGAGACGCCACCTGAACCCACTGCTCCGGATTCTGGAAACACTACAGTGAATAAAACAAACTCCCTGTCCTCATGGTGTTTCCTTTATACAAGGAAGAAAATAAACACTCAAATAAATATAGAGACTGTTAAATGGTGATATTACAAAGAAAAATAAAACAGGGTGATGCAGATCTTCATGGCAAGGTGGGGTATGGTTTTATGGGGTAGTCAGAGGAGACCCCTTTAATCAAGTGACATTTAATCAGAGGTTATTTGGTAATATGGTCTAAATTATTTAAAACAACACCTTGATGCTTTCCCTTTTATAAAATGTAGTGATGTGAAAAAGAAAAAAGTGTTACAGGGAAAATACAGTGAAAACAACCAAATAAATTATGTTCTTTCAGAATCCATCAATTACTGAAAATCATTGTCAAAGTTATAACCCAACACTAATGAATTAACAAATTATATTTTAATTAAATTCTTATTCTACTTAAAGACTAATTAAGGGATCATTAATGACTATGTTTTGTGTATTTCAACATAAATATTTTATGAGCATATGCAAATACGTATTTCCTTTATGAAAAGTGCTTTTCACATTTCACATATAAACAGGTCTAAATAACCAAGCAGATTCACTTTTTCGTCCCCTTTCTCTTTCCTTCTGAAAATAAAATCATCCCTAGTCAGCAGATTTAGAAAAGACACACGAGCAGACACATCTGGGTACAGAAATGTCATACCAATATTGTCTTCACGTGGGCCACACAAAATATGAGCTTCCAATCCAGGCAAAGCCTGGCCTACTGGGAAGATTTGCTTGCACGCTTTGGAGACACAATCTGATAAATTTATTGCATAACGTCTTTGTTTTTGTATAAGCATATCCGATACCTACCATGACCGTTACAGAATATAATGTTACATCTCAGAAATTAATAGAATTAAATGAAAGGAGATTGAGTACTTCATACACGCTCTCCTCATTTGTTTGTTCTGAGCATCCTTCCATCTGTCACATGTGGATGGGTGTGATCTATTACCCGCAGCGCAAGTCATTGGTGATAGAGTTTTTTTTGCAGTGTACGCAATTAGTCATAAGTAGAATGAAGCAAAAAGTATCTCAAAATAGTGCAAAATTACCTGGGTTCTAGAAACCATAAATCTAAGTGCCTGCCCCACTCTGAACCATGAAGTTAGTAGAAGAAACGTGCTTGAGAAATCACTTGGATATCAAAATCATTATAACAAAAATCTAAATTGTGTGTAGTTAATAAATATACATATTTTATCACTTATTTTGCCTTATGAAATTATTTTACCAGCACAAAAGTGTTCATCTGTTTCTTAATATAAATCTGTTGAGAGTTGGACAGCAGATGGAGTGTCGATACGTTTAAACTATTTTTTATTGTTAGAGTAACGGAGTATTTACAGGGTGTTTAAATATGTAACTTCAGCATATTTTTTAAAGAAAATAGAAGCAAGCCCAGATTCTAATAGAAAGCCACCGTTGTCACCTAAGCCATATTTTGGACCTTAGATTCTCCTGCACTTTCCCCCCCCCGTTCTTTATTTATTCAAACAGATCATTCATACAGAATCAGTAGAGTATGTGATGCTAAAAAAAGGTGTGTGTCTGTGTGTGTGTGTCTGTGTGTGCGCACGTGCGCTAGTGTTACTTCTGGGCCAACAGTGAGCAGAGTGAGAACATGAGAACATAATCTGCGTTCAGATGCTGTCACGGTTCATAGCTGTTTAAGATCGGTCAGTCACTTTATCATCTTCTCCCACCCCGTTGTCCCCATTCCCTGCCACATAGGAACACCAGTACCTTTTTCCGGTTTGATTTTGACTGCTTTTGATGGAATTAAGCCAAAAGCAAAATTAAAAGAGCAGAGACCAAGTTTGAGTGCCTGGATGATCAGGGATTAAAAATTTACATGTCCACAGGTCCGCAGGGAGACTACTGAGCTCCAGGTGGCCAGACTGGAGATCAGATGGAGTGAGTCACTGGCGGGTGAAAGCTTTTGATGTCACCATGATTCCCGCTGCACGTGACCCTGGTCTGTCCTTACCCATCATCCATCTGGCTCCACGTACAGGCTTCCTCGACTTTCCAGGAACACAAGCCCAGAGCCATGCCTGGCCTTCACCAGGAATGCTTTCTTTCCAGCTCTTGGTCAAGTTCCCTCCTTCAGGTCTGCATCAAAAGGAGCCCTCACTGGCCGTTCTCTATAAAATGGCGCCCACCCAGGGCCATGGTATTTCTCCAGAGCCCCGTACCCGGCCTGTCCCAGGCAGAACAGTGGATCAAGAAAGGCATTTTTGTTTGCCTATCTCAGTGCCTTCCAGTAGGAGCTCCACATTTTTAAAAGGAATGATGGAAGAATGGCGATCTGGATGACAGTGTGAGAGCAGGGGAGGGGACGGGGGAGGCACAGTGCTTACTTATCAGGCACACAGTTTTGCAGGTGGCCTTGGTGGAAGGCGGCAGCTGAGGAGATGACTCTGGGGGGAGAGAGTCAAACCGCTCAAAATATCTCTTCTCCTTGCTTAACATCTTAGTGTCCTCACTTCCGACTGACCCGTTATCAGCGCTCCTGTTTTTGTTCATCAGTTTACTTGTTTAGTCAAGAAATATTCATTGAGCACCTTTGTTACAGTTACTGGTTCCCACGATCGATTCTTTGTCTTATTTTTTTTTAAGTAGTTTATTGTCAAATTGGTTTCCATACAACACCCAGTGCTCTTCCCCCCAAGTGCCCTCCTCCATCATCACCACCTCTTTTCCCCCTCCCCCCTTCAACCCTCAGTTCGTTTTCAGTATTCAGTAGTCTCTCAAGTTTTGCATCCCTCTCTCTCCCCAACTCTCTTTCCCTCTTCCCCTCCCCCTGGTCCTCCATTAGGTTTCTCCTATTCTCCTGTTAGACTTATGAGTGCAAACATATGGTTTCTGTCCTTCTCTGCCTGACTTATTTCGCTTAGCATGACACCCTCGAGGTCCATCCACTTTCCTACAAATGGCCAGATTTCATTCTTTCTCATTGCCATGTAATACTCCATTGTGTATATATACCACATCTTCTTTATCCACTCATCAGATGATGGACATTTAGGCTCTTTGCATGATTTGGCTATTGTAGAAAGTGCCGCTATGAACATTGGGGTGCATGTGCCCCTATGCATCAGCACTTCTGTATTCCTTGGGTAAATCCCCAGCAGTGCTATTGCTGGGTCATAAGGGAGTTCTATCGATCGTTTCTTGAGGAACCTCCACACTGTTCTCCAGAGCGGCTGCACCAGTTTACATTCCCACCAACAGTGCAGGAGGCTGCCCGTCTCTCCACACCCTCACCAGCATCTATAGTCTCTTGATTTGGTCATATTAGCCACTCTGACTGGCATGAGGTGGTATCTCAGTGTGGTTTTGATTTGTGTTCCCCTGATGATGAGTGATGTTGAGCATGGTTTCATGTGCCTGTAGGCCATCTGGATGTCCTCTTTGGAGAAGTGTCTGTTCATGTCTTCTGCCCATTTCTTCACTGGGAAGTATTCATTGAGCACCTTTGTTACAATTACTGGTTCCCATGATCTTTGTCTTATTTTTCAATCTGCTTTATTGTGTCTTTTTCTGCTGGCTACTAAGACTGGCTGTTCTGTGTTAATTCCATGAGAGGATTGCTTGCTTTTCCAAGGTAAATAAATACTGTTCACTGCTTCAACCTAAAAGAGCATGACTTTGTGAGGGTATTTGGGGCACAATGGCAGGCGGCGGGGCGGGGGGGGGGGGTTAGAGAACGAGAAGAAAAGAGAGCAAGAGGGTCTGTAAATTGCGATTCCTTGAGGCTGACACGTCCCTACTACTTTTTCCATCCAAGATATCATTCCAGCTTGATCTTCATGATCAAGAGGTAGTGGAGTTCAGTTCACACTTGTGGGTCGTCATGGGTTTATTTTATTTTCTTCAACAACACTCAGCTCACGAAGTAAGTGTCTGCATTTGCTCGCACTGGTCAGGCGCTGGGCGTACAGCGCCTAGATCTTTGCTGTTTTGGCGCGTGAGTCATTGAACATGATGAAATCACATTAAAAGAAATAGACATCTTAGTTGTGTGAGATTTTCTCAGAATACTACATAATGATTTTTTTTTGGCATTAGAAAAACCTGAAAATATTTATTATCTGTTTCCTTGATTAAACTTCCTTTCTGCCCTAATAAAAGATGGGTTTTAGAGGAAAGTAAAGGTAAATAAGAGAGGAAGTTTTTTATCAACCATTGCAACAACCACAAAATCAAAATATGTCATATCAGTATTCTGAGTGACATGGGCTGGCTGCCTCTGAATCTTCTTTTTAAATAGTTGAATGAAATTAAACAAACTTCTTGCTATATTTGGTTTAAAATGACGTTGATAATCAGCCTGCGTTAGCAACAGTTACAAATTCTGAACAACTTTCACCACATCTATAATATTCTTTAGTGCCTTCTGGGATTTGCTGCTTAAAGGAAAGTGGGAACAATGTAGCTCACATTATTCTGATAATTAACATCTGTGAAGGACAAGCTTCTGCATAAATTCTTCTCATAAAAAGAGGAAACACATAGAAACAGAATGATGCATCATGTGCTGTGGTTTTAATATTAAACATTTCCCTCTTAGGGACTGAACCCCTAGCTTCTGCATAGAAAAACAATCTTTCATTTTTTTTAAATTTTTACTTTTTTGTTCAAATAGAGGAGATAATTCCAAATAAACTATTTTGTTTGGGCACAGTCTTCTTTTCTACACATGAAAATCAGGGGCTTGTCATTCTAATAGCTTTTCAAATAATTTCTCCAATTATTTCTTTTAAAAACCATTTTTTGTGTAATTTATAAAATGAAGATGCAGTCAACATTTGAACAGAACAGGGTCTCCTGTTGATGTTGACCTCGTTTCTCTTACTAGAACTTTCTCACGATAGGAAGGCATAGGTTCTCCTCCATGGCCGAGCGGGGATGTGTCGGATTTCTCAGGATGCCCAGAGAAGGAGCCAGGCTGCAGCCAGCACGGCAGGGGTCTCAGGACTAATTAGCTGTGTTTTCTCGCCCACCCAGAGCCGATTGCCCAACTCCTCAGCACTCTTGGAAACGGCTCTGACTTCAGGGTCTGGAAAACAGGACTTCTAATTAGCGACATGATTTCTGGTTTGGTTAATTGTCCTTCTAGGAACCTGAGAACATAGCACCAACTCATATTTCCCCCGCCGACACCTCAAGCTCTTCTGTCCCCTTTGCCTGGACAACTTGTTTGGGAAGTTTTCCGGGATTTGGAGTTCCCTCTTTCTCTTCTTTTAAAAATATTTTTTGGGGCAACTGGGTGGCTCAGTCGGTTGAGCCTCCAACTTTGGTTCAGGTCATGATCTGATGGTTCCTGAGTTCAAGCCCCGCGTCGGGCTCTGTGCTGACGGCTCAGAGCCTGGAGCCTGTTTTCGATTCGGTGTCTCCCTCTCTCTCTGCCCCCCACTCACACTCTGTCTCCTTCTCAAAAATACATGAACATTTAAAAAAATTAATGTTTAAAAAATTTAGGAAATAATTAACTTTTCATTATAACAGTTTTATTTTTACTAATGGCATTTTATAACTATTGATATCTTTCAGCTTTTCTTTTAAAAAAATATATGGTGGGGCACCTGGATGGCTCAGTTAAGCGGCAGACTCTTGATTTTGGCTCAGGGCTTGATCTCGCAGTTTGCACAGTTTGCGGGTCGAGCCCCATGTCGGACTCGGTGCTGATGGCAGAGAGCCTGCTGGGGAGCTTCTGTGTGTCTGTCTCTGCGCCCACCCTCGCTTGTGCACTCTCACACACCCTCTTTCTCTCAAAATAAATAAGTAAACATTTTTTTAACTAAAATATTAAATGCACCTAATATAATATTTACCATTTCGCTATGTTTAAGTGAACAGTTCAGTAGTGTGTGCGGGAGACACATTTTTACCTCTCCCCTGGTAGGGATTTGCATCCGGGCCTGAGGATTGAATTGGCATAAGACAGATCAACAGGAGAAGAGAACAAAATGTATTTTTGTTGTGACGTGGGGAGGCGTCATCAGGAAGGAAGACCCAGAGAAATGGCAGAAGATCTGAGAGGCGATTGTGGAAAAGTAACTAAATTATGTGGCGGGAGGTAAAAAAGATATGAGTTAGTTTAACAAGGTCTGTTAGTGTAGAACTTCTCGCCCTTGATGATAAGAATGTTACTTTCCTTCTAGTACAGAAAGGATATCTTTCACGTGAGACTTTCATCTCCTGCTTTTAAGTGAAAGAAAGGTCAGGCTGTTTTTCTTGAATTTGCTATTTTCAAGTGCCTTTAACTCAAAAAAATTTTTTTGTCAGAGTAGCACATTTTGGGGGCCTTTTCTGCCACCCTTCAAATGAAGTACATTCACACCGTTGTGCAGCCAATCTCCAGGATCCTTTCATCTTGCAAGACTAAAATCCCCTACCCCTACGACAACTTATTCCTCCAGCTCCCTGGCCCCTGGCAGCCGTGATTCTAATGTCTGCTTCTAGGAAAAGAACATAATGAATTTTGTAAAAGATTTTATATATATGTGGAATACATAGTTAAGGTTATTCTGTTAGTTGTATAGGTATAAGGAAGGGAAAATACATTTCCTCTACCCTGTTATGTGTAGTGACTGAGGAGTGTGAATTAAACTGACAAAAGGCAGATTAACAGGAGAAAAAGTTTATTTTATATGCACAAAGCAAGGACTCACAGAACAGACACTATTAGAACCAGGGGCTTATATATAATTTTAACAAAGTGTGATAAAGTATGGACAAGAGACTAAACCAAGGAAAATGGGACTTGGGCTTCTGGGGAGGAGGGAGCAAGTTGTGAAAAAGAGCCCATTTGTGTGACAAATGAGCGTTGTTGAGTAAGGTCTGTTATGCAGACACTGTCTCAGGTGGTAAGGGTTATCTCCAGAGTCATTCTTTCCTTCCTGATATGGGACCGAAGACTTTTATAAATGGAAATTTCCTTTACAAAAAAGAAGGTTTTGCCCTGCTTTTATGCAGAAAGGGAGAGCAGAGAGCTTCTCCAATGTCTGCTCTTTCTTAATTGACTTCAACCCAAAATGATCTTTATGCCAAAATGGCATACATTGAGGTAGCATATCTGATCCCTTGAGAGAGAGAGAGAGAGAGAGAGAGAATAGTTAAGTCAATTGTAGTGTGCCTCCTTGAAATGTTTGGGAGCCATTGAAAGGAATAAGAAAACTGTACTTGCCTTGCAAAATGCACACGATTTGATTAGAAAATAAAGCATCAGGGTTAATTTAACCCAGTGTAAAACATAACAAATGCATAGAAGTTTCTAAAAGTGCGGGGCACCTGGGTGGCTCACTTGGTTAAGCCTCCAACTCTTGATTTTGGCTCAGGTCGTGATCTCATGGTTTGTGAGTTCGAGCCCTGCATTGGGTTCTGTGCTGACAACGTGGGGCCTGTGTGGGATTCTCTCTCTTTCTCCCCCCCCCCCCCCCGCTTGTGCACACACTCTCTCTCAAAATAAATAAACTTAAAAAAAAACTATATAAAACTGATAGGAGTTGTTTAGGCCAGTCGAATTATATTAATGCCATTTTCCAAATGTGCTTTTGTTCAGTATCTCTCTAACCTATGCAGATGTGTATGTGTGTTTGTACTTACTTTTTACTTCTACTTATAAAGATCCTGTTTTCTATATCCTTACTATAACTCAGAATTATTCGACTTAAAAAGTTACTAATGAAGACAAGTATGTAGGTAGGCCTCAATTAGCTTTGGCACTGCCACCAGCCTTTGCCAAAAATGAGAAAGAGGAACAGAAGCATACCAGACGGAGATTCTGTTTCCCTGGAGGCCACTTTGCCAGTATCATTTGTGTGTTATTTGGTGGCAGCTTGCGGCCTGGACGCTGGGATTGCACATTAAGGAGTATGATGGAGGGTTAGCCCGTTCTAATGCTAATCCAAAATCTAATTCTAATGTAATACTTCGTAATACCTTTCAAACCAAAAGGAGTTTACTTAGTTTACAAAAAGATTAAACCCCCTTTATCTTGGTGCATTAAATTAAAATAAGCTTAGAGAATAACAGAAATCTATATACTTGTTATATTTTTACCATATTTCTTTGTCTCATTCAGCTAGCTTTGTTTTGACGACTTTTGTCCTATGCCTATTTGGTTTCTTTTTTTCATTTTCCCATTTCCTTCCAATGTTTGAGGTTTAGGAAAAATTACACAAGCTAAACTTTACTGTTTTTCATTTTTCAAGTATATTTTTCTGATGACGAATATACTTTAGGCATGATGTATTTAATGAAACAATGTCTCATCAGTCATTCCTATATGATTTGTTCTGCAAAGTGTACATGAACATCATAGAAAAGAATGTTTACGTTAAATTTATTCTGTTCACCATTTGTCACCCTTTCATATTTGTTTATAAATGCAAATCTCATTTCTAAACTGAAAATACAGTATAACTCGTTTTTTCTGCCTATATTCTTTTTTTGTTATTTGTATCTTTTTAATAGAGGACAAAACACTATCTTGAGTCATCAGACCCTACTAGGAAATCATTCTTTGACTTATACCTCCCGTGTATGAAGATAAACGAATCACAAAATGGTAAAATGAACACCAAGTTACAATATTTGCAAATAATTATTGCAAGTACTTTAATATTTATAAAATACATAAGTGTACTTTATACATATTTAATTTTATATCTTAAATATGTTTGATCACATAACTTGACAATCAGGAAAACCAAGAGTTTATGAAATTCTATGCCAAGCAGAGAGAGTCTGGGTGTTTTTGCTCCGTGCCGTTGGGTGTTACACGCCTATAGCTTGCGCTCTTCAGTCTCTGCTACCGTCTGTGTCAGATCGTCAAGTGCTTGCCACTGAGGAAAAGGAAATTAGCCTGGGTCCTGCAATCTTCCACTGAACAAATTTTAATAAAAAAATAATACTTCTTTTCTACTTTTCAATTCTGTTAAGGTCTGCTGTTCCAAATTTTAGTGAAAAGAACAATACTACTTGTTTGAAACTTTTTAGTAAAATTCCTCTTTCCAATATGAAATAAATGATTAAAAATAACATACACTTTTTCTTCCTCTCGTCTCTGCTTTGCTCAATTGTATATCCCACATCCTGTTCTGTCTCTGTTCCTTTTTTGTTGTTACTTTCTTCTCCTAAATCTTAAATTCTGATTTATTTTTGCATTGTTTGAAGGTAATACTCCTTCGTTGTCTGTTCATCTTAAAACAGTTATTTCTTTTCATTTTGCGCCGTTCCATAGTTGTTTATAATGGGAAGCCTGGCTCGGCACCTGGGAGTGTGCCGGGGCTGGACGCGGAAGGCTTCACGCCGTTAGTGTTACCGGGGGGCGTCGTCGCTCCTGTCTGTGTGCCGGCAGTTTCCTCGGCTAACCTAACCTGACAGCCTGCATGTGTTACTGTAGTCCTAAGGCTCCAAGGCTCCCAGACCAAATAACTCCATTTCTTGATCCCTATAGGAAATGATACAATGAAGGTAACCTGTATGGGAAAATGTTCATTTTTATAATGAACATTTGAAAGCAGCTTAAATATCCAACATTTAGATGATAATTCATTAAATCATAATGTATTCACCTGATGAGATAATTTTTTGGACGAGCAACGTGGTAAAAAGTATTTATGATATAGTGCTAAGTTTTTAAAAAGTGAAAAGTCTGGATATAAAATAGTATATTCCAGAATTAAAACAATAAATGGGGGCACCTGGGTGGCTCAGTCAGTTAAGCGTTGGACTTCGGCTCAGGTCATGATATCACGGCTCATGAGTTCGAGCCCCACGTCAGACTGTGCTGACAGCTCAGAGCCTGGAGCCTGCTTCAGGTTCTCTGTCTCCATCTCTCTTTGCCCCTCCCCTGCTCACCCTGTCTCTCTTAAAAAAAAAAAAAAACATAAAAAAACATAAAACATGTTCACGGGTCAAAACAGTGAGCAGGAATAAAGCAGTTTGCAAATCCATCGTGTCATTGTAGTAGGATTATGGTCTTTTCTTGTAGAGGGAGAGGCTCCCATGCTTTTAGGTAAAGCTCATTATGTATATCATTAAAAATCATGTTTGCTGTAAATATAAATATTTAAAATGTTCAAACATATACATGTTTAGATATTAGATGTGTTTATTGATCTTTACAGGTGCTATGATGAACACCTACTGAACTGAATTTTGCTTTTCTTTTGTTATCTCAAGAAAATGCCTTGCGCTGTCCCCTTTACTCTTTCTAACAGCAGGTCACTGCGCGTCATGACAGCCCCCTTCCTCAGAGGCTTACGACTCCAACCTGTATGATCCGCTTAGCTCCATTCAAATTATTTTCGTGAATTACATGTTTACAGTGTAATAGAAAGGTGTTAATTTGCCTCCAGCTGCTAAAATTAATTGCCAGTTTGCTTCTTTGAAATTTCGCATTTTAATTTACATGTTATCATACGCTACCTAATGTTTCGCATCCTCTTTTTTCACTAAATATCACATTATGATCATTGCCCAGTAACAATAATGATGGAGTCCCTGTGGTAACGTCTGTGGCCTCCAGACAGCAGATGCCAAGGCAAGGGTGGCCATGCAGGAGACGCCGTGAGCGGCACGCCTGTGCGGGGGAGGAAGGAGCCCCACGAGGGTGCGGGAGCCATCAGCCCAGGATGTGGGGCCGACCCGCAGGAAGGGAGAGGGAGGGCAGGGCAGGGCGCAGGAAGGCCTCAGACTCACCGAGGCTCTCGGGGGCGCTGGGCAGGCGCATCCTCAACAGCTTTCTTCTCTTCACTTCCGCAGCCAGACTGTCACCAAACCACATGACCTTTGTGCCCGCAGCGTCCCTCCCCCCGGACCTTTCGTCTTTTCCTTCAGAACCGAGACTCTCGTAATTACTCCACACGCATCTTCTGCCTAAACCCTTAGGATGACCCGTGTCCAGACTCTGTCCCTCTGCACCTGCTCCACCATGTCACCAAAGTAGCTGTGAACGCAAAGCACCGTAATCCCCCAGCCGTACTCTTTTCACATCCACCGTGGCCTCGCGTTCCTCTTTGATGCGAAATGACCCGGACATTTGCGGTAGTGCAACAGTTCATGCCAAGCTCCCCACTGCTGTCTGCGCCCCCACAGTGGATCCCACTCCCCCTGCACGGACCACCTGCCGGCTCGTGCGGGAGATGCGTCTCCTCGCAGCCTAGGCTGGTGTGCGCGCTTTCTTCCCCTGGAACACGCCGTCCCTCTCGCGTCAGCAATTTGCACACAGCGCAGACCACACAGCTCGACACATTTATTCAGGAGTCTCTCCCCCACACTCCTGACGAAGGCAAAGCCCCTGACTGGGAGCTATTTTGTAGCACACCACCTTCCTCATCTTCATAGCATGTATTACAGCTTCCCATTTATTTTTATAATTACACTACACTCTGTGCTATGAAGGCAGGCCCGCCATTTTGTTTTGTTTTGTTTTGTTTTGTTTTGTTTTGTTTTGGCTCATCAGCAATTTATAGCAGTAGGTGCCATAGAACAAAATAAATATTTATTTTTGAATGCAAAACTGGGCTTAGCGTACAAGTGTAGACGAAAACACAAATAGAGAAGAGTTGTAGCTGCAGGAACAGACGTGTGGTCCCAGGGTAAAAAGGGAAAAGAGAACCCATCCAAGAAGAGCACCTATTTCCTGGATCCACTTGGGGATGCTGAAACATCTTGGAAGCATACACACGCCGACAGCAGCGTGCATTTGAAGAATCACAAGGACTTCAGAATAACTTGAGTGAAGGAGATAATTTGGGAAGAGGCTGAAAACGAGGGTAGATGTAAAGAGAAATCTGACCATCAAGTATTTTATGTGCAACTTGAGGAATTTGGACTCTACGTGGAAAGCTGTTGAGAAGCACTAAGAAGTTTGAAGGAGAGACCTGAGCAGATTTGCCTTCTAGAAAGATTTGTCAGGAATGGAGAGGAGAAACTGGAAGGAGCCAGCTGGAGCCTTCTTGGCTCCCATCAGGGTGTTTTCGGTAACTCAGTGGACGGGAGAAGAGTTTGAACTTGAATGTTAGTAACAGTGACATTGGAAGGGAAGGGAGGGCCACACAGACGAAAGAGCGATTAAGGAGTGAGAATCTGCAGCACCCAGTCAATTACTGCACGCGGCAGGCAAGCTGTTCAGGCCGTTAGGTCAAGGAGGATGAAGTCTGGGAACAGGCCTTTAAATTTGGCAAGCAGTCAAATCTCAGCCTTCTCTGCGAGCAACAAATGAACTTCTGCCGTCGCTAAATAGCACTCTCGGGGAAACAATCACTTCTTTACCTTTTACCAAAACCCATCCCCTGGCTTTGAGAGGGGCACGGAGGCAGGCAGAGGAAAAAGAACATTCCTCTGTTCAGTTGGTCACTGGAACTACGCCTGAGGTCAGTGACGTCACGGCGGACACAGGGGGCACACACTTGTCACCAGAAGGTCACGAGATGCCTCTACACACACGTGGGGTCCATGAAGCACAGCTAGAAATCTACCGATACGTACTTCTACTAGTTCCTTTGCCTTGTAACAGGATATCAAGAAAAGCTTTGGGGAAATGCTTAAAATATTCTTTCCAACTTTCAGATGAAGATAGCTACCTTTATTCTTTCAAAGGCTTCCCTTAAGCCAATTTTTATGACAAACAGGAAATTTTGAAAGCACTTTATTTCCGTTCTTTGTGACTTTACTTAAGATTCGCAGATAGGGTCTATGTTGTGTTAGTGTAATTTCAGGCTCATTTTATGACAAATTCATTGGATAATAATCATTTACTGAACGAGCTGATTGTTTTGTATACACTGTGTGTCAGGCACTGTGCTAGTGCAAGAAATGCAGGTAATTAACACAAAATGGTCTTTGCTCTCTGAAGTTGTAAGTCATTTGGGAAAAGAACCCACATGTGCAAAAAAAAGGGGGGGAAGGAAAGAAAGAAAATAATCATACATGTTTGTAACAGATATCAAAATCTAAGTGCTATGGAAACACAGAGGAAAAAGCAAATTAAGGGAAATCAAGTTGATATCAAGTGGGAACTAGAGTTTTACCAAAAAAAGAAGCAAGAGAAAGATTTGGGGGCAAAACCAGGCAAAAGAGACCGTGTTTACAGAGATATAAAAGTAGCCAAGAAATTGACATTATTGGAGAACAAGTAAGCAACCTAATGTGTTGACCTTGGGAAAAGACTGAAGAGGTTGGGAAAGTTGTTAAGCTGTATTTTAACACACACACACACACACACACACACACACACACACACAGGAAGGGGAAATACCACACAAACTTGTGGTACTCATACATTATGGCATGGGGACAGGGGAGAGGAAACAGGGAAGGTTCAATCACCTCAAAGTTCAGTTGAAAGTTCTGTAACTCCAGTCCATCCCCAGGTCCCCCCATCTGTACTAGGAATGTGTCCCCATCTCCCCCTGTCTCCTGCTGGGAAGGCCCGCAGAGCCTGATGAACAGGCCACGCCCACTGTTAGGAGGGCTGACTTCTGTGGTGTGCGCGCCCCCAACACTGTGAGAACCCCAGGGGATTATCCGTTAATCTAGGTGGTCGTCCAGCCTCTTTCTGCCTGAGCACAGAAGGACTTGATCATACAATATTTCCTGTCTTTATCAATTTGTGGCTCATTCCTCTTGAATTGCTCAACATATTCCTTTTTTTGTCATCTTTCTAAAATTGTGGAGATTATTGAAAATAACAATTTCATATTTGTGATGATTAAAAGGATGCCAGAAGTTTATACTTAAAACTTATAAACGTTAGGTTGTTAACATAGCTAAGTTATTAAGGTAGATTTAAAATATATCAAAAAAGGGGGCGCCTGGGTGGCTCAGTCAGTTAAGCATCTGAATCTTGGTTTTCAGCTCAGCTCAAGATCAGAGTTTGTGGGATGGAGCCCTGCATTGGGCTCTCTAGCTGGCAGTGCAGAGCCTGCTTAGGATTCTCTCTCTCCCTCTCTCCTTCTCTGCCCCTACCTTCTTATGCTCTCTCTGTCTCTCTCAACATAAATACATAAAGTTAAAAAATAAATAAAAAGAAAATATATCAAGAGGAAAAGCCTTGCTTTCTGTTTACTATGTAATAGTAAAAAGTAGCTGATCACATTCTCAGTTAGAAAGAAATAAGCAGGCCCCTGGCTCGCTCGGTTGGTAGTGCATGCGACTCTGGATATTGAGGTTGTGAGTTCAACCCCAGCTGGGCATAGAACTCACTTAAAAAAAAAAAAAAAAACCAAAAACAAAACAAAACAACGACAAAGAGGAAACAGTAAAGCTGTATTGCCAGGTATGAAATCTTGAGCAAGGTACTTAACCCCTCTCTTTGCTTCAGTCTCCTTCTCTGCATCCACTTGACTGCCACAGAGGTTGTCATTTATTACCAGGATTAAATAAGAAAGACTTGAACTTGGAACAGTGTTTGAGCCATGGTTTGTTGTAGGTATAAAAGCAGTTATTTCTGGGCACCTGGGTGGCTCAATCAACCAGTTGAGTGTCTGACTCTTGTTTTTTTTTTTTTTTTTTAAGTTTATTTATTTATTTTGACAGAGAGAGAGAGAGAGAGAAAGAGAGAGAGAATGAGCAAGGGAGGGGCAGAGAGAAAAGGAACACAGAATCCCAAGCAGGCTTCACGTTTTCAGTGCACAGACCACAGGCCACCTTGGGGCTCACACTCATGAACCGTGAGTTCATGAACTAAGCAAAGATCAAGAGTCAGATGCTTAACCAACTAAGCCACCCAGACACCCCGCAGCTGACTCTGATTTCAGCTCAGGTCATGATCCCAGGGTTGTGGGGTTCAGCCCTGCATCGGGCTCCTCACTGAGCTTGGAGCCTGCTTAAGATTCTCCTCTCTCTCTCTTTCTCTCTCTCTCTCTCTCTCTCTCTCTCTCACCCTCCCCTCCCCTCCCCCCGGTTTGTGCTCTCTCTCTCGCTCTCAAAATAAAACAAAACCAATTGTTTTTATTGCCATTAGCACCATATGTTTAAATTCACTAACCTAGTCTATGATCACAACAGAAGGAAATATATTAATAATATACATCTACAAAATTTTATCTCCTGTGCATTTTGTCTATAGTTACTTATTTTGTATTTGCATTTATGTGCTTACTTCTCATTAATTTGTGAATTCCTAGAGTTAGGGGGTCATTTAATTTCTGATTTTTAAAAATTGGATGATTTTTATCTTATTCTTCTGCGTTTGTATTCTTGACTTCTATTGTGCCTTGCACACAATAAGCTTTCAATAGGTGTTTGTGGAATTGAATTATGAAAAAGCTCACCTTTTCTTATCTGTGAAAGCCCATGGGTGGCTAACAGCCTATTAAGTTGCTAACAGAAACTTCTACCTGCATTGTTCCACAAAAGAATAACATCTGTAATGTTTGTTTAACCAGAAGAATTAAAAGATGCTTTGACTTTGCTCCAAGAATTAGAGGTTTATTGTGACCCAGATAAATGCTGTCTGGCACATAATGAGACATCACAGCAAAGGGATTAAAAAGCAAATAGTATAGGTCCTACATTAATATATATGTTAATAATAAAAATATTATAACATTAATTATGTTATAATCATAGTATAATTCTTATATCATGATTTTATATTATATTAAATATTATTTATAACAATATATTGCTATATATTATTATATAATATAAAATAATATTAATATAGTAAAGACTATAAATAATATTAAATAATATACATACTTATTAATGCTAATTAATCAATATATAGTTTTGGTTTGAGACTGACTTTAGTTTCACCAGAGATAAATGAAGGCAGACGTTCTCTGTGCATGTAGTTTTAGAACTTACATTTATTGGAATAGATAACGTCACCGACATTAAGTGCCATGTACGCTCGCGAGCGAGACTAAAAGGCCACCCCCCCACTAAGTACCCATAAAGTCTCTCAGTTTTGCCGGGGGGCTGTCCTGACGCAGTATGAAACGCGTGTGACCCTGACCACGGAAGCGAGCTGGGCTGTGTTTGAAAGGCCCCGCTCTACGGCTGGCTGTAGCGTGACCACCTCTCCAGTCCGCCCTTGTGACTCGCCATCAGCTTCTACCCCAATCATCCCTTTGGATGTCGTTTGGTGTCCTATAGCCGTGTCCTGGCCGGCCAGCCCCTGCCGTGTGGTCACTCAGCGGCCCGGTCCCGGGTGTCGGAGGCAGGCCAGAGCCGCTGGCCTTGGCTGGTGTGGAACCCGCTCAATGGCAGGAGCAGATGACTCCTGACTCCGTTGCTGTGAGTGTTGACTGTGCAGTGATTCGTTCATTCCGGGCCCTGCCGTTGATCAGCTGTGAGATCGTGGGCAAGTTAGTGAAACTGCTTCAGTCTCCGTTTTCTCTTTTGTAACATGGAGATAATTCTGCCAAAGGGCCAAACGCCTACTGGCTGCGGTGAGGGTTCGGTGGGCAGACATGTAAAGTACTCAGCACCCTCCGTGACGGCAGTAAGAGGAGACAGGATGGCCCTGCCGTCACTGGTGTTTGTAACACTGAAGAAATTCCTAGGATATCGGCTGCAGGTCCTCCATTTAGACCCAATTCCTAATGTCATAGACACTCTTCTGTTTGCCTCTTAAAGGCATGTAATACGGTAAATGTATTTTTAATAATATATTAGTTTATGAAGGAGAAATTAGTATAGTCATCTGTTTTAAATTGTTACTATACTAACAAAATGTTGGCGCCTGGGTGGCCCAGTCGGTTGAGCCTCTGACTTTGGCTCAGGTCATGATCTCGCGGTTCATGGGTTCAAGCCCTACGTGGATTCAAGCCTTGCATCAGGCTCTGTGCTGACAGCTCAGAGCCTGGAACCTGCTTAGGATTCTGTGTCTCCCTCTCTCTCTGCCCCTCCCCTGCTTGCTCTCTTTGTCTCTCAAAAATAAACATTTTAGAAATTGTTTTAACTAACAAACAATTGAAAAAGAGGAAAAACAAGGTAAGGGGTTTGACTTGCTAAATATTAAAATGGATTTTAAAATAAAATAACCCCCAAATATGTACGAGAGCCAGTAGAGGAGAAGCAAAGCAAATCACCCGAGAAAAAGCCCTCAGAGCAATGAGAATGTGACGCAGGCGAAGGGAGCCAGGAAGCGCGCCCCGCCAGCTCTGGGCTGCACTCGGCCACTGTGGCCTCCCAGTCACGGCCAGTTTGCAGCGTTGTCCTCCACTGGAGAGGCCTCAGCAGGACTTGGCATTTCCCTCAACACAGGAGACATTTGGTAGGAGACTGATTATTTCACTGGCCTTCCTTCGACACCAGTCACAGATAGTACTAGTCAGTCCTGGCCCCTTTCTCACGGAGTCTGAGCCCTGCCACAGAACCTCTTTCCGCAGCGTCCTGGACCACCTCTAACACAGTGACACCTTGCGGGCGCCTCGTGCGGAGGGCCACTTGGCCCTGGTCAGCTGTAAAACTGTGGTTTCCAGGTAGCAGAGTGCTGGGCTGCACCACCATCTAGTATTTGAATAGCAGTATGTTCAGTTGTGTTTTTCAGCAACGTCACTTCAATATGGTCTTGAAGGATTAAAACCCTTGAGGTCATCAGAGAATCATCAGGTGTCACACGGTAGCCCTAGAACATCTTGTGAATGTGTCCTCTATCCAAAAAAAAAAAAAAAAAAAATTCTATGCCAAAATGGCAAAGGCTTTGAAGAACATAAACATCTTTTGCTTGTGCCACACCACACTTTTAATATCGTGTTCCTTTAGTTTAAGCGATTATTTCATTTGGCTTCATCAGTAAAATGATTATTCTTTTTAAGCAATTTAAATCATCTTATAAATGCTGCTACAGAGCACTCAGCATTTTTAATGATAATTCCTTGTATCGGATGTGTAGCCATCGTTTCAAGATAAGGATTGAGTTTTCTATTAAAGACTTAGTGTTGCTGGGAGCCCTCCTCCCCCTGAATTTTATTTTTCCCCTTTTTGGCTGACGGGGCATTTGGAGTGACTCCAGCATGTTACCTAGTCCTCCGCCCCAGGTAGGTGCTCCGAAGGTAAAGGCGGAGAAGCGCTCTTGCCAGTAGGTGGCTCACTATGAATGTGCCTGGGACAGGATCAGAATGTCACCCCTCCTCCATCTGGCCTTTGTTTCCAATCCCTGCTTCTCAGAGCCTTTCTCTACAATGTCTGAGTCCTTTACAGAGGGGAAGACAGAAGGGTTAAAAAGAAGCCAGCGAGCAAGCCCCAGCCTTTGAGATCTAGGAGAGCAAAGACCCCCATCTTAACTCTGAGCCTTCACAAAGTATAGCCTGGCCCCTGGCCTCTCTCCACACACAATTGCTTCCTCTTTTGTTCCTTGTGTCCTTGGCAAAGACTGAAAGAACCCAGCCTGTAATACTTGGGCCTCCGGTGTCATTTAAGAAATAATAAGCCATTGTCTTCATTAAGCCACCCTTGTTTTAGCAAATAGAATCCAAATACTGGAGTGGGGACATTTTGAAGGGGGGAGAATTGGAGCAGAGATGCTTTACAAAATTCCCTAGAGAAACAGCTTTGTTTCTCCTACTTTATTGCTCCTTACTGGGAAGATTCATATTCAAATAGGTTGAGACTGTGAATAGTTGCTAGCACATTCTCATGCACCCAGGAAGGCTATGATTATGGCTAATTACAATGAAGAATGAAGCCCTAACAAGAGCACTCAATCAGATTGCTGTTCGTGCATGAAGTAACCAAGGCCAGCCAATGGAGGTGTGATTTTGGTAATTGCAAACAATGTGGCTATTTGAAAAATGCTTAGTAAATCTGTTCAAGACAAAATAAGGTCTAATTAATCACTTTAGGCTCTGAATTCCCCAGATGATCCGTTTGCTCTGTGCTTTTTTTTCTTCTTTCTCTCTTTCTGTCTTTTTGGGTCCCTTTAATAAACTATTTCTAAGGTATAAAATATGTTCTTGCTGCCCACGTTTTTGTTTGTTGGAGGAATGCAACTGTGTCTTCTGTTAGGTGACTTCTTTTCTGCCAGTCATGTTGCAGCCTACTTTTAATGCAACTTGACAAAACATTTTTAAAAATAAATGTGTGCATGTTCTTGTTACAATCCAACAGGAAAATGCATTATGAAAGATTACAGTAAAACATTAACTATTAATTGAGCAAGCATATTGGTGTCACCATGGTGCCATTGTATGTTGACTCTTGAATATGTTGTGTCTGGCCTCCGGACTAATGTTTAGCTGTATATATTAACTATACGATGCTTAAATAATTAGAAGCCTCCATGAAAGTACAGTTATGGTGTAGAACTTGTATCCCCGCCCCCGCCCGTTCCCTCTCTCCGCCCCCCCCCCCACCGCCACTTTTTTTCTTTCCAAAAATGCTTGAACTGAAATTGACTTGAGCTTGGCTCTTTTTCTGTTTGCCATTTTGTGCCTTTGGTTCCTTGCCTAAAAGTAGGTTAACACAATGACCAAAGTTACTGCAAGAAATGTGGAGGGATAAAAATTATCCAGTTAAAGGTTTTTAATGCATCAATCTTTAATTTCATTTGGATGTCTAATAGAATGAACTCTCCCTACCTATTCGAGGAATTTCATTATTTTTGCCTTATTTGTTTTCTACATATGAACACAAAATAATTCTATTCTTAATTGAATTAACATGACTAGCAATTAAACTCAGCACAGATTTTGACCTAAGGAGCAATGGATGTTTATCTTACAACCTTGGCTTCTGCTCTTTCTAAATGAGGGAGAGAAGGAAGGGAAAAGAGAAATGAGATTTTTTTTAAAACTCCAATTTTTATATAGATATCTTCTTAATTTAACTAATTTACATCATCTGTCATCTATAAAGGGCTGCAAATACTGAAATTACTAGTCTCCTCTTGAGGATAAGTGGAAAAAAATTCTGTAACAAAGGAAGAAATAACTCCACATGTACATACCTATAAATCTCTTTATTTAATGTATCTAAAAACCAGTAATTTATAATTAGAAAGCTTCTTCTAGTAGTTTTTGCCAAATGGATTTTATATACAATGAAGACAGATAAAGTGACAGTGTAGGAAAAATGAATTTTAGAGTCTTGTCTTATTCTTTGAAAAATATACTCTCTATACAATGCAAATTGCCAGGCTCATTGCCCAATAACAATATAAAATTGAGTCCTACTTACCATTACCATTGTTTTATTTTAGCTAACGATTTGAACTCTCTTGTGTGAGTTAAAATAATTGTAACTGTTATTTTATCTGCCAAAAATATGCAGATTTTCCATGATTTGATGGTATAAAGCATTTGTCTAAATAGTTTGGGATTTAATATGCAGTGGTTTATCTCAAATTCCTGATAGTCTGGCCAATATATTGTTGCCAATTTCTAAATTTTAATCAAGAATATAAATTTGAAAGGCCTCGATGTATGTCCTACAAGAGAAAGCCATGATTATGTTCTCAGAGTCACTATTCTGTTCTTGTTCAGGTGTTTCCTTTGAAGAATTTACATTTGAGTAAAAGAGAAGGTGGTTTGAAAAAATCTGAATTCAAGTGGTTTGCTTGAGAGAATGAGTCGAGTCCATTTTTCCCTGATTAATATTGAATCTGTTCCTTCCGTCCTGCTCACCATGAACATCAATACAGATGCAGATAAGGTGAGGCCGCTCCATGTAAATCAGCTGTCAACACAGAGCAGGCAGAGAACAATGAACCAGGAGCAGACCTGCTCTCATAAAGGCTGTACCTTTCTTCTGTTTGCAAGACTATGTACGCCCTTTACAGCTGGCAGCTGTAATATTTAAAATATAACTTCATACACCCAAACCTTTTCGTGAGTTAAACCTACCCAAAGTGTAGAATTTGAGAGGGTTAATAGAATTTCTTGGTGACTGTTTAATACAATTAATGTGCTATTGGTCTGATATTCCAAGTTTTCATTCATAGATGTTAGAAAAAGTTAATAAAACTTTGAAATTACCAAGAATGTGAATACAATAAAACACAATCAATCAAAATATTATTTAATCTTTGATTGAGGGTCTATTAGGACAGCAATAGTATTGTGCATATACATAGTGCTTTATGTAATTCTCAAAGTGTGTATTTCTTTTAATTTCCTTTTTTTTAAGTGTATTTATTTATTTTGAGAGAAAGAGAGAAGGGGCAGAGAGAGGGAAAGAGAGAGAATCCCAAGCAGACTCTGTGCCATCAGGGTAGAGCCTGATGTGGGGCTTGAACCCATGAATCGTGAAATTATGACTTGAGCCTAACTCCAGAATCAGATGCTTAGCCAGCTGGGCCACCCAGGTGCCCCTCTTAATTTCTAAATTAAAAACAAAAACAAAACTTGGAGAAAAGTTGGAACTTAAAAGTTGGTGTCCACGGCCACCTGTCAGAGGAAGAGCCCCTGAGGTGTGATTGGAGCGTTAGCCTAAGGGGCACTCAGGAGTGGGGGGGCCTGGCCCAAGCACATGCCCCCCTTCACCACACGGCCTCTCATGTAAAACACCAGCTCCCATCACCCCACGGAGAAGCAAAATGCCAGAGGAGAGGCCGGGTAGTTACATGTTGACAAATCAGCTTTTCCTCAATCTTCTAAAGTAAACTGCATCCAGTTGTGGGTGAAGTCGCTGTACAATTCTGTCACGGAACCCTTAAAACATGCAACAGAAAGATATTTATCGATTAGGGTCTTTGGTTTTATGCAAGAGATCTCAGATCTGTCTAACTTGGGCACACATTGGTTGAGAAGAAATTGGACACTCTTGAACTGAGAAGGAAGACCAAGAGACAGTTTCGGGGGGTCTTTTGAATGAACTCCATCCCCCCTTGTACCACTGTGCATGTGATTCAGAGTTAGAGTCGGCAGCTGGGCGGAGCTTCAGTCCTGTGGTTATGGCGGGAAATGCGAGGACAGGGCTGGCAGCATGAGCTCTCTGGGTCCCCGTCTCCATCAACTCCGGCTGCTGTAACAAAAATGCCAGAGCCCGGGTGGCTTGCAAACAACAGAAGTCCATTTCTCACAGCTCGAGGTCGGGAGCCCCAAATCAGGGTGCCCGCGTTCTGGGTTCTAGGGGGCTCTTGTCCAAGTTGCAGGCCGCCCATCTCCTTGTATCCTCACACGGCAGAGCGGGCAGAGCAGCTCTCTGGTGACCCTCCGAAGGCGAGAATCCCACTCCTGAGGGCCCACCCGAGTCCTCAGCTAACCTCAAGCCCCTTCCATGGCCCCACCTCCGGATTCCATCACATTGTGGGGTCGGGTTCACATGTGAAGTTTGGAGGGACACAAACACTCCACAACAGGCCTCCTTTGTCCTCTGGGGGGGGGGGCACCTGTATTTACTCCCCCCTCAATACTTAACACAGATCAGGAGAGGAGACTCCCCAAAGTGACACTGGGCCCGGGAAAAAGACTGCAAGTCTCCTGCAGTCTCCAGACTGAGCTGTAGGGTAGGAAAACTTCTCCTCAACCCTCGTAAGCTTTCTGGACGGGCCGGAAAATTAAACTGACAAAGACAGGTTAATAGGAGAAAAGCGGACACATTAATTTTATGTGACACAGAGCCTTCCTGAGGAAATAAAGGGTTAAGCTTGTATATTTTAATGTCAGGTGTGATGGAGAGTAGAAAGTCATGGGGAAGTGTGAAAGAACAGAGGGGTCTGAATTTAGGGAGGTTAACTGAGAAAAACTTAGCAAGGCCTGCTCCGTTGGATCCTTCTCAGTGTCCCTCTGTCCTCAGAGATAAGGACACTCAATTCCCCTGGAACATGGAGGGTGCCTCGCCCATGAGGGTCTTACGCACAGCCCTCTTCAGACCAGAGTCAGAGAGTCCTTCCTGCACCCACTGTTTCTCAACCTGCTTCAGCTTCCAATATTCAGTGTGCCAGGACGTGGCCTATTTTGGGGTGGCATTCGTGAACCCCATCACCCGGAAGCAGAATTTCCATTCAAATCTCCCGTGCAATGATGACCAAGGGGCCATCTTTATAAATTAGGAATATTTACATATTCCAGACTCACAGAGCAAAGATCTAAGACTCATACAGAAAGTCACTCTACATCATTGGAAAAGGGCAGTTATGTACTTTAATGCATGTCCTCAACCAATACTCTTCTGTACGTCTAAATGAGATTGTGAGCTCTCGGGAAAGACACAGCTACAGCAAGGGAGGGAGGAAGACAGCCTCTTTGAGGCGGGGCCTCGCCTCCTTGCACACATTTCCCTCCAACCCCTGTGCACATACTTCCCACCCTTCCCCTGCCTGGCCCGGTGTCCACCCTGGAGCCCATCCCATTTCGAAGGCAGACTCTGCTGAGGCCACTGGGCCCTTCCGCTTGGCTCAGATTTGGGTTAAAAACTAATTTAAAATCTTTTTTACTTGCTACTCACAACAGGTCGTGATCAACTGTAAGTTTAGGGCCCCATATCTGTCCTGGTTTTCCAAACCCACGTCCTCAGTAAAGACAACCTTAAATGTGTCAGAAAACTCCAGAAATGGAGTGAAAGGTCTGGGCTGAAATCCCACGTGCACCCCTCGCTAGCTACATGACCCACGGCAAGGCACCAGGCCCGTAGGGCCCGGAAGGCAGACCCCAGGTTGGGCCACCTTGTCCCCTCTGACAGCCTGTGCTGCACGGACATTAGTTAAGTGAATAATCAGTTCACGGCCTGAATAAGTATTAGTTTGCTGGGCCTCGGTTTCCCCATTTGTAAAATCAGAGGGCTGGACTAGACCATTTTTCAGCTCCTTCTAGTACCAAAGACCATGCATATAACATAATCAACAATATTGAGCTTTGAAGAAAATGCAAGCCTTAGCCGGTCACTGATGTGTTTTAGAATACCTTATTACCACTTGAAATGGTTTTTGAGAATATCGAGCAGGTACATGTATTTTTCTTCCCTAAAAATAAAACCTGTCTACTTTACAACCAGGGAGGATGATACCGTGTAGACGAGCCAGAGCTACAGGCTGGGTACCTTTTGAGAAATGGGTTAATCCACATTTTAACTCGGAACCACATTGGTGCAGTGAGCAAAAACCTAGCATTCAGAAAGCATCTATACTGTGGCATTAGTGAGCTATTTTCACGTATGTTATTTTAGGAAATCCAGGAGAATGCAATGCGATATATAATATTATTTAATAAGTAAGGAAATGAATGCTCTGAGAGGTGACTCCACTTGCCCAAATAGAGATCGAGAATAAACGAATAGAGCCAGGATTGGCGTGTCGATCTGAATACATTGTTCATGCTTTTATACCTCCTGACTGCATGTTTCATTTCAAAGACTTCTACCCTTTTGCTCTTACTTTCTTGTGTGTATTTTTACTCTGCCGTGCCTTACCTTGAGGCCTTTTGTTACTCTTTTCTCCTCCTCAATTCTTTCATTATTTGGATTCTTTCATTATGTCCATTGATGCATCTGTTTGTCCCACTGAGCCGAGATGATTTTCCTGCTCGTGGTTTCTCCTGAAGATACAGAAATCCTCTACTTCTTACGTTCCAGTGCAAACATGCTTCTTTCTTTCTTTTTTAATGTTTCCTGATTGATTGATTTTGTGAGAGAGAGCAACCTGGGGAGGGGCGAAGAGAGAGGGAGAGAGGGAAAGAGAATCTCAAACAGGCCCCCACCATCAGCATGCAGCCTGATGCGAGGCTTGATTCCACCAACTGTGACCCGAGCTGAAATCCAAAGTCAAATGCTTAACTGACTGAGCCATTCAGGTGCCCCTTTCAAACTTTCATCTTTAAATCTTTTTTAGTTTTGTCTTCCTCTTCCTTTAAACTGTTTATTGTATTCCCTGTTGGTATTGTATTAAGTCATTTACTCATCCTACTTGAATAAAAAAACATATATTTAAAAACATCTGACTACCAGTTATCAATATTTGCTGCTTGATTTCCATAATGAAATCATAGTTTGACATGAAAGATATTATTCTAAGAAGGAATCATTTCATTAAAGCAAGAGAGTAGAGCTGGGGGGAAAATGCTCGGCTAAACACAATAATATTTATTAATTGTGTATCTGTTGATTACCTACTATATATCAGACATTCTTCTAGGTGACAATAGATAACCCCTAGCACCTTATGACTTTAGGAGTTTAAGGATAGACAGATAGATAGAAAAATATAATATGAGAGAGAGAGATACATTCTTTTTTTCATGAAATTGTTTTATTATCTTTATTTTCCTTTTTTCTTTTTATTTATTTATTTATTTTATGTAGTTTATTGTCAAGCTGGTTTCCATACAACACCCAGTGCTCGTCCCAACAAGCGCCCTCCTCCAGGCCCATCACCCCTTTTCCCCTCTCCCCCTCCCCCATCAACCCTCAGTTTGTTCTCTGTATTTGTCTCTTGTGGTTTGTCTCCCTCCCTCTCCTTAACTATTTTTTTCCCCTTCCCTTCCCCTATGGTCCTCTGTTAAGTTTCTCCTGGTCCCCATATGAGTGAAGACATATGGTATGTGTCTTTCTCTGCCTGACTTACTCCGCTCAGCATAACACCCTCCGGTTCCATCCACGTTGCTGCAAATGGCCAGGTTTCATTCTTTCTCATTGCCATGTGTATCCCATTGTGTACATTCTTTCCACCTGTTTGCCTCTTTGTCTTCACAAGAAAATGGACTCAAGAAAAATAATTCGGAAATGCTTGCTTTTGTGCAAGTTCTTGTTTTAAAGTTAAATCACCTCCTATCTCTTTGTATAGTTTAGAATGTTTATGAGGGGTGAGAGAGAGGGGAAAGAGGGTGATGGGCATGGAGGAGAGCACTTGTTGGGATAAGCACTGGGTGTTATATGGAAACCAACGTGACAATAAACTATATTTAAAAAACCAAAAATAAGAAATAAAATCATCAATTTAAAAAAGAAGTTTAATTTCCACAAAGATAAACTTTCAGTTTCTACAAGTGGTGACTCCAGAAGTACTGCGTTGGCTGGGAACCATTGTCTGATGGAGTCTGTACCACAGGGAAGGAGACCTCTATTCCCTAATTACCCTTACGCCTTTTTTTTTGAGTGCCAACTACATATACTAGACATTTGTTGTAAGCAATTCCATGTATGATTTATTATATTCTCACAACTGATGTATAATGTATGAACGGTTATATATTTTTTCTTATCATGTCCAAAGAATTTTTTAATTAAAAGAGTGGGCAGAAATTTCAACTTCCATGGTGAGGGGTAAGGGAATGATCTATGACAGCCCGAGTGTTTGGAGCCTAGGGTGACTCTCTTACCAATTACTAAATGTTAACTGAACATTTATGAACACGTGTCACACGATCCCTCTAGGACAGTATAAAACCTCAAGGAATCTAGGAAAATGGCCAAACTCTTGCTCTGGATTGTGGCTTTCAACAATAATTGATATATGCAGGTTATTTAAGACCTTGTAGCTGCCCCAGTTGGAAAACTATTTGATATATAAATTTGTGCAGTATCTATCCAATCTGCCTTGGCTCTCACAAAATTAGGGTTTATTAAGGTATATAAGTATGTCATGAAAATGATACATTTCTGCTGAATATGACAGTTTTACTCTTTTACCTGCTGTGTTAGATATGATAATAGGGATACAAAGTTTAATAAACTTTACATTAAAGCTTCTCCTATAAATTAATCTGGATGTTTCACGTAGAAACAGAATCCTTTTTTAAGTTTATATCAAGTTTCAACTATACTGATTCAGTTTTAACTTTCTTAAGAAGATTTTTTAAAAGCTTAGACTGTAGCTATCCAGATTTGTAATTCAACTAAACCCTGTTATATAATCCTGAAAATGTTTAAGTACATCACATATAATTTAAATTATTTAAAAGTTTATTTTACCCTTCTTGAAGACTCAGAACTCCTTAAATTTATTTCACAAAAGGCCCGTCTTCTCCAGGATAAATTTAACTTGCCTCATGCAATTAGTATTTAGAAAGACTCAAATTAACTGGAACATAGCTAAATTGAACCTTTAATTAACTAGATTTTTTTTCTTTTTGCTCTACTTTTAGAGAGAGAGCTTAAAATCACTGGAAAACAAACAAGATAGCAAGGATTTGTTTTAAAAATCAGCCTTCAAGGTTCATGCTGGGGTCGGTGAATTACCAGCCTGGTTTTCATATTACAAAACTATAAAGGTATGATTCACTTAAAATAATGAACCAGAGAGACCAATGTTCTCTGATTCATGAAAGAAAGATTACATTTTGTTTGATACACTTTTATTTGCTAAGGCAGAAAAGTGAGCTAATAGATGTTGAGGATACTTTCAAGTTTGATGAAAGATTGAATCAGAAATGGTTTCCTAGTCTTCACTCTGAAAACCAAGAAATTAAATTAACCCAAACCCATTTTTACCTGAGCATTCCAATTAATCAAATGGATTAACAAATGGATGGGGAAGAGATGAAAAATGCTTGTGGGAGAAAAGCAGAGCCAATACTTTTGGTGGAGAAACCGCACTTAAAGCAGTTATAATGTGAGCTGCACATTCGCTGAGAGATGCAGAGCCCTTTCCTAGTCTTTGCCAACGGATTTCCCTTTGGCCCGGTGCCACCACACCTTTTCCAGAAATCTTCTAAAGACAACTCCTGCCTCACAGAGTCTAACCAACTCCACTCTCCTCCAGTTACTCTTTATTATAAGAGTTTTAATAAAGACATGTATACAGTCCATCACGTGTGTGCAAGATACTATCCCCAGTAACACGTGTGTGCAAGATATTCTCCCTAGTAACATGGACACCTAGTACCCTACAGACCCGCTGCGCCTTCTTACAGGTCTCTGCTTCTGAGACTGGCGGGTTCGGATGCGTTATCTTTCCATTTTCTTCAAGAGGCGGTTGCCAAACACTAGAAAACAAAATCTCTGAATCGATTCTCCATCACCACCTTCATTTACTGCTGAACTTCCTACTTCCACAAAGCATTTGAGGGAGCCTGGAAGATACCATTACAGAGAAAAGGGACAGAGCTAGAGAAGGAGAGTTGTATCAGAAAAACTATGTTAAGGAAGGCCATTTGTCCCGAACCAAAAGATATCACTGATGCTCTCAAGAGGACAGGAAAAAACAAAACAAAACACCAGGAAATGTGACACTGTTCATGTCTCAGTAGAGGAGTAAGTCAGCGCATCAGCAAAATTAAATTTTTTCTCTGGACTGAACTGAAGAGGGGTTTCCGCTGTCTCAGGACTTGTCCCATGATGGGCATTTGATAAATATTTGTTGAATGCTGAACAACGCCTGTAGTTGGGAGTTGGTGGATGGACAGGACCTGTGGGGAAGACTGGAAGACAGCCCCTGGGCGTCCCTGTCTTCCTTCCCCTGTGCGGGTCCCTTTGCAGGTCCATCGGTGTTGGACACGCAGGGTGCACCTGAGATGTGTCCCCGGAGCTGCCGGGCCTCTGGCCCACCTGGGGACCCAGGAAGGTGGTTTGCGCATTTATCTCCTGCACTCTCAGAAGCCTCGGGCCCTGCCCAGCGGTTCCTTGTTTGGAGTTTTTATTTCCTTTGCTTGTTTAGTTTTCTTCTATGTGTCTTTCTTGGTTATCTCTTCCAACACCATTGCCATTTCTCCGTCAATGGTAGCAGATTGTTTTTTCAGCTGAAGGCTTGGGAGTAGCAGTACAGAATGGGTGAATGGTTGCTATCCACTCTAGTCATCGGGTGGTGAAGACAAGCCTTCTCTCCCGGTGCTGGGATCCTGTAGAGTCAGTGGTCCCGACCTCAGAGTCCTTCAGAATTCCTCTTTGTTACTCAAGAGCAACTTGAATCTCTCTCCTTTCAGACGGTTCACAGGCCCATCTTCCTAATCTAAAGGTACTCGAGGTGTTTTCCAGACAAAAAAAGGAAATATGCCTCAGAGAAATGTAGTCTTCCTGGAAGAAATAACCCAAACTGGAATCAGATTTTAGAATAATAACAGTTTCCTCCCTTGTGCACCCACATACCTCCGTGGATGGGGTCTTGTGACCCTCCCGTGGCCTGGGAACTTCCACCAGTCAGAACACAGCCATTCCCTCCTGAGGGAGAGGAGGCCTCTCGTGACCCCTGGTCCTCGAAGGCAGCCTCCTGGAGGACAAGAACTTGGCCCTCCAGCCTGGCTGACCTTGACTTAGTTCTTTCCTCAACACTCATTATCTTGCTGTTTGCTCTTGGGCGATTTTCAGATCTTTTTTGAGTCTTACTTGTCTCATCAATAAAATGGAGACAAGAAATCTTAACCTTGTGTTGTTATCTTCCGTTTTCCCTTCCAGGTGACTTTTCATTTTTCTGGACAGTTTTTATTTTAAGCTTTCCCTCTCATTGTATCAGGAGAGGCTTTACTTCAAAGGATTTTCAGACACCCTTGAACAGCTAGCAGATGCCTTTGTACATGCCTTTGTGAATCAGATGATCTGCCGTGTTGCCCAGAGAGCCGGTCCGAATGGCGGGCCTGCCTGAATCTCTGTTGGATGGGAGGTAGTCTGCACCTTCGATGGACAACAGGCATGCCAGCCGTACAGTCTGGCTTTAAATCCAGCTTTCCACTCGGTAGAGAGACCATAGCAAGGTATTTACCTTTTTTGATTGACCTTAGTTTCTTCTTTCTAAAACAGAACCCAGTGTGGGTTTGTGAGGAAAGTACTAGTATTTGGTACATAGTAAGTGCTCACTAAGAGCTACAGAGGGCCTGGTGCTGAAGCACAGTGGTCTGGCGAGGCTCCAGTCTCTCTCCCGTGGGGGCTGCACTCCTCTGAGGAATACAGGATAGAGTCTGTCTGTCTCTCACTGTTCAGAGAGAACTTTCTCTTGCGCCGCCATCGTAGCGTGCACCTCCAGCTCTCTTAAGAGAGAACATCTTTCCTTTCTGGCCCCCACTTTCTCCCTCCTTCGTGCTTGAGGACCATGTAAGCCCCTCCCCAACCACATGCACACAGAATCTTCAAGGGACCCACCCTTTTCCTTATGGCTAGGGGATTCTTGGGAATTTTTACACAGTCTCAAGCCAACAACAGCCAATCTAGTGCTGAATAAGGAGACAGGCTCTTCCAACTTTGCACTAGAACTTGAAGTCAAATTCCTTTTAGACCACTTAATTGAGGCTGGATCAACCTCTGTCGCTGCTGAGAAGGAACCCACTGCACACACATCAAGGACCCAAGTCAGACTGCCTGGCACCTGTGCTTATTCTTCACGTGTAGGAGGCATCTATGCAGAGAAGCAGGAAGGGACGCGTACCCTCTGGCCACTGTTGTTTCAGTGCTGCTGGGTCCTGATGCTTGATGGGCCTTCCTGGAATGCAGTGAGAACGGCCAAGACTTCTCTGAGTTGTCCACTGGACGGCAGCAAGGGCAAAGCCCAAAATAATTGTGAACATACTTTGTCCTCAGTAAAATGAAGGGGCGGGGCTAGATTGGCTTCAAGATCCCCTCTGGCTCAGAACATTCTTTGATACTGTGATTCAATCAATCTAACTTATCCTTAAAGTCTTAGAGCACATTTTCTGGGTATATCCCAATAGAATATCTTGTCTGCAAAAGGCTGAAAGTTATTATTTGGGAATAATAAATCAGAACAAAAAAGATGTAGAGTTCATGGTATATTATTAGTTTCAAGTTTGCTAATCCTTATTTTATGAGATTTAATTTTCGTGATGTTTACTTTCCCATTGAGCCTATTGTGAGAAAAAAGAATGCTTTTTGTATTCAGTGAAGAGATAGGCCAGAGACTAATAACTGTGTGCTTTGCCCTTGCTCAGATAAATGCGATAGTTAAATGAAGCCATGGCGGGGTGTTTGGGCCCTTGTATTTCCCATGGCAAAGCTAATGCCTTACAAGTTTTCTGAGGAGTTTGTAAGATGTCACAGATTTATTTTTAATATAACTTCAAAGTTGGAAAGCTAAGAAATATGAACTTCAATTCTTGACAAATTCATTATCAATAATACCATATGCAGAACAAAATTACATCTTCAGTGAAAAAATAATCTGTCATAAGACTAAACTAATTTGCAAGTAATTAAAAATTTACCTGAAAATATAATACAAATTCTCTTGAGAGTATATGGAACATTTTTTGTGATTGTTTAATATTCTCTATTTTTTCTTGATCACTGTATTAGGGCGTTGTAGTCTATATGGTTTTATAAAAATCAGGTGAGTCATAGAGCAATTGAGCTGGAAGACACATTAGAAAATCATCTGCCTCTAGGAAAGATGAATGGCCTCTTTTTGACGCCTCTGGGGGTAGAATGGAGATATTCTTGGGAGCCTCTCCTGGACTTTATGATCATGGACATCCTGGTGACTGTCTCTGCGTTCACTCTCATGTGCCCCCGCATCACTCCGGGACATTTTGACACAGGGAGTGCTTGCAGGCGGTGAGCACCCTGCTTGGAAACCACTAAGTGCACCATAAAGAAGACTCGTATTATTCTCCTGATACACGAGTGTTTGAGGGGCTAACCGGAATCTAGGGGAGATATTGGTCAGTGAATAAATTTATTATTAAAATATTTTCATTCTATAAATATAGATTTATGATTCCAAGCAAATGATATTTCTAATCATTGAATACTAGAATGCTATTACTATTACAAGCACACCAACAAAAACTAATAATGTTGAATTGAGAATCAAGAATGAAGAAGATATTTAAATCTTTAGTTCTCCGTCTACTTCTGTCTATGAAGAAATTGCCCATTACCAGACTTTCCTTTCCTGCCAACTGGACTTCATGCTTTTAAAAAAATGATATACACAGTTTGGTTGAGTTATAATTTAACATTTTTGTGTCTACCATTTTTTAGAACATGGTAGGAAAAAATAGCAAGCAAAACATGATTACATGATTTTGTTATGTATATTCACATGCGTCAATGTTCTGTACATTACGAAATTAGAAACTCCTCTTAGGAAGTATAATGAGGGGCGCCTGGGTGGCTCAGTCAGTTAAGTGACTGCAGCTCAGGTCATGGTCTCACAGTTCTTGGGTTTGAGCCCCATATCAGGCTCTGTGCTGACGGCTCAGTGTCCCTCTCTCTCCACCCCTCCCCCACTTGTGCTCTATCTTTCTCTGTCTCTCAAAAGTGAATAAATATTTATTTTTTTTTAATTTTTAATGTTTTTATTTATTTTTGAGAGACAGAGAGAGACAGCATGAGCAGGGGAGGGTCAGAGGGAGAGGGAAACACAGAATCTGAAGCAGGCTCCAGGCTCTGAGCTAGCTGTCAGCACAGAGCCCGACGTGAGGCTCAAACCCACAAACTGTGAGATCATGACCTGAGCCAAAGCTGGACGCTCTACTGATTGAGCCACCCAGGCACCCCAAAAGTGAATAAGTATTTAAAAAAATTTTAAGTATAATGAACCTTGTACAAAGTATTGGAAACCTTCATAGGAAAAAAGTAAAAAGTAGGTGATTTCTATAGTTGGATTATTTTGGTAAAACCTTACAAAGAAAAATTGTGGGTACAGATCCAAATTTTCCTAGCAAACACCAGTGGACCACTCACCACCAGCCCCGCTGAACGTACCTCACCTTCATACAGAACTCAGCATCTTCCAAGAGCAGTTTGCGCAAAGAGAAGTTTATAGAGTTTCAGGGAATAAATGTTCAAATGTAGTGCAGTACCTTATTATCTCTCATTATTATTCAGATTTTGGCCTCAAGGCCTGAATATCACTAGGTC
Organism: Helogale parvula; assembly: GCA_004023845.1. Classification (NCBI taxonomy): domain Eukaryota; kingdom Metazoa; phylum Chordata; class Mammalia; order Carnivora; family Herpestidae; genus Helogale; species Helogale parvula. Next base: position 352,060 of record PJEM01000341.1, on the reverse strand, counting down.
AGAAGCTCAATTTTCTTAGTATATTCAAAAAGATAATTAGTCAATTAAGAAGTTAAAGTACAAAAACTAGTTTAATGTGCAAAAAACCAATTTACCATTTAATGTAAACTGGACACTGATTCAAATCCTAGAAATCAATGCTAAGCCCACCTGCTCCTGATATGATTCCCCCATCTGGATGTATTATTTATATGTATGAGATATGGTTACCAATAAATAAAAAATATATAGAATTACAAGAGAAATTTTTTTTTCAGGTAACAAATGGAATAAATTAAAGTTGCTCTATGTGTTCTGTGGGGACACATGTCTGTTTCTGCTGGTTCCTCAGTACCTAGGACAGTGCCCAGGACATAGTAGATACTTAACTGACTCCTTCATTGAAGATGGACCACTTATTATTATTTTCTAAATTTCAGTGGTGGAAACTTAATAGATTTCTTATTAGACCCTCACTTTCATTCACTCAGCACGTCTTACCTGAGTATTCCTTAAGTCAGTGAGAATGTGTTTAATTCTTCTTGATATAATGCTAAGAAGTTATAGAATCTGGTCAATAACAGGGAACATTAAGTTGTCGAAATGTCCAAAGGAAAGACTATTTCAGTGATCACTAGAGATCATTGCTAGTGTCACTGGTGACTGTTTTGGCATGATACGGTCAGTGATACAAGCCGTCTTAGATCCTGATTAGATGCTGAGTGCCATTAAAGGGACTAAAGTATAAATACATTTAATTTTATTCTGATCAACCTGGAAAGAGTCAATACTATTTCTAAAATATGCTAAATATTCTTCTGGATACTCGCTAGCTTAAAACCCAATTTGGCACCGAAACATTCAGTGATTCTCATCTTATTATCAAACCACTTTTTTGTTGTTGTTTTATTTGTTTTGTTTTGTTTTTATAGAGAGAGAAAGAGAGGGAGAGAGACAGAGGGAGGGAAGGAGAGAGAGAAAGTGTTCCAGTGGGGCAGAGGGAAGAAGAGAGAGAATCTTAAGCAGGCCCCATGTCCAGCAGGGAGCCCAACATAGGGCTAGAATTCATGACCTGTGGGATCATGACCTGAGCCAGAATTAAAGCTGGACGGTCAGCAAACTGATCCACCCAGACCCCCCCTATCAAGCTACCTTTAAACAATTTGATAGGCTGACCCAGCACTAGACATGGGGGGGAAAAGTGGGGGAGGCAGAGGATTGTTGCCTTTCAGCTGCAGTGGAAGGGCTAAAGGACTGCCTATTCTCTGATAGATTTCTTGTAACTCAGGTTCTCTTCTTTTCAATAAATATTAAACCAAAACTAGAAACAGATTTTATGGCTGACAAGTAAGTGGTCCTTCTTTCGTGCTCTTTCATGTTAGACTTCATATTAACCGTATTGATTATTTTAGGGATTTGCATAAAGTCAATATTGGAATGGACTATTTTACACTTGCTTTGTATTTTAAACCAGACAGATCAAGCAAAAACATGAGGGAGGGGAAAAAGCCCAGATGAAGGACAGGTTGTCAAATAGTTCAGAGATTTTTTTTAATACTTTACTTCCTACCCAACCCAATGCTCAGATACCTTAAAGTTTTATTAATAAGACAAATTGCTTTAATTTTTCCTCTACCACTTCATGTACCAGTTTGCCTATCATTTTGTGACTTTTAGAATGGAATTTCTTATTTCTTTATATCAATTAGGGCTTTGAGCTAGGGTTTGGGGGCATGAATCTTATATCTGTCCATCTTCCTTCTTAGAGTTTTCACTCCAAGGCTCTATCCACAAGATGCCAATAGACAAATAATAAATAAAGTGTCAGCTTATTAATGAGACTTGGAAAAATGCTCCAGTAATCTTCAAATTTAAGACTTTTGTGAAAAATCGTATCGACGTGGTTTCTACGTCAGAAAACTCCTTATTTCTCTCCCTGAGAATCTCTCCCTAATGAACCCCCAAACATGGAGATTAGATTCTATTAATTCATTGTGGAAAAAGGCCAGTCAGAATCATCCCACAAGTTAGGGGGACCTCCGTGGCTCAGTCAGTTAAGTATCCAACTCTTGACTTCGGCTCAGGTCATGATCTCCTGGTTTGAGTTTGCGCCACACATCAGCTCCGTGCTCACAGCACAGAGCCTGCTTGGGATTCTGTCTCCCTCTCTCTCTGCCCCTCCCCCACTTGCTTTCTATCTTTCTATCAAAATAAATAAAAATAAATTTTGTATATATAATTTTAAAAAAGAATCGTCCCCAAAGCACCTGTCAACAGAGAGGAGAATACAGTGTGGCATATATATAGACGCACTCATGCACACACACACACACACACACACAACCTCTTCAGCTGTAACTCCGTACAGTGCAGTGTTTGTCTATCTCCATATTTTCTCACTGAAGAGTTTCTAACCCTTGGTCAAAAGTGGGCGAGGGGTAGAACACCCCTTCTACATTAGCTCCCCATCTTCTTCCTTATAGAAGATGGCGTCTGTGTTCAGGGGGATCTTCCCTGCAAAGTGCTGTTAATAGTTGTGTCCTTCCCTCAGAGTGCTTACTACTAAATTAAAGATTATGATCAGTCTTGGTATTTATAATGCTCCGTTTTATTTTTAAATAGTTATCAATAGTTGTATTTCCAGAGAGACTTTCTTCCTCCAGTATGATCTGCTCTATTGCTTACTGACTATTTGGTCTTAGAAATATTCTTTTTTTTTTCCATTTCCCTGGAGCTTGAGGTCCTTGGTCTGTCTCTAATTACTCTACCTCAGGTTTGTCTAAAGTGAACTTCAGCAAAGAGAAGGCCTCTGTGTGCGTTTCCTTGCCTAGATTCCCCGAGTTTGGAAATGTCTCCTAGCAATTTGCCCTTCACCGCACACCTCCCTTCCTGGGCAAGAGCTGTACAAGTCACAGTGCCTCCCGAGGGCCACTACGACCATGTGGGACACAGCCATGGGGGAGGGGTAGAGTTTAAATGCCCATCGCCACCATTTTGTAAATCACGAATGAAAACAGTTACAGGCAGAGCCTCATAGTAGGTGCATTCCAAGAGACTTGAAGCCACACTCGAATTTTCTTTTGATAAGGGGAAGCCAAGAGTGAGAAGGAGTACTCCCCTGGGAATCACTGTCTTCTCTTTTCTTGCCCTCTAATAATGCCGAGGAGAACATGGAGACCAGAGCTGCCCGCAAGTAGACAGAACCAACAGAATAGAACCTTGTGAATGTCCAGTCTTCTCTGTGCACATTAGATTCATTCTAATGTCCAGGAGTCCTCAGTCACACGTGGACCAATCTGAGCCAAACACCCAACAGATATGTTTTATGTTATAGAAATGTTTTAGGGAAAATATTATGCAGAGTCTTTTGTTCCAAAATACCCTTTCTTCCTCTTGTCTAGCACAGAAAAATTGATATGCCATAAAATATCAGAAGGGTTTTTCTGGTTTTTTTTGTTTTTTTTTTTTTTTTTTTTGCTTTGCTTTAAAAAGCTTAAGATTGGTCTTTTTCTTTATGGAATTACAGTTCCCAATGAACAATTTTCTATCCCTAAACTATTAGATAGCAACAGTCACCATGGAAACTAAGTTGAATACCTTAAATTATTTCTTATAACATTATTTTGGGAACTTTACCTAAGGTGAGAGGTAGATTCATTTAACTATTTAAATACTAAATTTAGAATGTACTTGGGAGTTCTAAATATTATGAGCAAAACCATAGTATCAGTTTAAAATTCTGAGACATTTTTTATATTAGGGAATTGTAAGTGTAACTTTAGATCTTTGTACCTATTACTGTGGGGGAGATACAATATCACAATTCATACTTTTATAGTAAAATTAATAATTAAAATTATAACCATGAAATTGATATTAAATATAACAGCAGCGCTTTTAGAAGTCATGGATGTAAATAAAAATGAGAAGAAAATTATTATTATGAACTTAATTTTTAATGTTTCTCCTTAAATAAATAAAACTACACTAACAAACTGGCTTAGTGATTAGTACTTTCTTGAATAAAACAATAACAGAAAAACATTTTAATAAATAAGGGTGAAATTTTTTACTTTCGTAGAATGTTTGATGTTTTTAAAATGTCGGATAGAGTGATGCATTTTTGGTGACTTTTAAGCAGAAAGATATATCTATATCTGTGTAACTATATGTCTACAAAATTAGGCATATTATGCATTAAGATATCTTATTAATACTATTAGGAATATTTGGAGGATTCCTGACCTTTGAGTTTGGACATAGAGTTAATACATGTGGGACAAATTAAAAATTCATCCTCTAGCTTTACACAGTATATTGCTTTTAGCTTATAGCTTTCCATGATTCGTACATTAGTCTTAAATCATATGTATAAAGTGCATATATGTATTAAGTTCATATATATATATATATATGCACACAAAAGCTCTACATCATTCTTAATCTCAGTGGAATGAATGATTATGGCGACAAGTTTAACTAAGGATGTTTTGCTTTTCTTAGTTTGTGTTCCAGAAATATTGCTGCTAGTATAGAGTGGCTCTTTGTATTAATATTAAATTTTTAGTACTACTTAAATTTTTATCCACTGAATATTACATTTCCTGTGATATGTAATTGCATACAAAGGAACTTCATACTGTTTTAACACAACCTCCCTTACCTTAAAACTTAGGGGAAAAAAGCCTCTTAGTTTGCATGATGTTCCTCATAAATTAAGCCCTGATGTGGTTATCCATCAGTTCACAAAAGAACATATTAAGCTCCATGTAAAATATATATTATAAAATAAATACTTTATTGCTGGTCGTACCTGAGGAGACGTAGCCTATTATTAACGTTTGAGTCTTCAGTCCTCTACTCCAGAAAAACTGTCCCTTGCTGAGGGCGGAGATAACACGAAAGAAACATATGCATTTACCTCCCCTTCATGCTCAGAAAGTTCAAAGTACTCGAAGATTCATTGCATCTCTTGGTCACAAAGTAACCACAGCATGAGTTTTGGCCTGATTGGCCTGGCGTCCAGGCTCTGTCTAGGCATCTTGCTTCCATGTCAGGATGTCATTGGTGCTAGTGCGCAGCTAATGCCGAAAAGGACCTATTCTGTTCATTTGGATCAATTTGATAACCCTGCAATATACAGATTTTAGATTAATTCAGCAAAGGACATAAGTTAATCTAGTAAAGGTTTTAATCAGTGGTTAGAGTAAACAGGAGACTTCACTCATTCAACAAATATTTATTGAGAACTCGCTGTGAGCCAGGACTTGGACTGGTCCATGCAGATAGGACAGTGAGTGTGGTCCACAGAGCCTCATCTGCATCTTATCTGCAGGAGCCTGAACTACCAGGGGTGAGGAGGAACAGAGGTCCAGAAGCTTACAGAGCTGGGAAGAGCACTGAACTTGAATGAGTTACTCTGTTTCAGTTCCCAGATGTATCTATAAAATGCCTCTGTCATGAAGCATCCGTAGGGATGTGTATAGAGTATCCTTTAAATCACTTAGCAGAGCACTGGCATATAGTAGGTACTAGGTTCTTGGTAACCCCTCACCCCCCATGTCAAGGTCAAAGCAGGCCATTGGAAAAGACAAAGGTCAATTCTTTGTTGCTGCCTCAGCCACTGTGGAACCTGCTGTGTCCTCCACACTGGGCTGCTGTTTCCTTCTGAAACAGGAAAGAGACCAGAGGGAAGAAAGCAGGGTTGCAGAGATGAGCTACAAGACACAGTGCCTGTGACATGTGCGTGTGTGGGAATGAAAATTCAGGCATGGCTGGGAGAGGGAAGGTCTGATCCTATGGCCTCTGATTTCAGCCTGTCTTCTTGTCCCTGAATAAAAAGTAGCTATGCTGGGAACTGTTGGATTTTTAATTCAATTCAGCAAACACTTATTTAACACTGCCGCATAAAAGGCTGAGTAACTTGCTTGGAAATTTGTGAGTGATGTGACCCCTTACTGGAATCCACTGGAAAGAATTATCCCTTAGGTGACATCGGTTTTTGATAGATTTACTCAGGACCTTTGTTACATATAATGAAGTACCAGTGTGTATTTCTGTCTATTATTGAAAAGCCAAGGAAGGAGAAAGAAGAAAGTCACTCCTATGATCTACTACAAAAGAATGAGTGCCTTGTAGTGTTGGGAATACTGTGATAGACGGTGGCATGCAGCCAAAAGTTCTGTGTATTTGTGAAAAAAAATGGTGAAATGTTTTTTTATTATTTTTCAAGTGACTCTAGATTATGTGGAGTAAGGTCAACCATGGTTATTAAACAGGATCTTTTAAAAAAATTTTTAACATTTTATTTATTTTTGAGAGACAGACAGAGTTTCAGTGGGGGAAGGGCAGATAGAGAAGGAGACACGGAATCTGAAGCAGGCTCCAGGCTCTGAGCTGTCAGCACAGAGCCCGACGTAGGGCCCATACCCACGAACTGCAAGATCATGACCTGAGCCGAAGTTGGTCTCTTAACCAATTGAGCCACCCAGGCGCCCCAAACAAGTGTCTTTTTAAAAAGACAAAATGAAAATTTTAGGGATGACTGCGTGGCTCTGTCAGTTAAGCATCCAATTCCTGATTGGCTCAGGTCCTGATCTCAAGGTCATGGGTTTGAGTCCTGCATTGGGCTCCATGCTGGGCATGAAGCCTACTGAAAGGAAAAGAAAGAAAGGAAGGAAGGAAGGAAGGAAGGAAGGAAGGAAGGAAGGAAGGAAGGAAGGAAGAAAGAAAGAAAGAAAGAAAGAGGAAGGAAGGAAGGAAGGAAGGAAGGAAGGAAAGAAGGAAGGAAGGAAAGAAGGAAGGAAGAGAAAGAAAGAGAGAAAAAAGAAAGGAGGGAGGGAGGGAGGAAGGAAGGAAAAGAAAATTTATATTCCTTTTAGAATAAAACCTAGCTAAAATTTCTATAAATTGTTATGCCTCAGACATATTACAAAACTATGTGGTAAAAAACAAGTTGCTCTTATTTGAACTCTTCCTCGGCGCCCTAAAACCACAAATCCCTTTAATACTCATGGGGCTTCATATAAGTTAGACCACATTCCACGGCATCCAGATCAGAGATGTGCAGTGAAGCATGCATCCGGGAAGCACCCTCCGCCCATGCCTGCAGTGGTGTTTGAAGGGCGTAGAGGTGTGCATGATGTAGTACATCGTGTCCACAGGAAGACAAATACTCTAGATATTCTTTAGATATGGATATCATTGTTCTGCTCACGGTAGCGTCTAATGGTGCGGCTGATAAGGGTACTTAGGTATTACATTGGATTTAAAAAGCCAGTATATGGATCACAGTCTTGGCCAGCCTCCATGCGTATACTTTATCTGTGGATTGTGCCTAGTCAGAGTATATTAAACCTAAAACTTGGATTTTGGGCTTAGGGCCTTACCTCAAGGTGTGTCTAATGGCTGGCTTCAAAATGAACAAATTTACAGTGATGGCTGCTTATTAATGGAGGGGCTTTCCTTTGGGGCTATAAAATGATGTCTAGCTTTCATTCCTAAGCCACCCATATACCCACACAAAAGGTAAGTGCTTCTGAAAAAAAATGGTATTAACGGCCCTAACCCTGTGGGAAGTTTACACGCAGAGGGCAGAGGAGGGCTTGTGCTCCAACAACCGCCTGTGAAGAAGGTAGTAAGAAAGTGGGTATTTCCAATAATAACGTTCAAGAGATTTGCAAAGGTGTGCACCTGTTGATCTTTTTTTGGCTGAAGAAGGGGATCAAAGGGTGCTGTCCACACACAATGGGCAGGGGCCCTCCTGCTGGGCATGGATCCTGAGGAGGAGATCTGCTCCGTTCTGATGAGACCCGTCCCGAGAACCCCCACCGCAGGGCACAGGTTTCTTCTATGTCCACGTCTCTGCGTCTTCCCCAGATTTCACAGGCACACCACTCTCGTCCGGGAAGCCTTTCCTGACCTCTCAGTGAACCATTCCCAGTCACTTGCGCATCCCCACATCAGCCCTCACCGCCCTGGATCCTTCTTTCCTAAAACCCCATTGACCGAATCAGTCCCAAGCACTTTCATGGACACGGGCCAAGGCAGGCTTGGAACAACCCGGGCAGGGCCGTCTTCCTTCCGGGCAGTCTTCCTACCGTGCCCTTGGAACGGTGTCTTGACGGTGGCGTTTGGTTACTATGTACTGAATGTAGCCAATTCTTAAATAGTTAAAACAGTAGCTAAAAGCCGATGTTTCATTACGTCACGACCGGATTTTAACCACTGATTCATCGGATTTTTTTAAAGCATGGCTTTCGCATAATTTGCTGATATTAGACATATTTGCTGATATTACAGAAACTGGGCCGTAGGAAGTGTCCAACAAACATGTTTCCCCTTTCATTTCTTTCATGGCATAAACCACTGAGGTCTGTTGTCTTTTTCACTGGCCGTTATTTAAATTGTTAGATCTTTTTTTAAGTGTTATTTCCCATAATTATAAAGACAAGTTTTCTGATAGTGTAGACTATCTGGCACATGGCACGTTTTGCAATGTCCTAGACGATTTGGGTTGTCTGCTTATTTCCGTTGCTTTCTCAGTGTTAACTGGTTTAGACGTTGATTTTATATTTCATAATTTATTTTAAATTGTATCTCTGATTTTATCAGTTTCTTAATATTTTGCAGTCTTGGAGTAAGTTCGGTACATTTGATCTTTATGCAGCAAGGGTAAACATCAGACGGTTCAGGATGCAGCAAATGATTTTTATTTTTCTAATGTTTATTTATTTATTTGGAAAGCACAAGTGGGGAAGGAGCGGAGAGAGAGAGAGAGAGAGAGAGAGAGAGAGAGAGAGAATCCCAAGCAGGCTCCACCCTGCCAGCATGGTGCCGGACACGGGGCTCCATCCCACGCACCTGAGATCATGACCTGAGCTGAAAGCAAGAGTCGGACGCTTAACCGACTGGGCCTCAGGCACCCCATCATCAAAGGATTTTTTAAAAAGTATATGTGTATATATACACATAAACAGGATAAAATGTTAACAGGAGGTGAATCTGGATAAAATTTCCACTGGTGTTATTGCCACTATTGACAACATTTCTGCAACATTTTGTAATTTTTTTTAATTTGTAAACATGTTGTATGTTTGGAATTATTTCCTAACAGGTAAAAAAAAAAAAACAGAAAGGAAAACTTCCAATTACTTCATAAGTCATAGTCGTCAGTGGTACATGGTATAAATCTGTACTTAATCAGGAAGAAAACCGTGTCCGTGCTATACCTACAATAGGAGACACAGTGCCCCCGTCAGTCACTTTCCTTCACGTGCCCGCGTGTACAGGCTGTGTGTAGGGCCACGTGCGGGGGTTGGCATTGGTGCGTATTTCATCAGACCCTCAGATGGGTACCTCGTCTCAGCAGTTAAAGTTCAGGGAGGCGAAGACTTCAGGGACCCAGGCTGACGAATTAGCATAGCGTGAACCCAGCCTGTGCGGATGTATTGAAACTGAACCATGTGACCCACAATTCCTGTGGCAGAGGTGACCTCGTCTTCAGTCACAATAAACATTTATGGATCTCAGAGACGGAGTAGAGGCTGAATATCAATCAGCCATGCCATCGGAACATTCAATATGCCACCATCGCCGTAATGTCATCATTTCTGAGTTAAATTTTTGTCTTCAAGCCTGGGTAGAGGTCACGCTACACGTAGCATTGTGATAAACACCACAGGGACCCCAGACTGTGGACAAGGAGTGTTTCTCTCTAATCATCTGTAGTGTTTAACATTTGACCCACCCCTCTTTCTGGAAGCTCTCTTTTCCCTTGTTGGTCTTGTCAGCTCTCTCTGCTGATTCTCTTCGGGCCTCCCCAGCCAGTCCTTGTCTGGTTGAGCCCTTTTCCCCCTTCCTCTGCCTTCTCATTATTTGCCTCTTTCCTCCTGGGCCTCTCTGCTGACTTCGTTTATTCTGTATTGTTCTTTTCAAAAACTTGTTTTATTCTGACATAGCCTGTGAACCTGACGGTGCTGCAGATGACTTCTCATAAACGTGAGGCACGGGGTCTCCTAGCGAGTCCAGAGGTCTGTGCCTTCATTCCTTGAAGCGGGACCGCCATGTTTGTGGCACTGGTAATGCAAGAGGCAGAGGCAACAGAGGCGTCCCACAGCTCGTCGGCTCATTGTATTTAAGTGATTATTTTACAGTTCTCCAGCGATTGCTGATTGACTTGTGGCTATTGATATGTCAGAGAGAGGAAACTTACTTTCATGTTTTATTTTTGTTACACAAATCTGGGGAGAATGTCCATTCTCTTACAGTTATTAGTCACATTCTTGTGCTTTTTCCTTGAGATAAGCACGCAGGGATGAGAACTATAAATTCTAGGGAGTATTTACTTGTTTTGTAATTTAAGCAGTTTCTAAGGGAAAAGGAAGAAGTGTCATCTACAAAATAATTGTGTGCTCAGTTACACTTCAGTTGCTGCTTCCGTGTCGGGGAAGTGTTCCTCCTTGGCCATCAGGCTGAAGCAAATTCTTCATGGAAGGTCTTTGTCAATTAAGTGGAAGGTGACTTGAGTGCATAGTGAGTGTGTGTCCTTCCTGTGTGCTCTCTGGAATCTCAGTGAGAAAACTAATGGCAGATGCGTTTCTAAACACGCCCCCCTGGAGCACGTGACCACCAGTGTTGTGGGGAGAGCACGTGTGGCAGCTCTGATGTGTCAAGGTGTTTCCAGAGAATCTGTCTTCACTGCCAGACTTCCTACAAATATTCAGAGGGAAGGAACTAAAGAGGTTCCTGAGACTTCTGTCAGGACATAATGTAGAATGTTAAGAACTGTAGCTATTCTCTCCACCAGAATCGAAGTTGAATCTTGAGATGATCTCAGAAAGTTCTGGTCTCAGCCCCAAGCTCCTCCTTCTTCTTTTTTTTCTTTAAATTTGTAAGAATATTAATTTATTTTGAGAGAGAGAGACAGGGTGTGAGTTGGAAAAGGGCAGACAGGGGGAGACACAGAATCCAAAGCAGGCTTCAGGCCCCGAGGTGTCAGCACAGACCCCGAAGTGGGCCTCAACCTCATGAACCATGAGATCATGACCTGAGCCGAAGTCAGACGCTTCACTGGCTGAGCCGCCCAGGCGCCCTGTCCCACCTTCCGCACACTCCCCAGGATCAGGTTTAACCATCACTAAGCATGGGGAGAGGGCCGATCTTTGTGGGCTGTGTGAGTGATCGTGGAGACAGGCCCGCTTGGGCCGTAGACCCTTCCTGCACGCCAGGCCGGCCGGTCATGACGCATCTGGCTGCAGCTTCAGGACGCTCTGCAGTCTTCTGCCCTCCTCTGGGTCTGCGTGAAGCTACTTCCACTCTGACAGGTGGCAAGCCCCGCTGGCCTGCAGAGCAAACTGGGATTTTGCTCCCTTTCTGGACTTTTTCCAGGAGAGAGGTTACAGGTCACTTCTGCTGTTAGGCTTCTACCATCATCTCCACCACCAAGACCTCAGCCTTTGGGAAATGCGAAGAGAAAAGAGGGTCAGAGCAGAGTCTCCGTCTGTAGGCTCACCGTGGCTCTCCCCTGCCTCAGCCTCCTCCTGGAGAATTCCCTCTGCGCTTGGGCGACAGAGGGGCGAGAGCATGCCCTTGCGCAGACATTTCCACAGGGAGCTCTGGGTGCCCATCAATACCCTTCAGCTTTGGGAAAACCAATGCCCAGGAATTTAAAGGACGAAAATCTTTTCTCTAATGCTCGCCTATAACAGCCCTTCCCTCAGGTGACAAGATCTAGTCGCTGCCCCCATGCGAAAGAGGGTCAGAATTTAGAAAAATTAGCAAGGAAAGCAGACATAGGTACAGGTTTCAAAATAATATCCTCCATGGTATCATTCCTATGACACAGTTATCAGATTAGAAACTTTCTTACTAGGCTAATTTTGGCATTTAGACTCAACCCTTCAGTGTTAGTCAAGTATAAAATTGTCACAAACATGAGCATTATAATAGCAACATAATAATGACACCATGAGAGTGTGGAACTGGATTAAATGAAGAGAAGTCATCTCACTTGATAAGCCGTTATGACCCTCAGGGTTCTGATGTACATTTTAAGCTATTATTCGTCAAGGTAGTTACAGTACGGAAGAACTCTATATTGTTCTATAATATACCCTCTATTTTAAGTCTGTTCAGATAATACCAAATTTTCTACACCATTGACCCATTAAAAAAAATCTTTCCTTGAATTCTGCTTGCCACTAATCAGGCTGTTATATTCCGTTTCTTAGATAGGTTGACAAATTGAAAATCCAGCTTTAAATGTTGCAGTAGTTTAAAAATAGAAGTCTTTTACTTCAAACTATTCTGAGTTGCAGCTTTAAGCAATAAAAATGTACTTTATAGCTTGTTAACCTAGATCTCGTGGATATCCTTCCTACAATAATGTAAGTAGATCATTGTTTACTGTCTAAAATCAGCCTTGACAGAACATGCTCTCTAGTGATTTTTTAAAGTCAAAGTGAACTGATACATTCTGTCTTCTGTGATTATCCAGCCTGATATGGTGTGCTCCTTGTAAACTTATATTTTGAATATGAATAACAATCTTTAGCTGACGTTAGCATTTTATAGAAATGTTTCTATGTAACTTCTCTTATATGTAACTTACACATAACTTCTACTTACACCAGCGTCTAACAAATATATTAACTGAGCTTTATAAGCTGGTTAGTTTCTTTTTTCAGTTGCTTTTAAGACCCTTGAACATGCACTCACACACTTTATGCTCATTAAACCAGACTATGGGAAGCTACCTTATTTTGAGGTACCACATAAAGCACTAAAAGAGTTACTGCACATTTTAACATAATCAAGGTCAGTGCAGGCTGCAAAAAGGCGGAACGTGTCAGAAGACAGGGTAAAGGTGACATGGGATTTTATGACCTTAAATGAAGTCTATCAGGCTCATTAGGAAGGCCTAAATACTTCTTGAAAATTGGCAGATATTTTAGAAAGAAACAATGAGTCATTAGAGCTGAGGCCGGTTACATTAGGAGATTGAAATACATTATTTTGAAGGACTGTTGCCATAACTTGCAGTTTGATATCTAACACAAAATACAGTCAGTTTTAAAATGTAATTAATCAATCATTTATTTCTTTGGATTCTTACCATCTTTCCAATGGTAAGAATGAAATTGGTCCCATTTCATTCATATACACTATACTATACTAATACAATGTTATATATAGATATATAATCTAACAGGACAATGTGTCATAAAGAAAACATCCTCTCTGACTTCTATTCTGAAATCCTGACCAGGCGTGTTGGTAATTGATTTCCTGCCCCTTCTGTCCAGAATCTTCAAACTCTCCATGTGCCTGTGTGTGTCTTCATTTTTTGTTTTGTTTTCCTAGCTTTCTACCATCAGCCTTTAAATACTCTAGTATTTACACTGGCCACAATAAAGGCTGTTTCCTTGATGCTGATTTTCCTAATTCCAGGTGCTGCCCAAGGCTTGTCCTTCAGATCCAACCCCTGATCAGGGTTTTGCTTCCACTCCTACCTTCTCTGTACCTCTTCAAGATCATTCAGATAAAGGAAACCTTCTGCCTCTTTGTCCCCACCACCAAAAAGGAGGCCCAGTGCCCAACTGACGCTGTCAGTATTGGGGAGAGTATGTGCCCCACTGGGTGCTCTCCTTGGTCTTCATATCACACAACCCACAGTCCGCTTTCTAGAGAGGGAGCCACACCAACAGGCTCTGTCGGAAGCCCTTCAGCAAGCTACTGTGCACACTCAGCCCTGAAGGCCCCACAGCCTCCGTGGCCCCTTGCTCTTCAAGCCTCTGTGGCTGCTGGTTTCAGTGACTGGAGCCTGGGAAAGGAGTCAGCTCCTTCCAGAAGCACCCTTGGAATTTTGGTCTTGGACCTCTTCAATTAGGCTGCCAGAAACGCCTTTTTTGCAAAGCAACTGTGAGCTTGCAGCTGGGCTCTTGTGAAAACTGAGTGCCTGATCCAAGGAGAACTTGTGATTCTCTGGCCTAATACTGACATTTTGGCATAAGTCAACATAGGCACAATGACTAAGAGGTAGGAAGGACCCAAGAAGCCTCACTTATCAAATGGAGATAGCATTTTCAGGACGCATCCAGCCTGACCATTGCAGCTTGACATGACAAACTCACAGCCATCCTTTGCGAGATCTCTCTCCCACTCTGCCACCTGAAGCAACGCTGGTGGCCCACTGGGTGTGGGGTGGGGGGTCTTAATCTACTAACTACCTGGGCTTGGAGCACTGATGACTTGGCTAAGCTTAGAGTCAATACCCTGAGCTTCGGCAGCTGTTCAGTTCCACCTCCAGCTCAGCAGAACTGAAAATGGATGTGGTTTTTTTGCTTGGTGGACCAAACACAGGCCATTCTCATCTCTAGCCAGGACTCCTCTTAATAAGCTTTCTTATACTTTTCCTGATTCTTTGGATAGCCTAGCTCTTTGGTCTGCCACTTGAAAAACTACAACTGGCAGATAAAACAAACCCATTTGGGGGACTGCGGACCATGCAGACGAATCACACTGCTGATCACATCATCTGGGTCACTCACACAGATGCCAGTAGTACAGATCTGGTTTTTAAGACCGACTGGAATCAAGCTACTGATGGGGCCCGTACTGACTGCCCAGCTAGCCACCATGACGGCCTGAACCCATCACCATACTGGACACAGCAACATGTCTACCATTGTAGCCCGAGCACAAAGTAAAGACGTGAAGAACTCTATTTCTGACACACAGCTACAACTGCCTATTGACTTGGGACCCAGCTGTATCCCAGGGGCATTTTCTGCACAGGGCATTGCCCCACACTTTGGTCTCCTTCTAGGGCTATTGGTGGGTGGTGCCTCATCACTGCCCACATTTTCTCGGCTTATGGTGTTGCTGTTTCGGTCTGATTCACTCACTTCAGCCACAACTTTGGGCCGTTGAAACAAGCCTGTTCATACTTTTGGGTCATGTTTGCAGTCTGACAAAGGTATACCTTTTTATCACAAAACCACTCAAGAATGGGCTGATGGACCTTCCATGCTGCCTACAAATCCATAAGCAATAGCCATTGTTAAGCATTGGAACAACCTCTTTGAAAATTAACGAAAAACAAATTCTGATTTTATCTCTTCCTGGTTTATAGACTTTAGTAAGACATTTTGGTCACTGAATGCAGTTATCCCCAGGAAAGGATCATCTTCTCTTTTCCACTTTCTGGGTAATGGTCAGATTGTAGAGCTGAGAATCCTATAAACCTATTTTGAATATCTGATAACCAATCCTGGTCATTCCTGGAAATGATGCTTCTTTCTTTACCCTAACAGCACCCTTCCCTAGGCCCACCTGGTCAGGGTAATCTTTAGGGCTGTTGTGTTCAGATATAATTATGATTCAACCCTCAGATTATCTTCTGCAGTTGCCGTGGATCTGGTCGTTAGGACAATGACCACTGGCGGCTAAAGGCTCTGCTCACTGATTCCCATGCAGTGGTTCTACACAGGCCAGAGTGGTGGTGATAGTGGGTCTCTGTAAGTCCTATAAAAATGCTCTTGTACCTCTTGCACTTGGCCTGGCCTATCACATGAGAAGTTTGGAGTTAGTCAGGGACATTGGAAATAAAGTGAAGGTACACCACTGAAATGGGTGTGAGAGCAACAAGTTTAGCACCTAAAGTGTTATGGAGAAGGGAGGGACAGTAATGACCTTTGTCCTTTAGGGTTTTCCCTGATGTCTTCCTTATAAAGGAAAACAACTTGGCCACAGCTCACTCAGACTATCATTATAAATAAATATAAACAACTATTGGGTCTTCCGTTTGTTGCCAGACAGATAGAATCAAGATTGGATTGCCATTCCCTTAATTATGGAGATATCTGTTGGAAACAGCAGGGGATGGCCCCAGAGTGGCTGGTAGTGTGGACAAACAGAGCAGATAGATTGACAGTTCTCAGGCATCCCTTCCACAACCAAGGACGTGACTCAGTTACTCAGACTGAACTGAAAATCTGAAGTTTCACCTGCTGGCTAGAAAGTCACATTGCACTATCAAAGGACACCTCTCAAGTCAAGCAGGTCTTGACTTGGGGGTGCCAGATACTGTAACCAACACTATTTTCAGAGGCATACTGGCGTGCCCCCAGATTCATATTTCTTGTATAAGAGCCAGGAATTAGCTTGCTTCCCTTCCTCCTTACACCTTATGGGTACATGTTAAGAGTTAAGGAAAACACCACTAATAGGACAGGTAGCTCTCAGATTTACAGGGACTTTCTAAAATGAGACTGCCTTTGGTTATCTCACCCTATGAAAAGTTTATCCATATGTTGGGATTATCCATATGTTTAATCAGGAAAGTGCTAGAGAATGTGTCCCTGACTCTAATTGAAGTGACCAATGGCATTTGCCTGGAAGCCAATCAAGTCACCTTTAACTTACTGACGAGAGTTGTTATGGATGATATGAGTGCCTTAGGCCTACTCTTCACAGGCCAACATGGAGTCTGCACAATCCCTAATACAGTCATTAACATTTTGGGAAAAGTGGAAGTCACAGTTACTGGCAGCAGCAAAAGCATAACATAGCAGGTGGACCAAAGCTGGGTGCATGACTATAGTTCTTATTCTGAATTTGCTAAGGTGTTGTGCGTTGGCCCTGTATGTGGAGCAGTTTGGGACCTGAGTAATGAGCCTCCTGTCCCTGATAAAAATTATTCATGAATATAAGAGTATTCCTAGGATATTCCCCTCAAGACCAGAATCATGATCTGGAACAGCATTTGCATAGAATGCCAAATTATAGACTTTAATCCAACAAGCATTTTGTGATTATGAGACTCAATTCTAGGTTAGGCAGGTAGAAGATGTAGGTGATTATGTAGCATATGTCTTGTACTCTAGAAAATTATAGTCTGGTTGGAAAAGTAAGACCTAGTTGACTACATGGCTACAATAATACTCTTTTTATTGTTATTTAATTATAAAATGACATGGGACCAAAAATTAGTAATATAAAAATTCAGAAAAGAGACTGTAATCTCTAAGATGTGGAAGGGTCAATAAGGTTTTGAGGAGGAGATTCATTTGCGTGCATGCCAGGCCCAGCTGGCTATCCGCCCACCTCTGAAAATTAGATCAATACCTGTAAGGCGTTAGATGTTCTCAGATGACATGGATTGCATGGTGTTGCATGATTTTTCTAAAGAGCAAAGTCTTCATGTCAGTGTTTTATAGGTAAATGGCTTCTTTTGTTGATTTGGAATTTGTTCTATTCATTGCTGTTTGAAACAAGCTTTGTGGAAGAAATTATGCCAGATTTCCAGAGTATATTTTTAGAGGGAACATTTTCATTGAAACAGATCAGAAATTTAATAATTTTGTAGAAATCATGATTCTCGTTGGCATTTATTATTATTAAATGCATTTACTAAACATAATAAAAGTGTTCACTAAGTATAACAAAGATGATAACACTGACAAAAAGACATCAAAAAATATTTTATGAAAGACATTTGAAGATTAAAAGTAAACAATATATACCATCCAACAAAATAAACCATATCTTCTAGGTGATTATGAAACATAATTTAAGGGGCGCCTGGGTGGCTCAGTCGGTTAAGCATCCGGCTTCAGCTCAGGTCATGATCTCATGGTTCGTGGGTTCAAGCCCCACGTTGGGCTCTGTGCTGACAGCTCAGAGCCTGGAGTCTGCTTCGGATTCTGTGCCTCCCTCTCTCTCTGACCCTCCCCTGCTCGCACTTTCTGTCTCTCAAAAATAAATAAAAAACATTAAAAAAAAACATAATTTAAGTGAACACGTACTCTATTTCAGGGGGTAATTCCTGATAATGAAAGGAAAATATTGCAACTATCCAACATAGCTCTGACTTTGATCTTTCACCCACAGTTCATGGCCAGGGCGTTCTGTGATAGTCAGTTTCCCATATATGAGGAACTTTAAATACATGCTCTTCACATCTCTTAATCTTGACTCAACGTCAGATGAAATGATCACGTCTTTATATATTTTAAAGCTTTCTTATGAAAGCACACTCCTTCATCCAGCCTAATCTTGACAATAATGCCTCATGCTTCCAAGCAGGTCAGTATTTGGCTTGGTTTGCTTAATCTTTCTAGGTATAATGGCTTCAGACCTGTAATATCTGCAGAGAAAATCTGAGTATGCTTTCTGTATGAATAACTATCTTACTTCTCTCTGAAACCCTAGAAAAATCTGCACAGACATACAGACTTCATACCATGCAGAGCTGACCAGAACCGTCTGACTATAATTTACAGCACACAACACGCACTAACACACGTGCTGGGCACGGCAAGGATGTGTTTTGGTCGCCTCCTCAGTGAATTTGCTGCTGCCTTTGCCCAAGGCAAACATCTATTTCTGGGTAATATTTTACAGTGAGGACTGTTGAATGTTTTAGCCAGGCCTTTTCCTTTCCTTACAAGATGATATCATTAGCGATTAACAGGGAGAGATTATCCAGAGTGCGTTACAAAGTGTAACGCAGCACCTCATTGATCCCAGTAGCTTTGATTGTGTCTCTGCAGAGATAGTTTGCCATGAAGTTCAAAGGACCACTCATTGGTATGAGTGCCTTCCTCAGCCCTGGGGCGGCCCAGGCAGGGTGTTCACACGGCCACGTGTTTTTATAAAATCTGCAGAAGTGAGACATTTTAACTACAGGCAGCTATTGCTACTGTCACTTTAGTCTCCTTCCCCCCCTCCCCCATTGTATTTCCCGTGCTCTGCAGTGGTACTGGAGAGAACTTGGCAGTACGAGGGTCTGGCTAAGGGAATATTGATGTGGAGATACATCGAGTATGAGTTTAGTGCAACACATTTTAGGGTTCACCTTCCTGCTACGATGCCGCCTTATCAGGAGTCTCTCCGTGAGGGTCTGGTGATTGTGTCTCAATAGGAGCATGTCCTGTGGTGTTGGCAGTAGACCCACGTGGAAAACAAGTTTGGAGGAACAAGCTTTGGAATGTCTGATGACTAACCTCACACGTCGTAGAGATGGCCAGTGAGCCACTGTCCCAGGAGCCTAACCCAAGCTGGTTAATGAGTGTCGTCAATTCAGAGCGGGCAAAATCAGGTCCTGTACCAGAAAATGTGAACAAAACCCAAAACCTGAAATCATGCAGCTCTCGTGTGAGGCAGTTTTGGATTTCTCAAACCTGAGAATTCTAAAGATGTGCATATAACCCATAATGAGTTGTAAAGATGAAAGAAATTTTTTAAACCATCAATAATAAAATGGAGATTTAGAACCTCAGGCCCCTCCGGACCTTCTGAGCCAAAACCTGTATGTTAACGGCTCCACCAGTGACTTGTGCGCACGTGAACATTTGCAAAACCCTGGACAGGAGACTGTCCGCCTTCCCCCCGGATCCCCTGCGTCTGCTGTGCCCCCGTGATCCATTCTACAGCAGTCGGAGTTCTCTTTTATATTTACATGTCAGGTTATGTAATTGCCCGACTAAAATCTTTCAATAGTTTCCTACTGGATTTAGAATAAGATTCAACATCTTCTATCCCACAGAGTCCTACATAATCTACCACTCTAAACTTATCTTCTATTGCCATCTTTAAATTTTTAAATGTTTATTTATTTTTGAGAGAAGGATAGACAGAGCATGAGCTGAGGAGGGTCAGGGAGAGAGGGAGACACAGAATCTGAAGCAGGTTCCAGGCTCTGATCTGTCGGCACAGAGCCCCATGCGGGGCTCAAACCTATGAACTGCAAGATCATGACCTGAGCCGAAGTCAGAGGGTCAGCCAACTGATCCACCCAGGCGCCCCGATCACCATCTTTTTTATTCCCCAGGCTCCAAACGCATTGCCCTCCTTGGTGTCCCTCGATCATACGAAGTTCTTGGCCACCTCAGGATTTCATATTTCCTTTTCTTCGTGCCAACTGCCTTTTGTATGTCGACCTCTTCTCATCTGTCAGGTTTACCTCAAAGGTCACTTCCCCTGAGCGCGCATTGCAAATACTTTATTTCCATCAGTTAGTCTATATTTATCACCTTGTTTATTTTGTTTAAAAGACTTATCATGAGCTGAAATTATCCTATATGCTCATTCTCTATCTCTCCAACTAAAATTCTTAAGACATGCACTATATCTATCTAATTTGTTTAAGTATCTGTCATGATTATAATGTGGGCTTGTGTATAGTATAAGCTCATTAATATTTAATAAAATGAATGAACACACTAATGAGTATACAAAACATAGATATATAATACACACACCTTACCCTGGCATAAAAAAGACCAGCAGAGATCTGACATCTATCTTCTAATATTTAATGGACTCTCAGGAAGGAGAGGGATTTAATTTATGCTACATCATCTCCCAGAGATAAAACAGAGTAAGAGGCAGAAACTGAAGGGGGTGTATATCGGTACAATTTAAGGGAGAATTTTCTAGCAATAACACCTGTCCACAGTTTGGGTCCCGTTTGGGGAGGTGATGAGTTCCTTATCACCGAAGTTGTTCACAAATAGACAAGGGGGCTTTGAAGCAGAAATGTTGTAAAGAAGATTCATAGATTCTTGTAATATGTCGGGGACCGCCATGTTTCTGTCTGCCTCAAGGCAAGGATTATTCACTCAGCAGAGTGAGCCTGTAAACAAGATTTGCATCAGGAAGCTGGAGATGATATCTTTCTTGGAGACAGTCATGCTGTGCCAGACCGGAGGGCCAAGGTGCATAAAAGATCAGAACCGTAATTAGATTATTCAGTATTAATTCTCCGCCTCCCAGCATTGCTGAAGGCAGATCGGGGGGCGTTTCTTTTACCTGGTATCTGACGTAAAGTCAAATGCTTTGTTCTTTCCGCCCTGAGAATGGTATATAATACAGCTTTCTCAATAAACGCTCTCTCTTTCTCTCCGCATAACCAGAAACCTTGAGTGTTGTGTTTTATTTTCCATACGTCCCCTTTTGTCCCCTTTTTCCTTTTTCTTTTATCTTCCCTCAGGAGAAGAACCCGTGTCGGTCCTTCGCCCCACGGGCCAGAGCGGCCGGGGAGGGATACGGCAGTAATAAATCGTTTTTAAAGTTTCTTTCAATCTCAACTATTCTTTAATAGTTTGAGAGCAGTGATTTCTCTCTAAGGTGCCTATTGTTCTGGGATAACAAATTGATAGAGGTTAGCTTGATGAAAACATGGACCAGATTCTTTAGTTGAATCCAATACTCTACACCATAATTTTTCACTTATGTCTTTTTAATTAAAATGAAATGGAAAGAAAGAGGGGTGCCTGGTGGTTCAGTCATTTAAGCATCTGACTCTTGATTTCGGCTCAGGTCATGATCTTAGAGATCAAGATCGGTGTCAGACTCCATGCCGAGCATAGAAACTGCTTGGGATTCTCTCTCTACCTCTCCCTCCCTTCCTCTCCCCTGTTCGTGCTCTTTTTCTCTTTCTCTCTCAAAATAAATAAATAAACATTTAAAAATGTTTTAAAAATGACATAGAAAGAAAGAAAAACAGCAACAATATATCCTGATCCTGTGAAGCTGCCTTCGCTTACTAAGTCTTTAGAGTGTCTGCTCCTGGATTTTATTCAGAGGCATTGCTTTGTGGTTTCACTATAATTTTTACAACAAATTGTATACCTACTATACTAGTTATACCTGTTCTTGCCACACATTTTATTCATTAGATTTCAAGTCATATGACATTTGCCTCAAATCCATTCCTGATGCATGAAGAATGTGTCCACTGAGGGTATTTGAAAGAACATGTTGAAGGCTCTGAAAATAATTCTAGAAAAGCACACCCAAAAAACATTCCGCACAAGGACAGGATCACTAAAATACTTAGAGTTCCTTCCAAGGTGATCACTTGGAGACAACCATCTATTGGGTATATTGGTTCTATTGGAAGTGTTTAAGAAACCTACACAGACATATTTCATTAATCTCATGTGACATGTGTGTGTTGACATCCACGTGCGTACCAGAACTATTTTCTAATAGTTTTATTTATTTGTTTTGACAAGAAAATCATTGCTCTATGGCTTTACACAGTTCACCCTTAAATATTCAGGTCTTTGCGATTGTAATATATGTTGATGCTACCAGATTTGAGATCTTTTCATTGCATTTCAACAATGTATTATGTGGTTTTTTTGCATATGCATGATCGATGTGTAGTAAGGCTCTATATACGATTACAGCACTGTATTCACAAAGGAAATAGCTATCAGTATGAAACAATCAATTTGGATTTCCAAAGAGTAATTTGAGTGGTTTGTAAACCTGTTAATGTTTTGTGCAAAATATATAGCTGACTGTATACCTTTAAATATTTTTGAAATAATGTAGTTTATTTTCTATGAGTGATTGTAGAAATTCTAAGCATATACTCAGCATATAACATACACCAAATTATATCCTTTTCTATTTTTAAGAAATGAAATGCTCTTTCGTGTCTACTTCTAATTTATCATTTTGTAGTTATGCCCAATGAACTGATATACCATTATCCTATCTTATTAAAACACTCATGGTTTGCTATTCTGACAATATATCAAAAGAGGAGCAAAACAAGCAGATGTATACAGAATAGTTAAGTCCATGTTCTCGTTGATGTGAGAGTTTGATGTAGAGATGGTATAATTCTTAACAATAAAGGTACAGTGTAGTTTGCTTTTGCTTGAGTTTTCAGATCAATTTTTTAGACAAGAATAATCCCATAGTTTCATATTTGGCCAAATTATTTTCTTCTGAATCTCCCAGAAGGAAAATAAAGCATTCCTTTTATCAGTCTGACCCTGTTACAAATGTTGCCCTTGAGGCTTTGTTCTTCAATTCCAAAGACATTTTAACAACCATAATCCAAGAAAGAAGATAATATATTTATCATTTGATCATTTTCACAACTCCTACATTTCTGCTATAATAATATACCATAGTGTTCATTCTTCCCAGCTATCAGAGTAAAGCTCTTAGGTTGAACTCTTTCTGGTTACTTAAACATCCACAAGCTGAAGTCTTTTCTTATTTCCTAAGTTATCATTAAAGAAAAGCTAACATTTAGTCAAATCTTGATAAAACTGGTATCAGATTAACATGAATTTCCACCCAACTCTACGGTTTGTTGTCATGTACTGGATAGTCATAGTGTTATAATCAGATACTCCCCCCACCTGGCTCTGTGAGTGACAACAGTCACTTCTATGCAAGAAGTTGAGTGGGCATTGGGAATACTGGAGAATATCTTTTTCTCTAGGGGGAAAAATAATGATATATTATAACTTAATTAAAATTCCTTAGTTTTTAATACTAGGGAATATATAAATGCCTCTTACAGTTTTGTCTGCTTGCCTTCCTCACTGGGATTGTGGTGGATTTGTGCACCTGAGGCCTCATTCTGCCTGTGTCTGTGTAGGTCAGTGTAACAGGATCCTCCAGAGAAATGGAATCCATAGGATGTATAGAAATAGACTTATTTTAAGGAATTGAGTTATGTCATTATGGAGACTGGTGAGTCTGAAATCTGTAGGACAGGCCAGCAGCCTGGACATTTGGGTCAGAGTAGATGAGACAATGTGAGTCTGAAATTTAGGGCAGGATGTCAGGCTGGAAATGCAGACAGTGTTTCTACATTGCAGTCTTGAGGCAAAATTCCTCCTTCTCTGGAAAATCCTTTTCCCTTTTAATGCCTTCAACTGATTAGATAAGGCCTACCCACATTAGGGGAGCAGCAATCTATTTTACTTAAAGTTACTTAAAGATTTTAAATGTTACTCACATCTGTAGAATACCGTCATGGCAGCCTCTTAACTAGTGTTTGACCAAACAACTGGGCACCATAGTCCAGTTACGTTGGCACATAAAATTCACCATGACAGCCAGGGACACCTTGCCCCACTTCAGGTCAACATTCTTTTTCTCAAATTCTTGCTTTAAGATTGTGCCTGGACCTTGGGTTGAGTGAGGAGTGGGGACCAACAGCCCACGCCGCCAGTTGAGAGAACTTGCTAGATAAAGCCACAGATCCTGGGTGAGTGGGGATGTGGGGCAGTGCAAGAGGGAGACAGGAGCTGAGAGCTAGAGAGGCTGTCCTGACAAGGGCATCTGAGCCCCACGAGTCCAGCTCAGCCCAAGGATTCCCTCTTTTCGTTGAGTAACTAAGACCGGAGACAAATGAAGAGAACCTTTGAAAAATGCTTTAAAAATAAACATTATCGTGATAAAGTTAAGTGTTAACTGATGTTCAGGAATCCATGGAGTCATTTATTTGCAAATACTTTAGCGCCTATATCTACCCTTATAGAAATGGTGGGCACCGAGATAAAACAGTGAGCTAGAGAAACACAATGTTTTGTAGACTCAGCAAACAGTGAACAGTTGATGGCATGTGAAGTAAGATTGATGGAAGGGTGAGGAGATGATACTCACTGAAGGAGGAGCCAACCTTCCTGGGTGAGGAAGTAAGTTTCTGTGAAGAAGTGCATTTATGGTGAAGCCTGAAAGGCAGAGATGAGTTACCTAGAGAAGAAAAAGAGGGCTCCAGTCGGAGGGAAGAGTAGGAGCGAAAAGTATGAGCAAGAATCATATTAAGGAACTGGAAAGACAAAATGACTAGGACAGACAGAGGGAAAGAGAGGCAGGGAGGCTCTGTAAGAGGAGAGACTTGTAAGTCTTGGCCAGAGTTTGAGGAACAAAGTAGATGGGGGTGCCATTATGTGAGACAGGAGAGCTGGGAGGAGGAGACATTCTAAGGAAGCAATGTGGCCATTCTTTGGGGGATGTGGTACGTTTTGGAGGAGGGGTTTAATAAGGCCATCAGTGTTTAAGGATTCGGAAGGGTGTCTGTACTATCTCCTGTGGCCTGTATGAATGGGGTGGTCAGGGGCCGAAAGATGGGAAGAATTCTTTCTGAAGAATGTTCCGCACACATTCATCATTGTCATCATCATCTAGCACCTTAGTTCACTACCACTGCAACACATTTATCAACTAAAACACACACACACACACACACACACACACACACACACCTTCCGTTTACTAACCATTCGGACACCAGGTCCACGTCACAGAACGGGAGCTGGAAAAGAAACTCACAGTTCATTTAATTCAACACTTTAGTTTTAGGAATAAATAAATAGAAGCCAAGAGATCATCAAGACCAAAAACAAAACTTCCTGGTATCGTGTGCTGTGTCTTTCTACTACAGTTCGGTAGAAAGGGAGAACGGAAGAGAACACTTCAGTGTGACAAATATTTCCGTTTTGTCACGCTGTCCTCTGTTTTATTTTGAATGCCCATTCACCTAATTTCACTTTCAATTAGTGTTGCGTGATGATTGATTGGCGGTCGCTGCCTGAAGGGTTGCATCTGAAGCCACGTTGGTTTGCAGCGTCCACTACAAGTAGGGCATATAGTTAGTGTCCAAACCACTCTCAAAGGACAGCGCAATGGAGGTTGATTATTAATTATTCAGGGACAGCGGACATGAGCCAGGACTGTCCTTAGCAAACTGGAACCTGGAGTCCCCCTAACAATGAGGGCTGGGGCAGGGACATGTGGCACAGACACCATCTTTGCCTTTCCCGTTTTGTATGGTTTTTCCAACAAAGAAGAGAAAAGAAAATATTGATTCCCAGGTGCAGCAAGGTTTTGGAATTTTTTACTATCATCTTCTTCATGGAGATTCACTAAATCGTGGTCTCCGATGATGATAGTGTCCCCCCTCAAAAAAGAGTAACTAAAATAGAGTTATTTTTTATAACTCTACCTTGATCCAAAGGAAGTATCTCAGAATGGGGACGATGTTGGTCTAATCCACAGCTCCTCTCTTTGCTCTTTAAGTCAATTTCTCTTTCTTCTGAAAGAAAATCTGTGTCACTTTTGATGAGCATATTTAGAGTACTAGAAATAACTTAGACACAGGGTGGAAATTTTCTTTTTTAGTATAAGTTCAATAATTAGTAGGGAATAGTGCTTCTAAAACAACTTTAAATGCCAGATCATATTTGAAAGAATAATGTAGTTAGAATTAAATACACTTAGGAAATGTAGTTTCATATTAAGAGAAAACTTACCATCAGTGATCCTGGTAGAGTCTGTAGCAAGGGCTCATAAATGTCCCTCTTGACACTCATCATGAGCAGGTGATGCTAGGTCTTTCTCTCATGGTTTTTACTTTCACATTAATATGAGAGGCATCTTGAAAGGAATCAGAGTATTGAAGGTCTTAATCCCCTAGACTGTGGGATTTCTGTAGGGAATCAATACATTGCCAATGAGTAGACTCAACACCCATTACCAGTTTTTATTCGAATCTCTGTACTTCAAAGCAAATTTCACTGAAAATAATGATCCTGTGCCTAAAGAAATGTTCATGTTATGGGCAATGCAGAATCAATTCTAGAAACTAGTGCCTTAACAGCGCATGAAAATGAATGACTTTTAGGGAGAGGTATAAATGTGGGAAAATGCAAATCGTACTAAACACTGGAAGTGTCACTAATGTGAGAAGCTAAGGTTGTAGGGTATTGAAAGTTAATATTCTATGAAATACTTCTTAAGCAGAAGTCTTAAATAAAAAACCTCCCCAAATAAAACTAAGTCTCATTATTGAAAAGCACTTTGTTCATATGCCATGAGTTTTTTATTTGAACTATTTGCATATATCAGATTTTTTAAAATTCAAGACATTTTGTCCTGGAAAAATATGCATTTTTATGCAAATTGTGCCCTTTAAATCTTGCAGCTTTTAAATATGGTTGCTCTCTATCCTATAGATTTGAAATGGGTTTATAATTAGTGGTATTATTAAGATATATTATCAACATATGAATAGTTTTATGTATTTAGTAAGTGAATATATAAACTCATTTGTAAAGCAGATTTGAAATTAAATAATTTTCTTTCTTCCAACTGGACGTATCTAACATTTTTTCTTAGTCTGAACATCAACTCCTGGGATCATTTGAAAATGGTTGTGGTTGAGAAGGAGGAAAAAGAGTAGAAAATTTTTCCTACAGATTTATCCCAATAGATACTAGGACTTAACAGGCAAGATGTGTCTGGTGGGGTTTCATCAAGCATAACATGGTAGAAGGAATGATTTAATTTGTTTTAATCTACATGGACCCATAAATACACCCATGTGTGGCTTCTTTTTGTCACTGTTGTTGCGGAAGAGGGCCAAGGAAGCTAAATTATTTCATATGTGTTATTTTTTAAAACTTCATTTACAGTTGAACCAAACTCATAGATTCTCTTGAGGGTATGAAACACACTTTAAAAAACAACAACAACAAAGAAACAACACCACAGTCTGATATTTCCAGTGTGTTTCTATTCTCTTGGTAGAATAGTAAGCTGAGACTCCCCTCTATCTTTCAGAATTTATGTAGCCAAATCTTAAGGACCAGACTTATTGCAAGAACTACCATCTTCAGATTTTTTTTCCCTCTGATTCTAGTAACTGAAATTTCATATGCCTTGAAAACTTAAGAGTTCATATGATATCATAACAGAAAAACTCCAGGTGGCATTTCCTGCAAATTGGAACAGATTTGTTTCTCCAATTAATTGAAACTATAATTGTAATTTGGGTATGTCACCACCAATGATACTCTCATGGTTTTAACCTGCTGGAATTAAGCCTTTAAGCATATACCTAGGTAAAGTCATAAATCAATTTTGCAGACTGTTTCTATTGAATGAATTGTGACTCTGTCCAGAAATAATAATACGACATTGACGTTGTCATTCTGAAACTCAGAGTTACGTCAAGTGGTCCAAATGCACATCATACCTTCTAAGTAGTGGACATCTGTGATTCCAAAGCATACTTCCCTGTATTTCAAACTATTACTCTACTGTTAGAACTCTTGGGGTTACATCTTAAAGAAACTTAGCCTAAGTGCAGAATAAGGAATTTGTTGGAATATGTACAGAGAGCTGATGGCAGACTGCCTTCTCCCCACTCCAGAGGCTTGAAACTATTTCATTATCTCTAGGCTACTCAATCCCAGCGGACTATCTTTCCCAGTAACTAGAAATGAACTGGAATTAGTTTTGATTAGCCAGCCCCGGGTGACATGAACACCCAGGATCCAGTCACTATGGACAAAGGGATATGGAACTTTAACTAGTCTGAATTGTATGCTCAGCCCTTGGCTGTGGCAGTGGGTGTGAGATCAATCCAAGTTAAACCAGATGAGGGGCTCCTGGACGGCTCAGTCGGTTAAGCGTCCATCTTCAGCTCAGGTCACAGTCTCACAGTTCATAGGGTTAAGGGCTGCATTGGGCTCTATGGTGACAGCTCAGAGCCTGGAGCCTGCTTCAGATTCTGTCTCCCTCTCTGCTCTGTGTCTCTCTCTCTCAAAAATAAACATAAAAGATATTTAAATAATAAAAGCAATCCTTTGAAAATCCTTTGAAAATGAGATGGATTCCCCACAGGAAGGGGAAACTATTACTGAAAGATGGGGGTATGGAAGCAGAATGGGCAAAACCAGTAGAGTGCGCAACAAATCACGAGACTCTTCTCCGCATCTCTCCCTTTCCAGGAGAGGGTGATTGTATCCGAGGTTCTGTCAGTTCTCTCTCAGGAATAAACCTTGAAAATGACTCTCCCCTATCACAAGTGCCAAGAGACAGTGCAAACTCCTCAGGCCCAAGATTTCTCTGGACCTAACTTCTTTCTCCTGCTTGACTAGTCTCGTCTCCATCACGCTCAACTGCACCTACACAGAACTCTTCGTGAATCTTCCAAATAATCGTAGTCCTCAGTGGACTACTTTCCGCCTCACATGTTTTACTCTTTCTC
The DNA here is from genome assembly GCA_004023845.1 of Helogale parvula. Classification (NCBI taxonomy): domain Eukaryota; kingdom Metazoa; phylum Chordata; class Mammalia; order Carnivora; family Herpestidae; genus Helogale; species Helogale parvula. The sequence continues at coordinate 323,265 of PJEM01000341.1, read as the reverse complement.
ATAACGAAGATGTTTCCCACGGTGTGTCATCTCCCTGGAAGCCCTTCCACAGCGTCATCTGCATTCATCATTTAAAACCGCCCTTCAGCATTGCCTTCTCCAAATTTCCTTCCTTGATGCCAGTCCCTTCCGCTTCCTTGACAGATTTAGGTATTTCTCGTATATGTGTCCGTAGTACTTTGTGCGTACAAGTCTCATTAGCATTTATCATACTTCATTCTAATAGTGGATCTACTTCCCCCCTAACAATGAATTTATTTAGAGCAGAGACCGTGGATTGTCTTAGTTTTCCTCCACAAATTCTCCCTCGGTATTTTTCATAGTGCTTGGCACGTAATAGGCATTGAATGAATGGTCAATGAGGGAATGAATGAATGAATGCACCTGAGTTTGACACAAACCAATTTTGCATTTTCTTTCTAAAAATAGCTAGTGAAGAAGCATTTGAGAGTCACTAAGAGCCATATTATGAGTCCAGCTCCGGAGCTGGAAGGCCAGCGCTCAAAGCCCTGCTTCCTACCTTGCCTGATACGTAGCTGCGGGCAAAGTGCTTCACCGCGCGTGCCTCTGTGTTCTCGCATGTAAAGAGAGAATAATAGTTTCCACTTTACCAAGTGACTTCTCCTTTGATATTTACCAACTCTGCAATAAAAACAATTATTCCTATTTTCTGGGGGAGTAGACTGAGGTTCAGAGTAGTTCACGACTTGCCTGAGGACACACAGGCTCTAAACTGGGAAGCTAATTCTCTACCGAAGGACCGCTGGATTCCCAAGTGTGTCGGGATTTCAAAATTAGTTTCTATCTGCTGGAAGAGGGTATGGGGAAATGTTTTTCTTACTTTAGTTGATTTTTGTACTAATGATTACTTTCTTTACAAGAATGTGATCTGAACCAGACGGGTTTCAGATATTGCTATAGTTGAGCACACTGCTTTTTAAGTTTTAATGTTTATCCTTTTGAGTAATCGAACATAGATACTGATGAATACATACGGATATTTTCACTCAAATTGGAAAAAAATACACCCCAAAACTATTAAATTCAACCTTTGGGGGGTTTTTTGTTTGTTTTTAAACTTTTTAAAAAATTCTTGAGAGAGAGCAGAGCAGGAAATGGGCAGAACAAGGAGGGACACAGAATCTGAAGCAGGTTCCAGGCTCTGAGCTGTCAGCACAGAGCCCCACACAGGGCTCGAACCCACGAACAGAGAGATCTTGACCTGAGCTGAAATCGGACGTTTAACTGACTGACCACCCAGGAGCCCCACCATCTCATCTGGTTTAACTTGGATTGATCTCACACCCACTGCCATAGCCAAGGGCTGAGCATACAATTCAACCTGTGATTTGTTTGTGTAGATATTAGCAGTTTCCAAAAAAATATAAAACAAGAAATATTGAACAATGTTTCTAGCTCAAAATAGCAGAAATTTATTCAGGGTGTAGTGAAACTGGATTGCTTTCCTCCATCCCCATGTGTCAGATGACCTGGCAATCTGGTAAGCAGAGACTCCCGGGGCTCCACAGCACTGAAGGACCAACTTGGAAGAAATGACAGTTCACTGTTCATAACTGTCTCTGCAGCGGAGTTCTTAGAGCCCACCTAGGAAGGAGGGAAAAATCAAGCAAACCAGAAGTGAAAGATATGTTCTCACCTTGTGGCATACCATAGGTAGCCAGTGCTAGCTGGCTCCAGTAATTCTGAGGACTATGTATAGCTCATTTCACCATCCCAAGTTCATGAAGGGGGACTTCACAGGCAAGGGTGATTGACCAAATTATGTTTCACTAAGAAGATTAGGAAAATACTGGACACGTTTTTTGAGTAGGATAATAGATGTATGTTCTAAGTCGTGACGTCTGCATTGATATCAGTTTGTTTTCATTAGCTTTGACAATTAAAATCAAGAACTCAGTTATTTTAAGCAAACAACTTCATTTTCACTTCATGTGTTTCTCCTTGGCATGAAGCGCAGCAGCATTATAATGTGACCAAGCACAATAAAGTGTGCTCTGCTGTTTACAGACGGAAGGATTGTTCCACTCAGCTAGAGGTACACTTTTACCCAAAGTGTTCTGAAGTACAACGGCAGGAGATTTTGTTCTGTTCCAAAATAGCTCTTACTCAAACTTCAGACAACTATGGGTTTTCTACCTCTGTTACCCAAAACAAAGGAGATGTTCTGGGCCAATCATCTGGGGTTAATTCATAGTATCTTTTCCAATGGCTTTGAATCCTTTGGAAAAATAAATTGTCCCAAATAGCTACCACATTTAGGATATTTTCAGAATATAACCATATATAAGGTACATATACATACATATATTTGTATATCTCTCCTGGTACACGTATGTGTGCCAGTTTTCTAAGTACATAACCAGAAGTGGAAGCCTTGCATCGGAAATTGCCCATCGTCAGCTTTACTGATTATTGCCAAATTCCACTCTGTGATCAAATTCAGGTCAATCCAAGGAGGACTTATTTGCAAAGATTACAAAGGTGTGAGAAGAGGGCAAACCAAGTGACCATATGGTGACCTAGGGCTAGTGGCAGCTGAGCTTTTAACACCTCTAGCCCCAAAAGGGGACTGATGGAAGGGAAGTCTACTTGAACATGGAGGTCCTGTAGGAACCGATGCAGTGAGAAGACGAGCAGCCTTCCCGCTGTGAGGACCTGGAACAGCGGAGCCAGGGAGGCAGATGCCACCTTCTCCCTCTCCGCTCTCCTTTCCTTTTTTTTTTTTTAATGGTGGGGAGAGGAGAAATAAAAATATTCTCCTTCCATTCTTGTTCAAAAGACCCCATTTGTCCAATAATACTGGAAACAAGAAGATATTGGAGTTCACTGGTTTCACCATACAAGTCAGCCTCTCACAGCAGAGACGAGAGACTGGGAGGGAAAACTCAGTATGTCCACCACAAGATCTGAATGACTGGCGCTCGCTCTCCTGTGATGCGGACTGTGACAGGGCACTTTCTAGCATATTTCCGCCATTTTTTCCCTAGCCTCTCCTCCTGTGATGAACTCCCAGATTGCTCCCAGCACCTTGCTGCCACAGGAAGTGCTGCAATCAGCTTTCTCGTATGTGTCTCTTCCTGAACTTGAAGATTTCTTAGGGCTATCTACCTGGAGCAGAACTGAGTGGCCTTAACCGCACGTGTATACTTAATTTGACCGAGTGGCTGTTTACTCTCCCAAGAGCAGCACACGGGTGCTCATTACCCTGTCCCCACACCCTTGCCAACATTTAGCAGCTTTGTAACTTCTGTCAATGAAATACCTGTAAACGGAAATGCATACATATAGCATGACACTGTCATGTAAATGTTAAGCATGGAAACCACGTGTATCATTTATACATGTGTATGCAGTAAAATATCTTAAAAACTTAGTTGAAAAAGTAAATTGGGAATGAGCTCAAAGGAGATTTTAATTCTATATAAAGTTTTATATGTATAAAACTCTAGAAGAAATATGGCAAAACATCAACACTTAAACCTACTGCTCTGATGTTAACCTCTAGACTTGTAAATTCACAGTATGATTTTTGCAACTTAACTAAATAAAATTGCTATGCAATCCTTCACACCAATTTAAAGTGCACATTCTGGTATCTGTTGACGTATGTATGCACCCACAAAACCATCACCGCCATCACGAGGATAAATGCTCGATCACCCCCAGAACTGTCCTCTGTGCCCTTGGCAATGGTCCCTCACTCTGCATCTGTCTCCAGGCACCAGCGGCCAGCTCTCTGTCACTGTCGACTAGCTTGTATATTCTACAGTCTTCCATGAACGTGCTCACGTGACAGGCATACTTTTGGTTTTATTTTCCACTGTGCCCTCTGTCATAAGTATACGACTTTCATGTGCAGGCCTGTTGTTGCACATAATCAGTCATTCTCTTTTATTTATGAATAGTGTATTACTGTGTAGATATAACATAGTTTGTCCACCTGTTCACCTGTTGATTGACGTTTGGACTGGTTCCAGTTTGAGGCTTTTGCATTAAGTGGCTATGAGTATCTGTGTACAAATTTTTGTTTGGACACATGTTTTCATTTCTTTTGGGAAAATATCTAAGAGTATAAAGGGTGGGTCTTATGGAAAATGATGTTTATCTTTTAAAGAAATTCCCAAGTAGATTTCCAGTCTAGTTGTACCATTTTACTTTCCCATTATCATAGATGAAGGGGCCCATTGCTCTACGTCCTCACTAACCACTTGATATGGTTATTCCTTTTAATTACAACCAGTCTAGTGGATGTGTAATGAGATCTCTTTCCTTGGTGACTAATGACGTTGAGAATTTTTTTATGTACTTCTTTGTGTACATATGTATCTTTTCTTATGAAGTGTCTATTCAAACATTTTGCCCATTTTTATTGAGTTAATTCTCTTATTGATTTTGTAAGTATTCTTTACATATTAGAGAAAGAATATTTTGTCTGACATCTGTGTTTTAAATATTTTATATGTCTGTGAAAAGCTTTTCATTTCTTAAAGGTATATTTTGAAGAGCAAAGGTATTTAATTAATTTTGATGAAATCTAATCATTTCTTTCTCTTTTGTATTGTTTTTTTATATGCTATCTATCCTTCCCACCTCTGAGATCACCTGTGCTCTATTTGTTTTTATAAAAGTCTTATAATTTTTTATATTTTACATTTATTTAAAAAAATTTTAATGTTTATTTTTGAGAGAGAGACACACACAAGAGCGTGAGTGGGGAGGGGCAGAGAGAGAGAGAGATACAGAATCTGAAGCAAGGTCCAGGCTCTGTGCTGACAGCTCAGCACAGATGTGGGGCTTGAACTTAGGAACTGCAAGATCATGACCTAAGCTGAAGTAGGACGCTTAATCAACTGAGTCACCCAGGTGCCCTGTTAGGTTTTACATTTAATGCTATGATCAACTTTTATTTAATTTTGTGTGTGATATGAGTTATGAATTGATGTTCATTTTTGCCCACACAGATAGTAAGTTGACTCAGTCATTGTTGAAAAGATTATCCTTTTCCCATCAACTTGCATTGGGATCTTCATCAAAACTTCATTGACTATATACACATGGGTCTGGTTCTAGACTGTCTATTCTATTTCTTTGATCTGTATGTCTTTATTTTTACCAATTTCAACTGTAGCTTTAGAGCAAATCAGGTAGAATAAGTCCTCCAGGTTTTGTTTCATATATTGTTTTGGATTTCCTAAGCCCTTTGCATTTTTTATAAATTTTAGAAATTCACTTGCCAATTTTTAAAAAAAATTTTTAATCTTTATTTATTTTTGAGAGAGACAGAGACAGAGAAACAGAGCAAGTGGAGGAGGGGCAGAGAGAGAGAGGGAGACAGAATCTGAAGCAGGTTCCAGGCTCCGAGTTGTCATCACAGAGCCCCATGCAGGGCTCAAACTCGTGAGCCATAAGATCATGACCTGAGCCAAAGTCAGACACTCAACTAACTGAGCCACCCACCCACCCCTAGCTTGCCCATTTTTGTGAAGGGGAGAGAGAGAGAGAGAGAGAGAGAGAGAACCTGCTAGAGTTTTGTTAAGACTGCATGGAATCTATAGATAAAGTTGGGAAGAATTGCCAGTTTCATCCATGAACATGGTATATCTTTAAATTACTTAGATCTTCTTTGATTTCTCTCAACAGTGTTTTGTAATTTGCAGTGCAGAAGTCATGAGTATCTTTTGTTAGGTTATTTCCTAAGTATTTTGTAACTTTTAGTATTACTGTAAATGGAATTATAAAAATGTTTATTTTTCAATATTATGTAGCTTTGTATTTATGTAAGAATATAAATAATTTTATATTAAATTTACATTCTGCAACTTGCTTTATTTATCTGTTATTTCTAATAGCTCTATAGATTCCTTGTGATTTTTTATGAAAGTAGATAAGTATCTGAAATAGAAACAGTTTTACTTCTTCCTTTTCTGATCTTAATGTCTTGTATTTCTTCTTTTTAATTCAATATAAATGTTGAATAAGAATGATGAAAGTGGGAATCCTTGCTTCATAGTTGATCTCAGAAAAAGTAATTCAATCTTTCACCATTAAATATAATACTGCCTGTAAGTTTTTCATAAATGCCCATTAATCAGTTGGAAAAATTCCTTACTATTTTTAATTTGTTGAGAGTCTTGGTTTTATACAAGATATAAACCTGAAGATACTTTTTCTTCCTTTCTGTTACCATTTTATATGGTGAATTACATTGATTGAGTTCAAGTGCTAAATCAACCTTGCATTTTTAGAGTAAACCCCAGCTTAGTCATAATGCATTACTTTCTTCATATGTTTCTGGACTTGATTTGCTATTTTGCTGAGGATTTCTCTAACTATTTCATGAGAGACCTCTGTAACTTTCTCTCTTTAAAAAAACTGTTGGTCGAGTTTGGTATTTTTGTTATACTAGCCTCCTAAAAATTGTTGGGCAATGATCTCTATTTTCTGGAAATGTTTATGGAGTCTTGGTGTTATTTCTTTCTTGAATGTTTGATAAAACTCACTAGTAGAACTATCTATTTCTGGCATTTTCTTTTTTGGGAAAGTTTTTCATAACAAATTCACTTTCATTAACAGGTAGAGGGCTATTCAGATTTTCAGTATGTTAACTTCTACTGTTAAATCTATCTGCTTCATCTAACTTGTCAAATCTTTGGCATGCAGTTCCTCTCAGTATTCTCTTATTATCATTTTAATAACCATAGAGCCTGCTGTGATAACCCTTTTTTCCTTCCTGATTTTGATGGTATATGTTCTCTTGTTTTCCCTGATAAATGTTAGGGGGTTGGCAAATTCGTAGTTTTTCAAAGATTCAGTTTTTGCCTTTGATAATATTTTTTATTGTCTATTTCTATTTTATTGATTTCTGCCTTATCTTTATTATTTCTTTCCTTCTACTTACTTGAAGATTACATTCTCCCTTATTTGTCTAGTTTTTTAAGGCAGAAACTTTGGTTAATGATTTTAGGTATTTCTTTTCTAACACAAGCATTTACAGTTTAAGTGTCTAAGCATCGCTTTAGCTGCAACCCACACGTTCGATATGCTGTATTTTAGTTGTCACTTAGTTCAGTGTTTTCTCATTTCCCTTGTGGCTTTGTCTTTGAACCGTGAATTGTTTAGAATTGTGTTATTTATTTCCCAGATATATGCAGTTTTTCTAAATATGTTGTTATTGCTTATTTTTTGACTTAATTTTTTTTTGTGGTCAGAGACTACACTCTGTATGATTTTGTTGCCTTTTAACTGTTTATGGCCCACATGTATATCTATCTCAGCAAATATACCATGTATGCTGGAAGAGAATGTACATTCTGCTGTTGCTAGATCTAGTCTTCTCTAAATGTCAGTTAGATAAAGGTGATTGATCGTGTTCCGATCTTACTTAGTTTTTGTGTATTTCTACTAATTGCTGAAAGAAGTGTTAACCCAGTCAGCCAGAAGTGGGTGGTAGGAGAATGCGTGACAGTGGTCAAAAGGTACAGATTGTGGTTTTAATCATTACATATCCTCAGGCAAAGCAAGATCTCACTAGAGCTGGTAACTGCCAAGAGACACAGTAGTCGATATCTGTCAAAGGACACAGTGAATTAACAGATCTGAGTCCTGTTCCCAAACCACAGATATGGTGGCCAAATCCCTTTCTCAGATCGGCATTGGTTAATGTATGACACTCCTAATAAAAGTTCCAGTTTCTCATGGCGGTCTATTTCTTCTACCCATACTAGCTTGTCTTCTAATTTTCTGAAAAATTATAATTCTCAGAATGCTTTACTTTTTGTCTCTTTCTTAGAATGGTTTAATTATAGAGATCATGCTTTCCAAACAACAGTAGAGATTCACTTCTGGTGTTACTTTTGCCTGTTTTCTTTTTTAATTTAGATTTTAATTAGTTAATATACAATGCAATATTGGTTTCAGGAGTAGAATTCAGTGATTCATCACTTACGTACAGCACCCAGTGCCCATCACAAGTGACCTCCTTAATACTTATCACCTACATAGCCCATCCCCCATCAACCCCCCTCTATCAGCCCTCAGTTTGTTCTCTGTTGTTAAGAGTCCCTTGTGGCTTGTTTCCCTCTCTCCTCTCCCCCCTTTCCCATATGTTCATTTGTTTTGTTTCTTAAATTCCACATATGAGTGAAATTGTACAGTATTTGTCTTTCTCTGACTGATTTATTTCACTTAGCATAGTATATTCTAGCTCCATCCACATCATTGCAAATGGTAAGATTTCATTCTTTTTGATAGTTGAGTAATATTCCATTATGTGTATATATGTGTGTGTGCATATACCACATCTTTTTTTTAAATGTTTATTTATTTTTGGTATATATATAGAGAGAGAAGCAGAGTGAGTGGTGAAGGGAGGCACAGAATCTGAAACAAGTTCCAGGCTCTGAGCTGTCAGCATAGCCTGATGCAGGCCTTGAGCTCATAAACCGTGAGATCATGACCTGAGCTGAAATCGGATTCTTAACCGACTGAGCCACCCAGGCGCCCCAAACTATGTGCTTATCTGATCTAGTTATTTAAATGACCTAAGCACCATCATCAACCTTTTAAAACACAGATAGACAACTTATTAGTTTTCCTTGGCATTTTGCTAATAGACTACAATATAGTATTTTTTTGACCACCAGATATTTTTAGTCACATTCAATAAATCAGAAATCAGTTTCTTCTCATTGTAGAAGGAAGCTCATTGTCATAGGTAGTTTCTTCCTGGATTAAATTCATTAAAAATGTGTTCTTTCAGAAAACTTGATACCATTTTTAGTGACCATTAACTACTAGTAAATTAAAGTTTAAACCTTTGGAAAGTTCATGGGACATCCATGTGGATTCCAAATGAACACAGTTATATATACAACAGTAATGACTATCAAGCCAATTTGTAATACTCTTGAAATAAAGTACTTTGCAGGTTTATGTTCTCATCAACCTTAAGAATGAGACATGAATAAACCTTACTGGAGCACAGTAGGCACTCAGTGGGCTGCTCTGTGCACAGCCTGCCTTTAGTTTCCTGGTATTTCAGGCACTATCACAATGATTTTGAAAACTGAAAAATACAGTGACAGTGTGGTGAGAAGAGGTGTGCGTATTCACAGTAGATTTATAGATTTATAGGTTTATAGATATTATTGTGAAAAACACATCATGAGACACATGAGAAACTATCATGTTTCAAAAGAAGTTACAATACATGGTGTTAATTCATTATTCAACTGTTAGAGAATATAATAAAAAGCATTCAATGGAATTAACTTGTGAAATATGCAGTCCCAAACCCACTTGGCCAAGTGCGTAGAATGTAGACTATTCTACTTTAATTTCAAATATAAATTCATTTCTTTATGTTCCCCTTTCAGATCACAAAATAATAATTTTAGTGATTTCACAGGTTGTCTTATTAAATTTAATAATTAAAATGGTAGTGGCTTGGGGGACAGGCTGATATTACAAAGAAAAGAGAATCCAGGGACACTGACCTAGGGCACCTAAGAGGTGTTGCCAGATTGTTCTGGCCAAAGAGACTTTCAAGCTCTATAGAAATGCAAATGAGGGAGAAGAGTTAGTTGCGGATTTAGCATCTGAAACGGGCCTTAAAGAATGTCACATTGGGACAAGTAACAGTACAGGGGGTGTATTGTAGGCGAAGGACACAGTGTGGGCAAATTCATGGAGACCGGAAAGTTTCACGTTTATAGGAAAACAAAGACTTTGAGTGTGCGTGTAGAATTCACGTCTGTGGTGTGTGAGAAGCAAGCACCAAGAGGTAGTACGTATGGTCCCTGAGAAGCCAAGGCTTAAAGGGATCAGATAAGAGGTTTGGTGTTAATTCGTGAAGGTTCTGTGGGAGCACCCAGTATGTGTCATCCCTCTTTTTGTGCTGTCGGCACAGAGCCTGTTTGGGATTCTCTTCTTCTCTGCCCCTCCCTCCCTCCCTCCCTCCTCTCTCTCTCTCTCTCTCTCTCTCTCTCTCTCTCAAAATAAACTTTAAAAAACAGTCAGTGTGTTATGCATCCATAAGATATAAGTACACATCTTATGGAAATAACCTGCGGACCTCTGTCTGTTGCGCAGGGATGACCTCTCTGCAGTGCGGCCCATAGACGGACGCTCCTAAGCCTGGCCACAGCCGGCTCCTCCAGCCATACCCCTTACCCTCTGGCCTTTTTTCTCCACCATCTCACCATCCCTCTGTTCAAACACAGCTTGTGGCAGGTGGCCGGTGTTTGCTCTTGTTTCCTGAGCGAGGCAGGGGGTGTGGGGGAGGGCAGGAGGGATGAAGGAAGACAGCCAGGCAAGGAGATAGGAACTCTCCTCTGCCCTGTGAGCTGTATCATCTCAGGCAAGTTAATTAACTCCCTGAAGCTTGAGTGTCTTTATACACAAAAAGGGAACGATAAGATTGTTATGAAAATTTAAAAATGAGTGTATTCCAGGATCTGGCATCATATCAGCCTGATTTGCAGGAGCTACTCCAAGTCACTCCCAACCTGGTCACCTTACCTTCCACTTCTCTTCTCCCTTCAGTTCATCACTAGCATTCTTGGGTGGGTGGAGATGACCACCGCGCCTGATAGTTACAGACGGCTGAGTACGTGATGGAGCCGCCATGTTTCTGGTGTTCGTTTCTAGCACCTGCCGTAGATTTGAATCATGCCGATTAAATTCCCTGACCTCTTCTGTTCCTTCGGTCTTTCTGTCACTATTGGCAGATAGTTTTAAAACTGTCGACTGGGTATGAATTGTGAGCAGTGAGTGTGAAACCAAACAACTCAGTGGTTCATTGTATGAAACTTCTATCCTGGCCTCATAAGTACTCATGAGTACGCAGCCACAGGTCACCGTCATGTGTAAGTAAGTAAAAATACTGTCACTTTCCGTAGAGTGCACCTAATACAGAGAAACCAATGTGGTTACCACAATGAGTATCTTTAGGCAGCTCAATAGAAGGTAAAGTTTAGCAATCCACATTTAAATTAGAGCTCGTTTTTTTATTCTAGATAATAGGAAGAACAAAAGCTCTTATTTTTAAATTCCATGGAAATGTGCAAATAAATGCGGTTCATATTATATCTGCCTAAGGCTTTCATAAAAACACAGTTAATTTTCAAAATAATGTATCTATTATATTTTATGTTCATGAGGATAATTTGAAACATATATTTCTACTCGGGGACTTTTGAACTAAGCAGTGGAACAAAATGCAGTAATTAGCTGAACCACAGACCAAACTTGAATGTTAATGTGTTTTTACGTCAACAGATTCTTGTTATAGAAGCTTGTTTGAGGAACTCGAAATGTTCTTTTATACTCTGCCCCTCGATCAGCCAGCGCTGGCGTCTAGACCTAGGAGGAACCGAGCAGGAGACGCGGGGCTGACCCTGCCCTGGAGCCCCCTTTCTCCCTCTCACACCAGAGACCAGGCTGCAGGGCAGGGCCCGTAGGAAAAAGCCCCTCTGTTATTTCCTCCAATATCTAACGCTGGTGACCCAGAGGAGGAGCCGGTGCCTGACAAGGGGGCCTGACCACACCCCGCTGCATCTTACTTCCCTCTGGACCTATTGTGTGCCTGGTAATCTTTGTTATTAGATGCTACATCTTGTGAATTTTACACATTTGCTGCCAGATATTTTCATATGCCCTTATATATTCTTGAACATTGTTTTGGGATGCAGTTAAATTATCCACAAACGGTTTGATCTTGCCAAGGCGTTCTTTGAATTTTTCCCCTGGCAGGCCATGAGCACAGTAAGTCTAGGACTGACTTTTCCCGACTACAGAGCCAATACCCACCTGAGTCCTCTGCCCAATGCCTGTTGAATTGTGACGTTTTTCTACCCTGTGGGACAGAACACAATCCAACCCAGCCCTGTGCCAAGGTAAGGAGTGTTTCTCCTGGCTCCTCCTGGTTTGCACGCCTCCATTGGCAGTTTCCTCATTTTCATGTGCAGACCAGTATCAGGCTGAAGACTTTCTGCAGCTTTCCAGAGCTCAGTCACCCTCCCTCTCTGAGAAAGTATCTCCTCACCACAGTCCCATGCACTGCAGTCACCTTGACATCTCAAGACGAATAGTTCTGCCTTTCCAACTCAGCGAGCCTGCTGCCTGGGTCTAGGTTCTCCTGCTCTGCACCTGGCATGTGCCTTGGAGGGCGCCTTCTGGAGGACCAAGGTCCTATGCTGCTGAATGCCCAGCGTCTGACAGCCATTGCTGTCTATTAGCTATCCTGCTCTTTAGTATTTTCAGGAGGGAGAGTGAATCTAATCTCTGTTACTCCCATCTGGGCTGGTGGCAGAAGTTGAATTGGTCTGGGGGTGTTGAGACAGACAGATTCAAAATGTTCTCTGTATTGTAGGTTAATTAAAACAATTTTTTAATGTTTTTGTATTTTTGAGAGAGAGAGAGACAGAGTGTGTGAGTGGGGGACAGGCAGAGAGAGAAGGAGACAAAGAACCAGAAGCAGGCTTTAGGCTCTGAGCTGTCAGCACAGAGCCCGATGCAAGGCTCGAACTCACGAGCGGTGAGATCATGACCTGAGCTGAAGTCAGACATTCAACTGACTGAGCCCCCCAGCTGTATTGTCAGCTGTTTTTAAACAAAACAAAGAACTGGCACTTTGTCAACACCTCTGTGAGTGGATAGAAGGCAAGACATGCCTGGACACTGGGCGGTAGACTTTTGTGGTATGATATTGTTTGTGAATGAGGAGGCTTGTAGGGACTCCTGGGGCTTTCACTGTTTTGCGAAATGATCCTTCAAACAAAAACGTGGCCAGGAAATCAAGTGGTTGCACTGCACTGGTTTTCACACTGTGTTTGATGTGTCTGTATCACATTGCTAGGAATTCCTCAAACTCTATGGATATGTTTACTAGGCTTTCAGATGAAGAACAGCATAAGACTGTTTATCATCTGAGGGAAATTATAAATATCTCACAACTATCGTGACCCAAAAGAGTAATGATATCAAAATGTAATCACTAAAGATTTCAAGCCTGAGGTACTGCAAAAAAAAAAAGAAAAGATTCTGAAAAATTATGGATCAGAGAAAATTTGAGGACAGTATAAAATTAATATTATCATAGATTGGAGAATATATGCCAATTTCAAACTTCGAGTTCAAAGACTGGGAACAAAATAAAACATATTTAATAATTACTGTTTTCTTCAAAAGAACAAACCATCACTGGTGGCCACATATACACAAGAATTCCAGAGACTTGCTGTGAGTAGGATCCCAGACCTGTTTTATGCGTGAGTGTCTTAAGTTAAACCATTTGTGTTATTCACTCAGCATGGTTTTGTTGCAATGCTCTGTGTGTGTCTATTATATGTGTTGTGCTTTGGACCTGGTCAATTCCCTAGAGCAAGTACTGCTTTGCAGTCCTTAAAATAACACTTGGGATTGGGGACGAGGGGTCACGCTGGCACTGAGTCCTGCCAGGCAGGTGATATTGTGGAGGAATTGCCATAAAGCCCTTACCGGCTGACTGTCTCTGTAAGAATTTTGTACTTTGGGGGCACCTGGGAGGCTCAGTTGGTTAAGCATCCAACTTCCACTCAGGTCATGATCTCATGGTCCGTGAGTTCCAGCCCCACATTAGGCTCTGTGATGACAGCTCAGAGCCTGGAGCCTTCTTTGGATTCTCTTTCTGTCTCTCTCTCTAACAAAAATAAATAAACATCAAAAAAAGAATTTTGTTGCTTTGGTTACTTACAGTATATGTTATTTTCATTAAACATGGGCCCTAAATCTTGCTTCTATTAATAGGCCATTTTAAGAGATATCCCTGCATTCTACAAAAGCAAATTAACTCATTTGAAAAGTATAGAATGTTCATTGCTAGAAAATTTCTTGCTTTTTAGTTTCACTATGTAACCTTCTCACTGTCATGTTCCTACTAAGATGAGCATTTATAAAATATTTTAGAAACCATGCATCTGTAATACTGAGGTGTTGCATATAAAAGAAAAGAGAGAAGTCAAGGACGACGTCTGAGTTTCCGACTTCTATTCACGGGCGAGTGGTGTGGCCGCAGAGGGGGTCATGGGAGAAAGGATAGGTTTCCGGTGAGAACAAGCTGGACGAGTTGAATTTGGAATATGCCGAATTTGCAAGTGCCAGCTAGAGTAGCAGAGGAATGTATTGATTTGAAGCTCAACCTAAGATCCGGGCTGGAGTCACCGTCAGAATGGACGATGAAGTAAGGGGTAGGCTGAGCGGAGCAGGGTTATGTAATAGAAATATAATGAGACCCACGGAGGTCATCTTAAATCCCTTTAAGAGCCACATTTAAAAAGCAAGATGGTGAAAGACTGGTGATACTAATTTTAATGTGATTAGCCCAGTGTATTCAAAATATCTTCTGAACATTGATGACATGGCGACAGCCACATTTCAAGTACTCTCGGCCGCATGTGGGTATTGGCTGCTCTTCCAGACCGTGCGGGTATAGACGAGAAAGGAGAGCTGTGAACACATCTTAGGGAAGCCTACGGATGGGGAGATGCAAAGGACCCTAACACGATGTTCAGAGGGGTCTTTCTCAACAGCATGAAACATTCCAGGTCAGGTCTGAGAGATAGTCTCCCTCCATCGCTGACCCTGGCCTCGCACCCGAAACCCGTTTCCATTCTGAGAAAGGACATCTCTCCAGCTTGCGAGTGAATAGGTGACCTTTCAACCTGAGATTTGCCAGCCATCTTACTCCACGCAGTACGACAGGGCGGCATCGCCGTAACGATAACTGTGCACATTAAGGAACATCTCCTGTTCTTGGTTGGACCTCGTGTAGCAAGTGAGGACCTGGGGAGAGTATAAGACAACACCGCTCCTTGCTTCGTGCCCTGAGACTCATTTGCAGCTACTTATATCCCAAACCTCATTTGGATCCAAAGCCATCGCCACCAGAGTTCATAGGGAGGGGTGGAGTGGGAGGGGGAAAGATAGGCACCCAGGCTCCCCGTTGATGGCTCTTTGTCTCTGACTCTTCCCTGGCTCCACTCAGCTTTCTCCTCCTGTTTTGTCTTCCCTTATTTCTTTTGTTTTCTCCCCTTCTTTGTTCTTCTTTTCCACTGATTAGTCTCTGTATTTTCCAATTCCAGTGTTTTATTTTGTACTATATACGTATATATCACCATTTAACTGCCTTTGAGGCGTGATTCTCTTTAATTATTTTTGGCCTAATGAAACAGGCATGTATTTTGGGGGGGGGGTTATTTCCACTCAGCTGATTCTAACATGAACCGGAAATGCATGTTTCATGATCTGTTATATTACTGAACACTGTTTTGTGTGCTGGGCTTTTATTTTATTTTTATTTAGGCAATAGTTTAAATCCATAATTATATTTAAGTTGTTAATTTGCAAAATTTATTTAGTGCCTGCTGTCAGTCTTTTTCTCACATTAAAAACCATGCAATAAATGAGTTCATACTGGTAATTATATTTTCTGAAATTATTGAAGCAAATCAAAACTAGAATGTGAAAGTATTTTCTCAAATGAAGCTGAACCAAACCCATAATTTAAGTTTGTCGCTACTTCTAATTGCATATAAACATTCCTTATAATGGCCTTATAATAGATTTCTTTACTTCTTCTGCATCATGGGTCTGGAGCGTTGGAATAGCACAACTGAAAACAGCATCATGAGCAAATCTTTCAAATCCCTCATTTTACAGATATTTATGTGGAGTTCACAGAGCTGCCCTGATGTGTGCAAGGTCACATAGCAAGGTAGCAGCAGAGGTGGGTTTAAAAAAGAAGAAGTGGGGGGCGCCTGGGGGGCTCAGTCGGTTGAGCATCCGACTTCGGCTCAGGTCATGATCTCACGGTTCGTGGGTTCGAGCCCCATGTCGGGCTCTGTGCTGACAGCTAGCTCAGAGCCTGGAGCCTGCTTCGGATTCTGTGTCTTCCTCTCTCTCTGACCCTCCCCTGCTCATGCTGTCTCTCTCTGTCTCTCAAAAATAAATAAAAAAAATTAAAAAAAAGAAGAAGGATTTCCTACTTGGTAGCCCCTGCTGTGTTCCAAGCTAGTCAGGGACTAGATACATCCCCCCAACTGATTCTTTGATTCCTCTTTCATTTCCGATATTCAAGATCTGGCTTCTTTAGTAGGAATGTCTCATGAGTGCATTCTCGCTTTCCCTCTTTCTCTTTTTCTCTACCTCCCACCTTCCCTTCCTCTCTCAATTTCTCTTCTCTCACTCTCTCTCTCTCTCTCTCTCTCTCTCTCTCTCTCTCTCATTAACTGGTCCAGAATGAAGCAGAAAGAGTAAGGAGACTTCTTCCCTAAGAATTAGGGAGGACCAGAAAGGAATTTATTCCTTCAAAAGCCTGGCCAATAATACCTAAAGACCCTCCCCGCCCCGCTCCCAGCCTGGACGCTCCCCAGGGCCCTGGGCGGGCCTCACTTCTCTTCGCTGGCGCACTCAGGTCACTGTCTGGCCTGCCGCTTGGGTCTTGTTTTTGTGGGTCGCTTTGTGGATTAAAAAAAAAGTATGCAATGTGACAGTGACAACAACCATCATTTTAATGCTGGAGCTCACAGCACCGTTGCTCTTGTAAGCCGAGAGAAAAGAGTTTTTATTAAACTACCAGAAACTATAATACACACTATAAAGAATGTTTTAGGGCCTCAGAATTCGGTTTTAAATACAATTACATGGACAAATGTACACGTTCTTGATGGCGATGGTAAGCCTGTTTCTCTCTCAGCCCACGTGCGCCGCCGTGCAGACCCGAAACTTCCCACCGGGTGTCCTCATGTCGCCCAGCCTTTTAGGGCCACCCTCTCTTCCACTATGAAGTAGAGTAGCCCCAGGCGCCCTCACAGGCACCGTGAGAAAGGCAGCGGCGCGTGCCCTCCATCCGCTCCCCAGCACCTCCCAGCTGGGACGTTACGGAACCTCTTCAGGCCGCTCTCTCAGCCTCCTGCACAGGACCGCGCTGTCGTTCATGACCCTAAAGTCCCAGGAACGAGAAACTGTTACTGAAGGTTTGGGAAAATATGTGGAGGTTAGGGCACATCACAGGAAAAGGAAATTGAATTAAAATTATGTATTAGACACCAGTCGCCAAAAACCCACCCATGATTCTCTGACATCCGGAGGGCACTTTTTTTAAGCTGTTGGCCTGCTATGTGTCTTTCGAGCCTTCTGGATTTCTGAGCCTCCTCCAGCTCTAAAACCCTTTCTTCCCCTCCGGTAGCCACATATCTGAATCCCGGCGGCTCCCCCCTACCCCGAGTTGCCTGACTCTGAACTCACACTGGACTCGGCCCCTCTGCAGAACCAAATCCAAGCTTCAATAAACAGTGTCCTGCTGCTTGTCAACTCTTAGCACCAAAAAATACCAATCAATTGGGATGCCTAGGTGGCTCAGTCGGTTGAGCGTCCAGCTTCGGCTCAGGTCATGATCTCACGGCTCATGGGTTCGAGCCCCGCATCAGGCTCTGTGCTGACAGCTCGGAGTCTGGAGCCTGTCTTCAGATTCTGTGTCTCCCTCTCTCTCTGACCCTCCCCTGTTCACACTGTCTCTCTCTCTCAAAAATAAATAAAACATTTAAAAAATATATAAATCTATCCATCCATCCATCCATCCGTCCATCCATCCATCCATCCGTCCGTCCATCCCTTGGAACTTTAAAACTATAGCTTGTTTTTTAACATGATCAAATTCCTAGGCAGGTTTCTTTAGTTAATAGAGGGGAGTGGGGAGGGATAGAAAGAGTTATTCTCCCCACACACTGGAGAGGATTATTTACAGTTTGGAAAAATTATCAGCCAATACCACTCTCAATATCACTGACTGTTCTTGACCTGTTCTTCAAGGAGACAGCATGTCACAAAGTGTATGTATCACCTCCTGTCTTCACTTTCCATCCATTTTCCCTTCGAATCTGGATATTTCCTACTGACCAGTTTTCCCGTTTACTAGTCCTCTGGTCAGGATAGTTAATCAGCTCCTAAACCTACCTATTAAATTCCTAACTTCAAATTATAGTGGTGTTTTTCCGGTCTAGAATTTCCATATGATTATTTTTATATGTTTCAATTATTTCATGAAATTCTTCACATCCTCCTCTCTTTTGTACATATTAATTGTAATTATTTAAAGTCCTTGTCTGACAATGATATCTAATTCACCTGTCAATCACTTTTAGTCTCAGCCTTCAGTCCCTGGGTCCTGGTGCTGTCATGACTGGTGGTAATATTTGACCAAATGCCCACTTCGAGTATGACAATTTTGAAGCTCTGGCTGATATTTTCTCCATAGATATTCTACACTTACAAGTAGCAAATAATGTACGGACAGATCCACAGACTAGGCAGAACCTCTGTCAGATTCTTTGAGCTGTGATCGAAGCTCCATGATCTAAGCTCCATGAAGCTGTCCTATTTCCAATTCCCTTTACTCCTAGGGCTTGGCTCTTAAGACGGTTCCCCAAAAGACCGGGGCCTCTGCTTGGCAACCTTCTTATGCTAGACGCTGCACCTTTCACGTCTCCAGCATTGCTGGCATGTTTGTGTGTCTACTTAGATTTTTAGCCTCTTACAAACTGTGTGTGTGGTGTCTAGGCCTGTATCCTGGAGCTGAGGACACGGCAAATGCCTCAAGGGGAAATTGCATGGGACATTGTGCTCACTTCCCCAGGCTTCCCTTTTCTCCAGAATTTTGGGACTGCAAGTCCTAGTTGCCAAAGCAGCTGAATTTCAATATTTCCCCCCAACCCAGTAGACAGCTGGGAGATGCCCTACGTCACTCTGTTGAGTCTCTGTGCCCTAAGAAGTGAATTGGAATATCAAGGAAGAGAATCATTGGTGAATGTAGGCATTTTCTTTCTTTCTGGAAGTTGGCCTTTTAGGTCCTAGATGCCTCCAGACTGTCTGATGCCTTCAGACAGCTCGTTTCCGCCCCCCCCCCTTTTTTTTTAGAAACATTGTATTTGTACTGAGTAGTAGTGTTAATTTGATATCATACCCAGAAGTGAAAACCCTTTCATATTATTTAAGTTCTTTCTTCTTGCCTCTAGTCTTCCTGCCCTAACTACACAAAATAATGTAGTTCTGAAATCTGTTAGCTAAAGCCACTAAACTATTTTTTCTTGTCAAGAAGTATCCAGGGAGATTAATACAAATACAGTCTTTGTATGTATGTCTGTCTTTAATATCTGTCATTTTTCTGCCTTTGGAAAGGTGTATGTTGGACTTGCAGAAATTTGAATTTCTCTTAGCAGTATTAACAGTTTTTACCATTTTACTGCTTAACATCTTAGTTTAAATATATTTTTAAAAATTAGAGTTTGTAGATTCATGACAAAACCTCCTTATGTTTTTAACCATTCAAGTCTTCCCACTAATTCTTAATTTTGTGTATATGGATGTTTGGAGGTCATAGTGAACAGACCATAGAAATACTCTACAACACCTTGGCCAAAGCACTTGAGATGAACCGCAGGTCCATCAGCAAATGAAAGGATTCTCCTCTGTCAAATTCCTGGTCCATGATGGATGGAGAGGCCCAAGTAACTTGTGAATGTCACTTCAGTTGTCCTCCTTGCCTTGAACATACTTGTTTAAAGTTCTGTTAAAACAAGCATATATAGGGGCGCCTGGGTGGTTCAGTCCACTGAGCATCCAGTGTAAGGACAAAGTCTGAACCTAACAGACTCCATGACCGAGGTCCCCCTCTAAGCTAGAAGGTCTAAGGTTCAGTTTCTCCGGAACTAATAGGCAGTCACACATTGCCTAGAGCAGGAGACCACTTTGCAGTATCCAATCAGGAAAGGCCAGCTACCTCTCCCCACATTCCTAAGGGTAAGGCCTGCAGATGGGAACTTTAGATAGGACCCTGTTACCTAATGTTAAAGTTAACTCGATAGTCACCAAACAAACCTTCAACTTGCACTGTAATTGGTTAATTTCAAAGGTACTCTAAATGTTGTAATTGGGTCCCGCCAAAAGTAACGGACGCTAATGTGTATGGTTAAAGTTGCTGCCAGTGCTGTTATACAATAATGATAGGATGTCAACGTTTCTTGTAACTCCCCCTTCCTAAACCCCATAAAAACCCTACTCAGCCCTAGTTCGGGGCTCTCAGCACGGATCGTTGGTGAAGGCTGTGAGACCGAACTTAGGCCCGGCAAGCCTAAGCCGTAATAAAACTGCCCTTCGCTTTTGCATGCACGACTCGGTCTCCCTGGTGGTCTCTGGTTTTTGGGGGTGATATTGAAATCTTGGGCATTACACCAGCTTTGGCTCAGGTCATGATCTCACGGTTCATGGGTTCGAGCCCCACATCAGGCTCTGTGCTGACAGCTCAGAGCCTGGAGTCTGTCTTCGGATTCTGTGTCTCCCTCTTTCTCTGACCCTCCCCTGCTCATGCTGTCTCTCTCTCTCAAAAATAAATAAAAAATATATAAAAATTAAAAAGAAACAAACATATATAAATGTATTAGAAGAAGCATAAAAACTCAAACTTCAGATTAATCTTAGTCTTGAAAGATTTGGTTTCACAATAGTATGTATTTTATACTTTTTAAAAAATGCTGTGGTTTAGGTTTTTATTTTTTCATTGAGGTATAATTGACATATAACACACAGTTTCAGGTGTACAACATAATGACCGGACATTTGTATACATGGCAAAATGAGCACCACGATGTCTAGTTATCATCCATCACCATGTAAAGTCGCAAAAAATTTTTTCTCGTGATGACAATTTTTTAAGATTTACTCTTGGCAACTTTCACGACAGTATTATTGACAATAGTCACCATCCTGTGCGTTACACCCCATGATTTATTTCTTTTATAACTAACTGGAAGTTTGAGTGTCCATTGTTGGATGAATGGGTAAAGATTATTTGGTGTATATATATTACAAAATATTATATATATAAATAATTGAAGAATACTGCTTATTCGTAAAAAAGAATGACATCTTGCCATCTAAGGCAATATGGATGGGCCTTGAGAGTATTATGTAGGTAAAATAAGTCACACAAAGTCAAATATCATTTGATCTTACTTATATATGGAATCTAAAAAACAAAACAAATAAAACAAAATTGAGAGATGCAGAGAACTGAACGGTGGTTACCAGTGGGGAGTGGGTGTGGGGGATGGGCAAAACAGGTGAAAGGGGTCAGGGGACACAAATTGCCAGTTATATTATAAATAGGTCATGGGGATGTTTTGTTATTATTATTTTTTTTAATTAAGAAGGCATCGGGTTCCTGAGTGGCTCAGTTGGTGAAAGTATCTGACTCTTCATTTTAGCACAGGTCATGATCTCACACTTTGTGAGATCGAGCCCCATGTAGAGGTCTGTGCTGACAGTGCAGAGCCTGCTTAGGATTCTCTCTCCTCCCTCCCTCCCTGCCCCTTCCTCTTTTGCATTCTCTCTCCCTCCCTCCCTCTCTCTCTCTCTCTCTCTCTCTCTCAAAATAAACGTAAAAAAGAATTAAAAAATTGTAGTATCCATCTTTGTGAAAACAATCATTTTGATTTCTATTTTTTTGTTGAACATTTTTCTTTCTGTGACTTGTGTTTTCCTAATACGAGATACAATTGTGGGAAAATAATTAGGAAACATTAGTGAGCAAATCGTATTTAGTACCGGGAATCACATGCCTCCTCTTCCCCAAATTAAAAATGCACTAGGTTTGGAAACATCTTTATTATTCATTTTTTTTCTCATTATTTTAAGACACAATCTTTTCTAGTCGATTTGTTCTTTGTGAATAAATTAAAGGAAACATACCATAAATACTTCATTATTCCTGGATTTAATCCAAACTGATTTCTTTAAATTTGTAAAATATACGTAGGAAAGAATTCAACATAAGCATTCCAAACGTTCTTCCGGTGTGGAAAACGCTAACAGATAAAAAGACGAACCCAGACAGAGTAAGGGAGACAAGCCACCAGGTGGAAATAAATAAACTTGCTTCGGCTCATGAAGGAAACAAGGAAATAAACAGTGGGAGAGTAAAATACAGCGTTTAAATGTATATAAGAGAAAGGAATTCAAGCTGCAACAGGTGGCATGTTTGATTTGTCCCTGAATAGGTGACAGGAAGGACGTCATCCTCCTGAAGAGAAATCGAATCATGCACGTAGGGCCGTAGCTGGTGGTGTCGATTTCCCCTGTAAATTGGGTGGCACTTATTTATATTCTAATTTTCTTAACTCCAATTCATCAGTTACTGGGTTGCAAACATTCCAGAGATAACAACTCCGTATTCTTTCAACTGACCGTGTCTAACAGCCAGTCGGTTCAGCCTCTTGCCCCGGGAGCCTCCCCCCCCCTCCCCCCCGCACTCCCAATAGGGGGGAGGTTTCTCCAGCTGCTACACGGGTTTCCGGCTCCACCCCCCACCACCTTGGCTTTAGACTCCGAGAATTCTACTCTGCTTTCCAGGTTTCTCCTGATAATTTCTTGGAGAGAAACGCTCTGTGCGTTTCACGAGCCAACGAACGAGGTCTGTCGTTGAGCGAGTGTCCGCACAGCGCCCCCGGAGCTGCGCCTCACAACGTGGGGGGTGACTTGTTTCTCTGTTCTGCTGAGAATCCTTAAGAAGACGGGGAATATTCCCTAATAAACAAGCTCTTCCCCTTGCGTGTTACGAGAAACTGTTTGTTACTAACCTGGCCTCTCATTCTAGGACAGTGCTAAGGGGAACATCATGTTCAAAAATTACACAGCACAGTTTTGTTGTAGGCCATGAGCTGGTCTGAACTTATTTATAACCAATTTTTTGCCTTCAGCCGCTCAAGTCTCTTCACACGTGGGAACCCCTTGCTGCTCTCCAGCTAACTGAATTTTCATAATATAACCCTTTCCTCTTTAATGCAAAATATCCTAAAAAACTCTTCCATCAGAAACCACTTTAAAGAAACCCAAGGAATTGGGGAGGTTTTATAGATAAATAGCACACCGCTCCCGCGGGGAGTGAGTTCACGTATCTCGATCGTATCTCTTAAGTCTCTTGTGAACAGAGTCCAGAATACTGAACTGTATGAATAATTCCACTCTCTGGCATGATTGATAGTCTTGGCTCCGGAGAGGCCCAGAACTGAACTAACAACCGCACTAAATTGTATCGCATCTTTAAAGGAGATAGCCCTGTCAGCGAGGGCCCGGGCACACGGGAGGGGTCGTGGTGGGGACATGGCCACCTGTAGCCAGTGACCGGCTCCAGCCCCGCCCCCGGGCTCAGCTCCCAACCAGGCTGTGTAGCTGCAATGGCAGCGAACGATTTATATTCTTCTCTGGGGCTGCTTCTGGCTTTGACATTTTTGCACGCGATATTATATCTACTGATAAATATGTTAATTTGTCTTGCTAAATAAGGTGTCTCTAGCAATGATAAGAAATGCCTGAACTTTAAATACATAAGACTATCCCTCTGGGTGTAGTCCATGTGCATTCTTTGGCACCCAAATTCACTGCGTTGATTTACTGGCTATTTAGCTATTTAAAAAGAAATTATAGGGCTCCTGGATGGCTCAGTTGGTCTGACTTCAGCTCAGGTCATGATCTCACGGTTCATAAGCTCAAGCCCCGCATTAGGCTCTGTGCTGACAGCTCGGAGCCTGGAGCCTGCTTAGGACTCTGTGTCTCCCTCTCTCTCTGCCCCTCCCCTGCTCACGCTGTCTCTCTCTCTCAAAAATAAAATAAAACATTAAAAATGAAAGAAAAAGAACTTTTAAAAACTATAGTGATGAAAGCTAGGGAAACCAATGGGGTTTACTGCTTTAATTTAAAGAACCGGAGTGTCAGAACTGCCCCGAAAATACGCTTTCCTTGTAACCTATATTTAATGAGTTAGCTTGTTGCCTTTCATACTGTGTGGTCATGGTAGTGAAGGGGAGGCTCCAACAGAAATAAGTATGGCTTTAGCAAACAACATTACTTGAATAGTTTCAAATTCTTTTTTTTTTTTTTTACATTTTTTTAATGTTTATTTTTTTTTGAGAAAGAGAGAGAAAGAGCACGGGAGCAGGTTGGGGACAGAGAGAGAGGGAGTCACAGAATTAGAAGCCGGCTCCAGGCTCTGAGCTGTCAGCACAGAGCCCGACCAACACAGGGCTCGAACTCACTGAACCGTGAGTTCATTACCTGAGCTGAAGTTGGACGCTTAACCAACTGAACCAACCAGGCTCCCCAAATACTTTCAAATTCTTATTAAGCTTTTGCTGAATGATGTCTCACAATTTCCAGGCTTAATTAAGTTCCTTAAATGATACAGAAAGAGCTTATTTTGAATGTATAGTACATAGATGAATCAGTACAAGAAAAACAATTTAAAAGATTACAAAATAATTATTCCTCTTTTAAAAAGTTTATTTACTGAGAAAGTGAGATAGAGGGAGGGGTAGGGGCAGACAGAGAGGGAGAGAGATTTCCAAACAGGCTCCTCCGAACTGTCAGTGCAGGGCCAGATTCTGGGCTTGAACTCGCGAACTATGAGATCATGACCTGAGGTGGAATCAAGAGTCAGTTGCTTAACTGACTGAGCCACCCAGGCTCTCCTACAAAATAATTATTCTTAAATAAAATGAACTTTCTTTTTCTGAAATGTAACTTACAACCATGACTTTTATTTAGTAAAAACAGAAAATGTAAGGTAAATTTCTCCCAGGAATGTTCCGGTTTAAATGACCTTGAGATCATTCTCTGACTGCCAAGCTCACATACCAGACAGCGGTGATTTTCCACGGGAGCTGTCGGGAGCTGCGGCACCACTTGACTGACAAAGCTTTTCCTCCTTCTCTCTCTGACTCTCTCTCTTTCTTTTATTGTTCCACCACCAGATGTCAATCATCCGTGATTAAACAGGAGAGAACGGTGGCGCATTCTATTCTCAGGCATAGATTCACTTTTCACTGACTCCGTAAACTTTACAGTGCATCTACAGGCTGTAGTTTTGGTTTGCCACTACACAGGCACAAACAAAAAACAAAAAAAACAAAACAAAAAATACCCCAGAAATTGAAAATATTGTATGAACTTTATGATACCACCCTTAAGAATTCTATTAATGATGAAGGGGGAGTCTGGGTGGCTCAGTCAGTTGAGGATCCGGCTTCGGCTCAGGTCAGCATCTTGCGGTTTGTGGGTTTGAGCCCCGCGTCGGGCCTGTGCTGACAGCTCGGAGCCTGGAGCCTGCTTCAGTCTGTGTCTCCCTCCCTCTCTGACCCTCCCCTGCTCACGCTGTGTCTCTCTCTCTCTCAAAAACAAATAAAACATTTAAAAAATTTAAAAATTCAATTAATGATGAAGGTCAGTAAAGGTGGAATATTGCTGTAGAATCCAGATTTTTATTTTAAGAAGTTATAGGAGAACCAAGTAGCTATTAGTTCAGTATTTTTCACCTAGTTTTAATTAACTACTTGAAAAATAAATACAAGCATATGAAATGATAACTGCTTTCTTTGCAGATAGGTGGATATATATATTAAAGAGGGACATTCATCTTGCAAAAGTGTGCGTGCCTGTTGTATATGACCATATAATCTAGAAAGTTAGAGATTAAGGGTTTCATTTTGCACGTGTGGCTACTAAACTTCTCGAAGCACTGATGTATGGTAGTGTGTTTTAAATTAATTTTTCTACCACAGAAAGAGAAGGAAGGCTCCATCACTTAATGGTCACACTGATGGAGCAGGCTTTGCGGAACCCCTGGCCTTTTTGTTCAACACGAGAAACCTAGGTAATGTGTAGGAGTGTATCCCCATCTTCTTCGTGTAGGCTGATAGGCTGGGGGGAAGAAAGCTACAAAATTTCCTGATTTTTACAGAAATAGCCCTGAGTTTCTCAGTTTAGAAAGGATCACACCAAATATTGAAACATGATTTCTGTAATTGTGCAAACTTTTAGCCTCGGACAGTAGATCATCACAGCACTGTGTCTGGCATCCGGTGCTACAATAATGTTTCCCACTAATTAACGTGGAGTGATTTTCTTCCCTGCCTTATTAGCATTCATTCATTAACTGAACACGTTTTGAAGCTTACCATGTATTAGGCTTTGTGCTGGAATGAATGGAACTGTATGGGTGAATGAAAATCGTATGTCAAAGAAATTATTTAAAAATAAATCTCGTGTCAAGTAGCTCATAGGTGAGTACGGGAAGGCAGCAGGAGTGATCGAGGAAATGCAATGCTTTAACAAGTGTGTTTTTCAACCCTTAATCCTGCAAATTGGTCCTCACAGCACTTTGTAGAGATAATTGTTGACAACTCACGTCACAGCTGTTTTTGCCTTTTCATGAGGTAAGGATTACCCTGATGTTACTAATTGAGAACACTAGCGAAACATGAACTTAGGGTGGTAATTAACCCCTCATGACAAGCCACTGAGGGACCAACGTCGTCCGCTATTGCTGGGTCACTAGGAGTACACCAGCTTTGATGTAAACATCACTAATAATCCTATTCCATATTGTACTGCCTGGCCTAAAAATCATATTTTTTTATTTATTTTTATTTAAAATTTAAAATGTTTATTTATTTTTGAGAGAGAAAGAGAGAGAGAGAGAGAGAGAGAGAGCATGAGCAGGGGAGGGGCAGAGAGAGACACACACAGAATCTGAAGCAGCTCCAGGCTCAGAGCTGTCAGCACAGCTGGACGTGGGGCTCAGACTCATGAACCTCGAGCTCATGACCTGAGCCAAAGTCGGACACTTAACCGACTGAGCCGCCCAGGCACCCCCAAAACCAAATTATTTTGACATTACCTATAGTTTTTCCACACTTGAGGAAAGAATACCACAAATAAATGAAGTCAAGGGAAGACGAAAAGGAACAAGAAAAAGCAAAATGGGCAGTTCCCTGAGTGGGCAAGGTGACTGGGTTCAAGCACAGGGGACAAGGGGAAGTATTCCAAATTCCCTCAGCAGACCGGAAATCAGCTTTAATATTTCACTCACATTTCCTGGGAATACGTAGAAGGGGCGTGTTCTTTATTTACAGTACTGAGCCTGCCACAAAGCTCCAAGATTCTCTGCAGGGATCCTTCTGAGTACTCAGAGCAGAGGTGGGAGGTGAGGGCACAGTCTCAGACTCACACGGGAGGGGTCCACTCGGAACCACACCCCTACCTTTTTCCTCTACATGTGACTTCCACTGCTTCTACTTCCTGTCTGGGCTTTTCCTCTGCCAGGCTGATGACAGTGTGGTGCGTGTGGACGGATCAGTGTGGTGCGTGTGGACAGCCAGTGTGGACGGATGAGCAGGTGTCCATGAAGGAGACAGAGAAAGCCCCCTCTCTGTTTCCCTTCGCTGTGAGCACACGGCCAATACAGACACGCTGGCTCTGGCTTTAGTCCACTGCTCGGACCGTTGACGGCTCATGGTAAAGCTTGAGACAGAGCGGAAGACAATGCTGGTGAAATAGCCAGAAATATTGCATGGTGCAACTCAGGATCAGACTACACAATAGCATTCAATTGTAGGGAAAGGCAGAAGCCCTCGGGACACTTAGGGGACCACGTCATGGTCTTCTCAGCATGAGGTTCCCAGTGGGTGGGGTCATTCTCTTTCATCAGCATGTGCCTATACGTGTTTTGTGATATTTGCCTTTTAACCACCCTAAATTGTCAAAGCACTCGCAGCCAGCTTCCTGTGATAAATGGCACAGTCACCCCCTACAGGCTATAGATAGATGTCCATCCGTCCAGTGGTACCTTGTTGGATTCCCAGAGCCGCAGTAACAATGGAGGTTTATTGTCTCACAGTCCTGGTGGCCAGAGGCCTGACATCAAGGTGTCTGCAGGGCCACGGTCCCTCCGAAGCCCATAGGGGAGGATCGTCCGGGCGTCTCCCAGTGTCTGAGGCCCCAGACGTCCCATGGCTTCACAGCATCTCCCCGATCCTCCCACGGCGTTCTGGCGTCTCTTCATGTGGTCCCCCTGCTGCGTGTGTTCATCTCTGTGCCTGAGCGTCCCCATTTTATAAGGACACCGGTCATCTGGAATCAGGACCTATGCTTTTACAACCTCCTCTTAACTAACATATGCAAAGTCTAGTTCCAGATAAGGTCACGTTCGGAGGTCCTGTGGAGCTAGAACGGAACTCATAGTAGTTGTTCAAGTTAGTGCACTTCTTTATACCACCAGTAAAGGTTCTTCTCATTTAAAAAAAATTTTTTTTTTTTTATAGAGAGAGAGCACATGCACACAGTTGGGAGAGGTGGGTGAAGGATCCAAAGCAGACTTTGCACTAAAAGCAGAGAGCCAGAGGTGAGGCTCAAACTCATGAACTGTGAGACCATGACCTGAGCCAAAGTCGGATATTTAATTGACTGAGCCACCCAGAGGCCCAGTTTATCACATTTTTAATGTGGATCTTGAGTAGATGGTGATGCTTTAGAAACATAACTATGTAACTTTTCTCAGTGTAACCAAATGTAGCCATTTTACGTTTGTAAAAATGTAACCAAACCAATGTAGGAACAGTGATTTCCAGGTAGGCTCTACCATCAGACAGATTTGGTTCTAATCTTACTTCTATTCCTCACTAACAGTGTGACACTAGGGTTAACCTTTCTCTGAGTCTCAGTGTCCTTGCCTGTAAAATGGGAATAATGGTCCTCACCCTGTAAAAGAAACTCAGGAATTACTTGAGGGAATTAAGTACTTGATCCAAGTTAAATATCTAGCACAGTGTCTTGCACACAGTACCCTATTAGTGTTATGATTGTTGAAACCTATTATCTCTTTGCTTCTAGCAAAATCTT
This sequence comes from Helogale parvula, assembly GCA_004023845.1. Taxonomy (NCBI): domain Eukaryota; kingdom Metazoa; phylum Chordata; class Mammalia; order Carnivora; family Herpestidae; genus Helogale; species Helogale parvula. Next base: position 294,483 of record PJEM01000341.1, on the reverse strand, counting down.
CGTCGTAGTAGAATATTAACATATGCCTTACGATGTGCTCATTCTTATGTTTCCTCTTTTTTCCCTTGTAAATGGAGGGCATTACATCCTGGTCACTAAGACACGGCTGAGCAAACCTGAACCTCACCTTGTCACCTGTCACCGTTCCCTCGGTGCTGGTAGGCTTACTTGTGAATAGACTGGAATCAGAAGGCTGGGCAGACTCGCTAACCAAGCAGTGCAGGGCCAAGTGGTACAGGACCCTGGGATGTCAGAAGAGCCAAAGATAGAGGAAGCAGGTGTGGGAAGTGGCACCAGGTGCCATTAAGGTGGCAAGAGATCAAGAATCCAAGGGATCAGGGGCGCCTGGGTGACTCAGTCGGTTGAGCATCCAGCTTTGGCTCAGGTCATGATCTGGCAGTTCGTGGGTTCGAGCTCAGCATCAGGCTCTGTGCTGACAGCTAGCTCAGAGCCTACAGCCTGTCTTCAGATTCTGTGTCTCCCTCTGTCTCTGACCCTCCCCTGCTCCCGCTATCTCTCTGTCTCTCAAATAAAACATTAAAAAATTAAAAAAAAAAAGAACCCAAGGGATCAGAAACAAGCATCCAGCCTGGTACCAGGCACAGTGAAGAGCCTGTTGTGTGGGGAGGCCCTGGGCCCAGAGGTGCATACAGGACATAACCGGTGGGAATCACAGCCAATCGGTGTGGGCATCATTCAGCGTGGATGAGGCTAGAGACACACATTCTCAAAGAGGCTCACAAGTGTCATCAGAAGAGGTGCCGCTCATCATCAAGTGTCACCGGGCCCAAGCCAGGAAATTTGAGAAAGGATCCGGTGGCAACCTCTCCAGTGTGATCTCAGGAACATTTCGCAGGTCCAGGGAGATGCACCGATCCTTTCGTACCACTTAGTCGTTGTCTTGAACTTCCAAACATTCTAAGTAATTTATGCCGGCTGATATTCTGAAACCACCCTTGTAGAAAGGGAAATCCCTTCAATCTGTCGCTAGTCATTGATACCAGTTATGGGTTTGCGTTATTGAAGCGCGGGTTCTGGCGGGGATGGGCAGCGTGAGGTATGTGGCGTCAGGTCAGGAGCAATCGTGGTGCAGAGCGAGTCCCACACGTGCTCGACTCCGTCCTTGACCACGGACCCCTCCAGAAGATCAGGGCCACAGTTCCGCTCCCTTCGGAGGGCCAGGAAAATCATAATACAAATGTTGCTTATGTTCTTAGGTAGCGCACAAAAGCCATCATAAGTACTTGTGCAACTGAAGCAACTGAAATACAATGCATTTGCTGCAAAAACAACAACAACAACAAAACAGGTTTGTCAAAGGTTCAGTAACCCCCTTCCATCACTCTGTACAAATGTCACTTAATTAAGTAACTTGATGGGGCGCCTGGGTGGCTCCGTCGCTTAGGCATCCGACTTCGGGTCAGGTCATGATCTCGGGGTTCATGAGTTCAAGCCCCATGTCGAGCTCTGTGCTGACAGCTCAGAGCCTGGACCTGCTTCGGATTTTGTGTCTGCTTCTCTCTCTGCCCCTCACCCACTCATGCTCTGTCTCTTCTCTCAAAAATAAATAAAAACATTAAAAAAATAATGAAGTAACTTGATCATTGCCTAATACAGAACCAAGTTCCAACGTTTGTAATCAGTGAATCTGTTAGCATCACATGTGTTTCTTAATGTCGAAGGGGCATTATGTTTGTGTTTTTCCTTTGGGTCTTATTCGTATTTCATTGTGTACTTTTTGTCCAACATCCATATAAAAGAGGGTCATGTGAAAAGGTTTTGCTTTTGAAATCAAGACGCCCAGAACTTTTGTGTTATCTTTTGAGTCAGGAAAAAGTGGAATTTACTTTAATCATGAAGAATGTATATCAAGCCACAATCTCAGTAAACAGAGATACAAATATAAATGAGTGGGAAGTAGACACTCAAGCATTTGCTGAAGAAATCGGCCATACATATTACTTAGGGTGTAAGAAAACGCAGGATGAAATTTACTTGGAACTCTCAGAGAGGATACTTAAAATTCACTATTAAAGGTATCGAAAATTTCATACTAATGATATGAAACGTGCTTTAGTGAGGATGGAAGGCCGTTGAGCTCCTAAGGATAATCAGATTTTTCACTGAATGAATCACCCAGATATTTTCCAGAACTTTAAGGAAAGAAAATAAATTAATAAAAATGACCGCCGACTAGACCAGTGAGGTCCCCACAGTGGATGGAGCTCCGGCAGCAGCATTCTGCAGACCTAGCTAGCCAAAGGTTTTGAAAACCATGCTCGCCTTCACATTAGCTCCGTTTTATGAAAAAGAATGAATTTCAAATATTAATATCCCATATTAATATTTAAGTATTCATTTAAAAACCCATTTTAAAAATAGCTCAGTTAAGGATTTTTTACAACATTTCTCATTTGTATGACAGACTCTTGCCCACAGTGGTTCCGACATAATTCTTAAAATGAAAACGGTGAGATTTCCAAGCACACCTGATGCATGTTTATGTGTTCATGCTTCAGGCTAGGTCTTCTGAGTGATATGAACTGTGAGTGGTCACTTTTGTTGTAGCTTCTGCCCTGATAGTCAGATGGGTTATTTTTTGCTTTTAAAATCAATTTATTCACTTGACAAATATTTATTGAGTCCCTACACTTGATGGCCGTTGCCTTGACCAGGGGTTCAGCAATAACCAGCCCAAATCCTGTTCATGGAGCTCAGGGATGGGAAGGCTGACGGTCTATGAAATGCAGAAGTATGTTTTGGAGCACATTAGAAGGCAATACAGTACAACCCTGGATTGCCAGTAACTCTTTCTGCAAGTGTTCTGCAAGATGAGCAAACGTTTCTAATAAATTTTAACTTGATAAATAAGCTATGTCTTGCAGTATGAGTAGTACGTGACACTGACATCACGTGATCACAACTGAGCCAATGGTTCTTGAAATCCACTTTGATATACAAGTGATTTGGATTACAAGCATGTTTCCTGGAAGAAATTATGCTCACAAACCAAAGTTTTACGTGATTGCTAAGAGATCAATCGGGAAAGTAGGGTAAGGAGTGAAGAGTTTGGAGGGTGCATACCAGCATACCTAGAGGGGTGAGGCATCATACCCAAGAAGTTGACATTTGAGCACACAGAGGAAGGTCTGGAATGTTCCCTGGAGAGCATGGAGACCAGTGCTGCTGGTGGGGAGTCAATGAGGTTGGAGACAACAACACGGCATGTCAGTGAGGTCACAGAGCCAGCTTCTTTAGGCTCCAGGGCCATTGTGAGGACTGAGGCTTTTGCCTGGAGTGACTGGGGAAGAGACTGGACCATCCGAGTGGAGGGATAGTATGATCTGGCTCACGTTTTGGAGAGACCCCTCTGGCTGCAGTGTTGAGAAGAGAAACGGAGGTCAGTTGCACGGTGGACACCATCATACGGGAGAAACACAATGCTGGCTTGCACCAGCACGGGAGTGGGGGCAGAGGGTGAGGTGTGCTTGGGACCTGCCATGTGGCTGCTCCACCGGGATGAAGGAACAGAGAACCCTGCACATTCGCACCGGGCTACAGCCGTCCAAGCTCACAACAATCCCGTGAGTTTGTAATGTAGCCTGTCCCCCGTTAACACCGTCTGATGTGCCTGCAGACCAGGAACCAGTGGTTGGTAGACTCCAGGGACGTTTCAGCTCTGTGGCTGTCACCCAGAATGCCCCACCCCTGCTCTTCTGTTCTCTGCAGACCTCTCGTTCCTCCCGCTCTGTGCGTGGATTCAACAGCTGAATTTTGCTGGCTGTTTCCTGGCCTTCTGTGTCCACAGGGCATCCCGCCAGGCTCAGGAGCCACCCAAATACAGCTGTCAGATACAAAGAGTTGGGCCAAAACTAGGAGTTAAGGCTTCAGGCTAAGAAGCTGAGAAGAAAATGAGACAGTCGGAAGTAACAGCCAATCAGGGGAGGGATCAAGCAGCCCGGGAGCAATCTCTGTGAATACAGCAGGAGTGCAGGGGCTCGCTGGTATTGCCCACTGGCCACCTCCTGCTTGGAGGTGGGGGAGGGGGCACGACAGACCGCCTTACACCCTGGCCCTGTCCCCGTGTGCTGGATTTTATCGTTGAATTTATCTTATCCTTGTACCTGATCCCAAGGTTCAAGTTTAGAACACATGGCATCCTTCTGAATTTTCCAGGACATTTATGGTCACTAGTGGCAACCTCCCAACTCAACTATCTAATTAAGAAAAAATGGTTTATTAGCTAAAAAGTGTAGGAATGATGTTGCTTCAGGCTTGGCTAATTCCAGAGATACAAACAATGCCACGAACGCCTCGTCTTTTTTTCCACTGTTGAGGTGTATTTATTTATTTACTTACTTTGGTGTTGGTTTCATTCACAGCTATTGGAGAAACACCATGAGGGAGATGATTTCTCTTTTCCAATAGTTAAAGCCAAAATTTAAGATGCATCATATTATCCCGGGTTAGGTGATGTGCCAGAATCATTTACTATAGCCTCGGGAGACAGAATGCCTTTTTAGAAAAGTGAGGATTGCATACTTTCCTTGCTGTTTGAATTTTTGCCACCACGCATTTCCCTGTGAGTCTTTTCACAACACAGTGCAGAGGAATAGAAGTGAGACCAGAGGAAGCGGCAGTGTTTCCACGGTGCTCAGTGTGAAAGCTGCTCAGGACAGTCTCGATGCTGTCACCCCTGTCACATGCACGGTTGCAGGGCTTCCCAGGAGCACGCTGAGATTGGTAAGGAAGCTTTCTCAGGAAAGAATGAAACTCCCCCAAATCCAGCCGCACACATCCATGACTGCACGTGGGGCTGACCTTGTAATTAAACCCAAGCCAGAGTTTCTCTGATTCCATCGTTATCCACGACTGCAGAGCAGCACGCCTTCATCTCCTGCTTCCTGACCTCTTGCATCCAGGGCGTGGCTGTGTGGGCACCTGGGATGCACCTCTTCTGGCGCCGAACTCTGTCCTTCCCTTTCCCTTTGCCACCGCGGGCTCTGCCACGGCCACTCCACGCCCGACCTTCTTCTCATTTCCCCACTTTGGTTGGTGGCACCCCTCTGCCTGGTCACCCAAGCCTGAGTCTATGAGTCGGTCTACGTGACCACCTGTCCCTCACTGTCCCCACTTCTGTTTGCTCCCCTGGGCCCCTGCCTTTAGTCTGGTGCCCTTCCAATCAGACCTGCCTCCGAGCTAGAATGATCCATCTAAGCTGAGAGCCTGACTGCAAGTTTCCTTAAAATTTGTACGGGACTCCCACTTTCTCACAAGTCAAAGCCAAGTTCCTTTGTACATCCCGTGACGTCTGTGCATTGGCCCCGCCTACTTCTCAGTCTGGGCTCCCTCTATGTCTCTGAGCACTTTCTCGTGCTCCAGCAACCATTATATTTCTTGCAATTCCTGAACCAACGTGACTGCATATAGTCCTGTTTGTCCTTGAATTTCCTTGCTTCCTCCATGTGCGCACTGAACACCTGCTCATTCTTGTGCCCAGGCTCTTCTGTGAAGGCTTTTCTGGCCATACCCTGTTCAATGCTCTGTCTCCTGTGGCCCTCACTTCACGCTGGGCCGCTTCTCCCCAGCCTGCACGGAGTTAGTGACTTCATCCACCTCCATGCCCTGCTCCCCTTGGCAAGCTGTCCGCCTCGTTGAAGGCAGAGACCACGTTTTAGTCATGCTTGCACCCTCAGTGGCTAACATTTGTGAGCATGTATGAATATTTTAAGATGAAGGAATGAGTGAGTTTATTTTTCTGAGGAAGTTACTGATGTCACTCTTTCCTCTGAAGGTATGGCTAGCAGAGTTGGGCTGTGTGGTTAATATTTGTTCCCAGGAGGCAAAGGACAGTCACTGGGGACAAGGTGGACAGCAACACCTGCACCAAACTGCTGACCATGAACATGCCTGTGCGCAGGATCGTTTTGAAAGCGAAACTGCCTTCTGTGGGCCCTGTTTGCCTCAGCTCACAGTTCAGGGGCTTTGGGTAGAAGACCTCAGGGTCCCCCTGAGGGCTAGTGTTCTGTGTTTATAGAGCTGTGTTAGTTTTCGTGATGCCAGTTTGCTACAATAAACTAAAGATGTATCTGGGAGTTTTGGATAAAAGTGAAATTGGGGGAATACATAGTCATGGAAAGAGGGCAGGTTTTCTGTAATGAACGCTCATAAAAACCGTGAAGATACCGATTAGGGGAGGCGAAGGGAGGTGGGGGAATTCAAAATATGAAAGATCACATTTGTTTAGCCAATGCCGTTTTTGAGAACTCATGCTCTGCAACAAAAGATTCTCCAAGAGGTGATTATATCAGTTATTAAAAGACATTCATGTCTTGGATGTTCAAATATCAAAGTGTGGAATTTCTAATCTCTCATTCTGTGATCCAACAATTGCAAGGTGCCGGTGAGACCCTCGTGGATCACAAATGTATTGTGTGAAATGTTTAGCTCAAAATAATATGAACATAGTGACAGGCTGTAACAGAAATACTCGGAATTAACATTTAAATGTGTATGCATAAATATGTGTTTGTATACATGGATATTGGCATGTGTAAATAATGATGTGTATGTACACACCTCTTTTTGAGGGCCTTGAACAATTTTTACTGGCCTTGAAATTCACCAGTCCCAGGAGTGTGCTCAATATTATGGAACTCTATCCAGACCCGCATGTTTTCAGCATTTTTATTTTCCTACTATATTTCACTGCAGTTGTAATATGTCAGTTATAGCATGAGTTGAAACTATGTATCCAGGCACCTTTATAGCACTATTTCAACCTAGATAGTCATTCCCTTGGGGGAAAGACTCTTGTCTTACATTATCTTTGTCAACCCATAGAGATTAGTGAGATATTTTGCCAGGAGGAGCTAGAACTCAATAAATATTTATTCAGTGCACTGTTGGAAAATGAATAAGGAAACACAACAAAATTTACCAGCCAACTGGTAATTTTGGAACCCAAGTCAGTGAAGGCAGGAGCTTGCAGTTTTAATGGTGGTTAAAATCCTGGACTGTAGAGTCAGACCTGATTTCACATCCCAGCTCTGCCATTTACAAGCTAAATAACTTGAGCAAATTACTTAATCTCATTAAAGCTCAGTTTTCTTATCAATAAAACAAATGAGTTTTTCTGAAGGCAAAATGAGATAATGCTTAGCAAAATTTTTAGCACACAGTAAACTCTGATTACTTTTAGCTATTTTTGTGAAAAGTAATAATCACAAAAATATTACATTAATGAAACTATATAGACATCTCTTTTTTGCTAACCCTTAGCATTTGCACTGAAAAATGTGGACTTGGGAACCAAAGATCTAAATTCCTGAAGGGAATATTCCAAAGCAGTGTGTAGCCAAAGAAAGATGCAAGGAAGAGTTTGGAGCAATCAACAGATTTTGTGGACATCTGAGGATTCCAAGGCAGATTGGTTGCATGGAGCTTTTAAATTGGATTTGAATATGTTAGGACAAAACTGAGCTCTTAGAAGAGGGAGCCCATGGTCAATGTCATGTAGAAAAATAATTTGGCCATGTACATTCAGGAATAAGTGAAAAGAAAGCGAGTTTATTTTTGTTGTTGTTCGCCAGGCGTTAGGCTAAGATTAGGGAGTGACCCACCAGATGATCAATGGGGTCAAAAATATTGGTTTAGAAATTGAAAATGGCAGGAGTCAGTGTTTGGGGAGGTGACACTGTCACAAGCTGGTCCCTTCCGGGAAATTCTCCAAATACTTGGGACACATTTGGATTTAAATAGCTCATTTTATACTGTAATTATTTATCTGTTGTTGCTTCTCTCTCTAGAGAGTGTGGTCTGACCTGGTAACTATGAAGCTATGATTTGAAAGTGTGCCCGTGAGGCAGGTTATGGAGACGGAAGTGCTCCAAGGAACAGGGTTGGGGAGGGCTGGGGTGAAGGGCAGACACAGAAACACATGGTTGCATCAATGATTACACTTTATCCTGATGGGGAACAAAGAAATATTGTTGACGTGTGGTCATACATTGGGAAATTCCTCCCTGATAGCATCATAGAAGATTAAGAAAAGACTGGTGGAAGAGAGAGCAGAAAAATAAGCTTTTAAGGTCTTCAGGCCAGAGGTAAGGAATGCTTGTACTAACAATTCTGGCGAGGGAAAGGAGAACAAGGCATGCGTGATAGTGATACGTTAGGAATTGGAATCCATAGAAACTACCAGCCAATGACAGATCTGGAGTCAGGTAAATGTGTAGGTTTAGTAGAAAGAGAAGGAAGTTACACCCACTACCCTCTTCTTTTTATCTTTCTTTTTTTTTTTAATGTTTATTTATTTTTGAGAAAGAGAGAGAGAGAGGCAGGGGCAAAGAAAGAGGGGGACACAGAATCCAAAGCTGACTTTAGGCTTTGAGCCCCCAGCGTGGGGCTCAAACTCACAAACAGTGAGATCATGACCTGAGCTGAATTCAGACGCTCAACCGACTGAGCCACCCAGGCGCCCCTTATATTTTTCTGAAATAGAAAGGAGAGACTTTGTTGAGAATAAGAAAGGAAAAATGCATCAGGGGGCTCCAGGATGTGGGGAAGGTGTGGGAAAAGGGAGGGGAGGTGTCTGAATCACATAAAAGAAATGCTGTGCAGATTTGCATGGTTTCCCTTGCTGCCCGGGCTTAAGAGAGAAGCGAGTTGACATTGAGGCTGATGTAGGTTGAGGGATTTGCAGGGAATGTCAGGGAAGGCTCTGGCCTGGCTACTCAGGTGTTTCGCATTTGGTGGGTGAATGAACGCACATTGGGACACCATGGAAAAGGGACATTGTGGAAAAAAATAAAAATCTGGACACAAGTAAATCATCTTGTTCCCAAAGATGTCTCTTATTCAGAAAAGCCTTCTGTGAGCCCGGGTAGGTCCAGTGCTACATTATATCCCAATGGCACCAGGTGCCTTGATTTTGCAGCATTTTGCTTAGTTATAATGAGTAACTAGATTGTTTATGACTGTCTATGTGCAGCCTGCTTCCCCATTGGCCTACCATCTCTGTTTGGTTGATCATTATATCCTAAATGCTCATACACTGAGAATTCAATAATCTATAGTGCTCAGTACATATTTTAACTGACAGAATGGCATTTTAAAATATTTTGTTGCTTAAAAACAGAAAAAAAGATAAAATATTCTGTTGTTCGGCGATGTAAGATTTTGTGGATTTGCTTTAGTTAGGAAGAAGATGAATAAACTAAATTACAAATGGTTCTTTATTGGAATGTAGGGTCTTTCTGGCTAATAGGGGCAGGAATTTGTGTGTTTACTTCAAAATTGCATGGAAATTTCACAGTGTTTAGATATACAAATAAATACATCTGAAACTAGTTCCTGGGCGACTTAAATCCAGCCCGCATCATTATCATAGTTACAGTTGATGGTCTCTGTGGTTTCTTTTTTCCCCACTTATTACACCCTTTATTATACTAAGCGTTTGAAACTGGGTAGTCCTCGTCAGTAGCACGTGACATATTCCAGGTAGAAATGAACGCCTGCCTTAGGACAGGTGCTTCCTGTTTGGGGGTTGGAACAAAGAAGTATATATTTTGCTAGAATGTGTCTGGTAGCGGTTCTATTACTAGATGTTAAAAAAGTAAAAGAAACTTTTCAGTTACTAAATGTGTAATCGTTTGTGATACCTGATTCTGAATTCTTACCCTATCACCTTCATTTAAATCTAGAAGCATGTTATTAAAAGGTAAATTGTCCCACAGATTGTCTACGTAACTTCATACATTTTAGTTTAATAGATATGAAGGCTATGCCACATCCCCTATGTGGTCTCCATATTTCATTTACATTTAGAGTTTTGAATCGGTGTACTTCTGGAGCTGGTAAACATTCCCTTTTAATTACTTTTTTATATCCTAAAAGAATACTTTTCTTAGCAATACAAACATTTTGTTCAATATTGAGTTTATCAAATAAACCAATCTTAAAATCAGAATGGAATATGAATGTATATATTTTCAAAGCAAATCATTGTTTATATTAAAAATTAGTCTATATTTCTTCCCCTTAAACATCAGCTGTTATTTACAAATACTGCTGAAGAATATTTTTATTCACCAAATACGGTGGGATTTTGTAGAGTGAGCATCCCTTCCTCTGTCAGGTGGGTCTGAGGTCATCCTAACTAAGTCAGCAAAGTCTCATGGCTTGTGCGACTCTTTCTCTGCTTCTCAGAGCGTTCGTCTCATTCGCTATGTTATGAAGTCAGATATATTGGGAATCTATCACGGTTTGACATTATCCAAACATATGGTATACCTTCATAAGGGAGCATAAACTATCCAAAATTAAATATCCCCATATATCCATTAGCCAAAGGTTTACTTTATGAGATTATAGGGAGATTCTTATGTAATCCATCTCACCAAGAGTATCATCAAAACCAAAGAAACCTGCACCAGTCTCCCTCACCGAAAACATTGAGAGGATTAGTGAGGCATTTGTAGTTAGGTATGTGCAGTCCTTTCGGAATCTCAAAGCAAGAACAAGAAAGTACTTTCTTTTGAAAGGCTTCTGTTTTGCAGTCAAACCAAACTTAAAGCAGTCAGAATGATACACACTTCTGAGTTAACTTCCTGCGCTCTTGGACACGTCAAAGTATTGATGTTCCAATGTGACAGGACTCTAGTCATGAAGGAACCGAGTAGGTGTGAAAAAACTGTTATCCGACTTTCAATCAAATGCTAGAATAGGCATGTATTGTACTCACAGAAAAGAAAGCCTGAACTCTATGTTCGGTATAAATAGAAAACTTACAAACAGGAGAGCGGGCCCCTGAGTCTTGCTCACCTGTATCCTAACCTATCCTCTAATTGCAAGTGAGACACTAAGAGGGATCCATTTTAATTTTATTCACTGAAATAATATTTGGTGTATTCTGATCTTATTACCCTCAAAGGAAACCTATTCTGAGCACTAGTCAGTCGGGCATTCAGGACTGAAACACAGGAGTCCTGCTTGGGTTCTCTCTTGCCCTCGCCCCAAGCTGTTGTTAGTGAGATGTTAGCATCCGCCCTCCGCACACGAACCTCAGATCCATCCACCGTTCTCCAAACCCATCGCCACCACCATCTCTTGCCTCGAACCCTACAACTGACCCCATTTATCCTTCCACTTTCTCTCTTGCCACCTGTCCCCCTCCAACACCTCAAGAAGCAAAAGCATGCGGAAAGTGTCAGTCATATCATGTCACTCGGCTGAGATGAGTTTTCATCTTACTTCTTGTAAAAATTCAGACTCAGGGCGCCTGGGGGGCTCAGGTGGTTAAGCATCCAACTTTGGTTCAGTTCATGATCTCCTGGTTCATGAGTTCGAGCCCCACTTCGGGCTGTGTGCTGACAGCTCAGAGCCTGGAGCCTGCTTCAGATTCTGTGTCTCTTTCTCTCTCTGACCCTCCCCTGCCTGTGCACCAACTCTCTCTCTCTCTCAAAAATTAAAAAATATATAAAAACATTAAATAAAATTCAGACTCTTTACCTGAACCTTACCTGCTCCTTGTTCAAGTTCTGACCACTTCGGGGTCCTTTTCTCTTAAAAGCTCTCTGCCACCACGTTCGTGAAGGCCAGGGAACCGCTGCAGAGCCATCCTCTCTGCGTAGAGTGACCGGCTCTTTGCCACCGTTCACATCTCAGCCGAAGTCTCAGCCCCTTGAATAGTCTTTCCTGACTCCCCTGTTTGCAGCCATTACCCTCTCCCTGTCTGCATCATAATCTCAGTTGCAATTATGCTAAATTGGCATGTGATACAGTAAATTGCTATGAAGGAAGCAAAAAGGCGTCTCCTTTAGAGCATTTACCACAAATTGCCACTTTAGCCTGCCTGTCTGTTCCATATCTTCCTGAGAGAACGTAGGCCTCCTGAGGGCAGGACGCACGCCCCGGCTCGCGTCCAGCATCGTGCTTCTATGCAGCATCACAGAACTAATGCATGAATGTGCGGGTGAGAAGTGCCGGTGAGCTGGGCTTCCAATGTCTGGTTCATACCTAACATGTCACAGGGGCTGACAGCGGCCGTTGAGATTAGACCTTTAAACTCTGTGTGCATCCAGGCCGTGCACACAGTTCCTTCTCGTGTGAGTTAGACTTTCGGTGAAGAGGGCCTCGGTTTTCTCATCTGAAAGAAAAGAAACGAGAGCAGTTGATCCTTGTGTTCTCTTCCTGCTCTGGGACCCTCTGCCGTTTTGGAGATACCCCCGGGGCTGTGTGCCCCCCCTCCCCCACCTCGGAAGCTGCTGGAAAGGCCACACGAGGCTAAGGAACCTCTGAATGAAAACCTGAGCACAGCGGACTAGAACCTCTGAGGGATGTACATCGGTATTTCCAAGCTCTCTGTCTGGGGTGTCAAGTTAAGGCTCCACAGAGCCATTTACCCTGCAGCGGGCTGACAGTATGGAGCCTGGTCCCCGCTGTCTCATTAGCACGAATCTCAGCTGCGTGGAAGGCCCGAGCTCTCTCTAGGTAGCAAACAGGCGCAGCGATGTTCACACAGGTGTGCACACCCCTGGCCCTCCCCCACTCCCACCCCCAGCCACTTCCTCACCAACAAGAATCATGCCAGACACACAGCAGGTGAGAAAACACTTCTCATTAGTTGTCTGTTCAAAACACTGGAAGCAGTCCTGCATCCGGTACATCGTCTCCCAGACTTTTATCTCCTGAAAGTTGTTCAAAGAGCTAAATTAAAGTTCCCGTCGTTAATCTTGTTCTGAACACTGTAAATCAAAGGAATGAAATACTTCTCCTCTCAATTCAGATCCCAAACAGGTAAAAATTACAACATAAAACAAAATTTAATCCTGGCATTGCCCCTGCCACCTCCGCCGTATTTTCTTGACTGAAGTTATCAGCGAGAGGGCACGGGGTGCTGTAATTCAACGTTGTTTCAGAGGCTGTGGGCTTCGTACATATATTTCATTTGTAACATCGCCGTACGTAAGAGCAAGTTTGGGTAAAGATGCGGACAGGATTCCTCCCTGACTCTTGTGGTGGTTTTGATGGAGTCTCCACAACTATTTTACAATTTCGCTTTGTAATGACAGTTTTCTTAACGTAAATTCAGGTCGTAAAGACTGCACTCTCCTCACTGTCACGGAGCGTTCCCGGGGAAGGCTTTTTATTTGCAACTTGCACTTGACACGAGCTTTAGAGAGGCGAGATGGGCAAATAAAGAATTGGACAAGGAGCAACGGCAGCCAGATCCTGTCTGGGGCGCTGACGTTGATTTGTGGGGCCTCCTGGCACCTTCCCGGTCTGCGCCGCAGCCCCGCCCTTTACAAATGTGGGTTATGGGCCATACTGTCAATCTCTGTAACCTATGAAGTCACTCATTAGGGATGAAGAACCGGCAATGGTCAAACGTGCCTGCCACACACAACCACGGCAGCGCCGGGAAGATGCGTCAGCCTGAGTGCCATGGGTGGGAACCGGAGTCTGAGCAAAAAGAATTCATACACAGCGTAAGAGAGAAGCCGTGAAAACGCTGCAGCCTCAGATTTCCCTGCCACCACCTTTGTTGGGATTGTAGATTCGCGGTAGCCTGGCCTCCTTCTCCAGGACTGGACCTCGAATTCAGAGAGGCACGTACGCAGGGTCGCTATTTTACTAGAAAATGTGGGTCAAAAGGCACACAACCTGTCTCCCCGGTGAATTTTACTGGAGAATTCTTTTAATATTACCAAAACAAATGATTATTCTTTTCCATACAAGTATCACTCCCCCCCCCCCATTTCCCTGGATGGCCCTGCGTTTCCGAGGCTCCCGTAGAGGAGGAGATGGGCCATGTGTCTGTGCTGCCTTCCCCCCGCCCTTCCTGGATCTTTGTGTGCCCTGCACGCTGAGGACCCACGGTTTTCCTAATGGACACACCTGTGTTCCTCTCACTCCGTGGCCCCGTGCGGTCGTGAGGGCCCTGACCGCCATGGGGGGACGGGCCAGGCTGACAGAGGGCGGGACCCTGGGCCAGAACCTGGAACCCAGCGTCTGGTTCCAGATCTGTCATCGGTTTTCAGGTTTCGGCCAGTCTCACGTTTTCAAGACCCAGATTTCCTCACCTATAGAATGAAGACATTGAGTCAGGTGATCATAGCTACCTCTGTAGGGATTCGTTGTAAGATAGCAAGTGCGCTCAGCCTCCTCTTTGAGCCTCCTCTCGAGCAGTGGAGGAGTGAAGCTGCTTCAGGCCATTTATTCCTTTCCCACCGACTAGCACTGGAGGAAAGTCTTAAGGATGGTCCGCTTCAGCCTCCAGGCGAGTCTGCTCCGTGTTTTCTTCTGGAATCTACTTCTCTCAGTTGGCTACTTACCATAATCAAACCTATGCGAGTCCACGGAGATCTGAATAAGCGGCACCCTCTCTATCAGCACCGCATGGAGTCACACATCACGGCAACTGCGCTGACCGCCATGTCTCCACCAAACATTGTCACGTGAGCACGTTGCTTCAGTCCGTCCCCTGAACTTCGGGACTTGGGCGTATCCAGCCTGTCACCTTCGCCCTCCCATCCCACCTGCACAGCCACCATGGAAATTAAAGTATGAAGTTCTCCCACGTTGAGAGATGAGATTTCATAACACAGTGGCTAAACCCAGCTAGTTCAAGGCTAACTGTACCTTCTAGAGATTCTAGACAGTGATCATATAGAAAGCTGGTGAATTATCTACTTGATACTTGAATGGTCTTCTGTATCTAACACCCTGATGGAAAATAATATGCTACCACATAGGAGAATCCTGAAATCCTCATGGCTGCTATCATGATTTTTAACAATTTAAATGCTTATTATGGCATTTAGTTATCCCAAGTGTTTATTAACAGATGGCATCTTTTTATAAATCATATTATTTTATGTTTTATCCACCATGTAATACTCACGAAGAAGCTATGAACTCAAGAATAAGAAATAGATTAGAAGAGTCCCCTGGAAGAGAGAAACTTAATTTTAAACCTATACCACTGATAGAAAAAAAAAATCTAGAACGTAGACAACTGAGCGTAGTTCCGAGTGTGGTACAGTGCCGGTGATTGCTGTGGGTTACGAACAGGACGTGGCTGGAGCATTCGTGAACCGGGGTCCAGCCCCAGACCTGGCATTCGCAGTGACAGGCCATGAGGCAGCGGACAGGCTGTGTCCCTCTCTGGCCTTAGCCGTTTGGTGCAAAGTTAGCAAAAAGCTATCTGCCCTAAATAGTTCACATTATTGTCTTGAATCCAAAGGAGAGAATGGATGTGGAAGGTGTCTGCATGTGTGATCATTCCTCTCCCCACCTGGTGCCTGGTGAGTCTTGTTTTGACGGCAGCCAATGTTCACAGGACCCCCCTCCACTTGCTCCCCATCCTTATGCTGAGCTTCAGGCTGATGACTTTTACCTTTGCTTTGTAGCCAGTCAGGAAATTCTTTTATTTGAAGTATTACATCATTTTAACTTTAAAGCTGTTAACTTTCCTTGAATTTCTTTTCTGAGTTATTCTCCCCAAATTAGATATTCCAGTATTATCTATTTTTTTCTAGGTGTTACTCAGCATATTTATGATGCAATAAGGCGCTGTTTCAATAGAGACTAATAAAGTATTAGAAAGGCATCAGTAACACTGCTTTTCACAAAACATCAAAGGTGGTGTGTGTGTGTGTGTGTGTGCGTGCGCGCACCCGCACCCGCACGTGCGTGTGGACAAAATGATGCCTCTTTTAAAGAACAGGAAAATAACTGTGGGAGTTCCATTATTTAGACAGAAGGGATGAAATGGACAGGTTTCTTACAGTCAGGAGAGAATTATAGGTTTTGTAAAGAAAGAAATAAAATGAAATAGTCCCAAAAGCTACACATTTCTTCAAGTTATTTAAATATCCCTTAGTGATTATTTTCTAAATTGTCTCTCAATCAGTTATCCTTTTCCACTTGCAATTTTAGAAGAAAGTTTTGGAGAAGAATTTGCTGTAAGTGACATCACGATTATAAAACAGTTGAAACTATGAAATCGTTTTAAATTTTAAAATAAGGGCTTTATTTACAGACTTACCGAAGCTTAAATCAAAAGAGAATGTTGAGGGGCACCTGGGGGCTCAGTCAGCTAAGCTTCTGACTCTTGATTTCAGCCCAGGTCGTGATCTCAAGGCTCATGAGATCAAGCCCCTGCATGGAGCCTGGCGTCGGGAGCTCCTTTGCTGGGAGTGGAGCCTGCTTAAGATTCTCGTTCTTTCTCTCTCTACCCCACATGTGCATGGACTCCCCCCAACCCCTCTCCTTCAAAAACAAACAAACAAACAAACAAACAAAGAAACACAGAGTATTTCAACCATCCTTTCTCTCTGCAAATTTAGGGTGGCATGCTACCATATGTCACCTCTATAATGAACATAAGGGGTGCAGGGGCAAAACTAATCACAAGCCATTTTTACTTTCGAAATTCAAAAAAACAATATGTTGAAAACATACATTTTATTAGAGGAATCCAAAATATAATGCCAGAATAAATATTGACAAATATAGCAATCTATCAATGTTTTCTTACTTTAGGAAAGTCAATATACAAAATTTTAGACTTGAAAATCAATGTCATGAGTATCACAGATTATTTGCTTTTGTTTCCTTATAGAATTTTAAAAATTGTGAGCTCACCTCCTTCGTTTACAGTGATTCATTTTGTGACCAATGTAGCATCTGGCCTGTTTCCATTATACACCCCTGAAAATATACCACAGAAAAAGTTTCGTTAAGTAAAGATATTAGTTGTTGTACAGATTTTCTGCTTTTTTCCTGTTTCTTAGTGACATGCCTTCTGTCTCCTCCCATAATAACGATGGTGACATCAGTAATAGCTAACACGTATGTAATGCTTCATGTATTTCAAGGAATTTTATGTTTAATCCTCAGGAGAACAGCCTTAGGAGGTAGATATTGTCACCTCCTGTCTTAGAGAGATGAAATCGCTTGTCCGTCTTGCAGCTAGTTACTGATGAGTGGCACTCATGGGACTTGGAACTGGCCATCAGCCCTAAAGTGCATGACCCAAGTCACTCCCATTTGCTGGGCTTCAAAACAGTAGCTAGCTTGCTGTGACTGCCTCTAACAGAAATGAGCTCTCTGGAACTCAAGTCTGGTTTCTGTCTTTCGCTGAAAACTTAGAGAAAACATTTGGGTTGGTGGCATCCCAAGTGCGTTCCTGTAGCAATCTGACTTGACCTTGTTTGTTCTCATGTCCTCGTATCTGGAGCACGCCTAGTGCTGTGTCCACACAGTCAGTCTGCTGGTTACGAGCCTGAAAACACATATTCAGGAGCCACAGCCCAACAGATAGTAACTCCGGCAATGGGAGGCTCCCAATTACCTTCATGTAAATTGCAACTGTGATCTAAGCCTAATCATCTTCGTCATAATTAAAGTGTGACATCGTAAGCGTAAATAGCGATATATAACAAACGAATAGCATGTATTGTGTGTGTTACAACACAAGGTGCTGTTGTGGTGAGGACTGCAGGGCTACACAAGAAGGTTCATCATCTAATCTTTACCCAAACTCATTTGTACAGCACATCTGTTCCTCATGCTTTGTTTTATACTTTAAATGCAATAAAGTGTTTACAAAGCATAAAGCCCTGTACTCATTTTTCATGTTTTACTTCAGCTTTTCCATTTATTCTTTTTGCCCTCTAAACCACTTTTCACTGAAGATAGGTTTGCTGACACACAGCATAATTATTCATTTTTCTCTCAGTTACTCAATTTTGCTCACAGTTTTTTATATACTAAAAATCAGTTTTGTTTAGTTTATTCCTCATAATGACCTCAACATTTTTCGTTATTGATTTAGCTCTGTTTTTAGGAATAGTTGGCTCTAAGACAAATAATTCAATTCAAAGAAAATCTCCGCCCTCTCCCCTTCATTCTTCCCTTCCTTCCTTCCTTCTTTCCTCCCTCCCTCCCTTCCTCTCTTCCTTCCTTCTTTCTTTCCTTCCCTCCTTCCCTTCCTTCCTTCCTTCCTTCCTCCCCTCCTCCCCTTGCCTCCACAAATATCATCACTACCACACTGACGCTATGCGGTGGATACAAACCTCAACAATTACGAACACCCCTCAGGCTCTCCCCGTGCAGTGAGAACGCCTGATGTTGTGACCAGACGGTGGAGCCGGAGCTGGAAGGGCTGGGTTTCTGAGACAGGATTCAGAGCCTGCTCATGTGCAGCAGGCCCTGGCTGTGCAGGGAGGCTGAGCAGAGACAAGGGCATAACGATGAAGAAGAGCAAGTGTGTTTGGAGAAATTCTGAGAACACGAGGCAGCGGGCAATTCATCGTCGTGAGAGATGGCAGCAGGAGGCACCAGGCAGGATTGGGAAGCATGCAAGCTTCCAAAATATGAAGGGCGCTGTGCCCCATGTTTGACATTTAAATTATATTCTGAAGATCTAAAAGTTCATTGGAGATTTTTATGTAAAAGGGGAAAACTGTTGTGTTTTAACAAAATAATTTTGGGAACCATTCCAAGAGTGAGCTGCAATTGAATGATGCAAGAAGGGGTGGATGGGTCTAGCCACAATGAGAACAGAATAAAATCGTTGTGCTGTGGGTGGAAAGATGAGAAGAGTGTGAGAGAGATTTTGAAGCAGAGTTGACACGACTTTATAACTGAGCAGGGTTGAGTAGGTTAAGAGAATTAGTTGAAAATAGCTCTCGGGTTTCCAGGTTGAATGACTTGGAAGCTGGAGCTGTTATTAACCATTTTAAGAGTCATGGGAGGAAAAGTGTGTTGAGCACAAATATAATTCAGGTTCAAAAATATTGAGATTGAACATTGCTAAGGTATCCAGGTTAAGACATCAGGCACAAAACAGGACTAGAATGCTGGAGGTGAGAAAAAGAGCTGAAAGCCAAGTTTGTAGCGAAGAGAACCACCGGCATTTGCTCAAGCCACTGTAGTAAATTACCCCAGACTGGGTGGCTTAAACAACAAATATTTATTTCTCACAGTTCGAGGACTGAGAGGTCCAAGATCAAGGTGCGAGCAGATTCGGGGGCTGGTAAGGGCCCTCTTCCTGCTTTGCAGAAGGCTGCATTCCCGCTGCGTCTTCACGTGGCACAGAGCAGAGAAAGGAGGAAGCAAGTTCTTATGTCTCTTCATAGGAAGGCCTGTTCCCATCACGATGGCTCTACCCTCAAGGCCTAAACACCTCCAAATACCATCACATTGGGCTTGGATGCCCAGCATATAAATTTTGGGAAAACACAAACATGTAGGTATTAAGTGAAACCACAAGCAATTCACTGGCTTCTTGAGGAAGAGTGTGAATAAGATGACAGAACTAAAGATTGGATCTTGAGGACAGCCCAAACTTCAAATACAGAAAAAGGAGAAGCAGCAATTGATAGGACCTGTAAAGAAGCTGTCGAGAAGGTAGAACTTAAAGGGGCTCCCGGGTGGCTCAGTCGGTTAAGCATCTGACTCTTGGTGTTGGCTCAGGTTGTGATCCCCTGGTTCATGAGCTCTGCACGGACAGCACAGAGCCTGCTTAAGGTTCTCTCTCTCCCGCTCTCTCTGCCTCTCCCCCACTCATGCTCTCTCTCCCTCCCTCTGTCTCTCTCCCTCTCAGAATAAATAAAGAACATTAAAAAATTCTTTAGAGAACTTAAAGATTTGTTTTTCAGAAAGGAAAAAAATAAATGTTGAGATAGAAGTACCAAATGCCATAGAAAAATGAAGCATAGGGGCACCTGGGTGGCTCAGTCGGTCGAGCGTCTGGTTTTGGCTCAGGTCATGATCTCACAGATCGTGGGTTCAAGCCCCTCATCGGGCTCTATGCTGACAGCTCAGAGCCTGGAGCCTGTCCTCGGATTCTGTGTCTCCCTCTCTCTCTGACCCTCCCCTGCTCATGCTGTCTCTCTGTCTCTGTCTCTCTCTCTCAAAAATAAATAAAACATTAAAAAAATTTTTTTAAGTTAATTAAGCATAATATAAATTTTTAAAGTATTCCTGTTTAATAAGACTCAATAAAAAATCAACTATTCATGATGTAATACTAAAGTCATTGTCAGTAAAATTTGGCACAAGACACATATGCCTGTTTTCATTTCCATTATTTAACATTGTTTTACTGACTAATGTAATAAGACAAGAAAGTACAACGTATGACACAAAGAGTGAAAACAAGAGAAAATTATTTTATTATAGACTATATCATATAACAACAAAAGATATTCATATTAAATGAATTCATAAATAGGATATTAAATGCTATTAGAAATGCCAAATGAATTTGCTAAGATGGATGAATATAAAATAAATATGGAAAATGGGAAAATCACACAAATAACAAAACTACACAGATCCTAAGAAAAAAATAGCAAGAAATTGCAGGCCTTAGGTAATGAAAACCATAAAAATGTGTTCAAGAAAAATATAATAATACGTATTAATAGTTTTTTTATTATGTTAATATTCAAAATTCAGTATGGCTAAAGATACCTTAATTATAGATTAAAAATGAAGGATAGACCAGAGAAAACATATCTGTAAAAATTTAGCAAATAAATAATATCAACAACATAAAAATATCCCTTCAAATCAATAATAAAAAAGTAAATAGCACAAATAAAAAGAGACCAAAAATTTAACCAAATAATAAGCAAATGCAAGTTATTTAAAAGTTAATATTAAGAAGCTGTTCTTCTATTGAGGAACTGCAAATTTAAAATATCAGTTAGATACCATTTTCTGTCAGTAATTCTGCAATATTTTTAAACATCCACTAATAGGCAACCCTCGCCTAGCTGGGTTAGTATTTATCCGGTAAGTTCAGGATGCCCGCTGAAATCCTGACACTATAGTTCGTAAATATTTGCGGCCTTGGGCCCCTTTTTCTTTCAGAACCCCATCCCACCCTTCTCTCCAGGCAGACCATCCCAACCTCAAGATGCAGTCCCTAGAGGATAAATGCATGACAACGAATGTTCTTGAATGTTCCTGCCTTGCTTGGTAGATATTTGGACTCTCATGCCTTGGAAAAAGTGTAGTACACTGGGTATTGGCTTGTACTCCAGCTGGGAATACGAGTTGGTAAAACTTTTTTGTAGATTTATGTGAC
Organism: Helogale parvula; assembly: GCA_004023845.1. Taxonomy (NCBI): domain Eukaryota; kingdom Metazoa; phylum Chordata; class Mammalia; order Carnivora; family Herpestidae; genus Helogale; species Helogale parvula. Next base: position 273,377 of record PJEM01000341.1, on the reverse strand, counting down.
TGTATCTGTTATTTGTTTTAACTCTTTAATCACTTTTTCTCTTAATCTTATAAAACTAAAAGCACTCACATATGATATATGTATAGAGATGTTTATAACAATGTAATTTAAATACCCAAAAACTATAAAGAAAATGCTTATCAATTAGGTAATGGTTGAATGCGTTATAGTATATTTATACAAAGGAATATTTTATACCAATTTAAAAGACTAGATTAGGGGCACCTGGGTGGCTCAGTCGGTTAAGCGGCCAACTCTTGATTTCAACTCAGGTCATGAGATGCAGCTCTGTGTTGGGCCCTGCCCTGAGTGACTGAGTGTGAGGTTTCCCTGGGATTATCTCTCTCCCTCTCTCTCTGCCCCAGTCACACACACTCTCTCTCTCAAAATAAACTTAAAAAAATAAAATAATAAAATGAAAGAATAGATTAGATATGTGTATTGACCTGGAAAGATGTCCATAATACATTATTTTAAAATTAAAACAACAATGTGTACAGTAATATATTCTTTTTTTGTTTGTTTTAGAAAAAGAAGTACATCTCTCTGTTCCTCTCTTTCTGTCTCCATTACATCCACAGGCATCCGCACACAGTGGAAGTATACATCGACACATACGGTGTGGGGTGGGGGTTAAAACGTATGGACAAATACATTCCCAATTGTGGAGGAATGGGTGCAAACAGATACACAGGGTATTACGTTTATTTTCACACAACTCGGTATTCTTTTAGATTTATTTAATAAGCTTTTTATTTTTGCCATTCTAAAAAATAGAAAAACAAAACAAAAAAGAAGATAAAGAGAATGTCCTTCTCTAGAATTGAAGCAAACTAATGATTATAGTAGAGTGTGACAAATTCAATATAAGTTGTGTCATATGGTAGGAAAAAAAAGTAATAGGGGCTCCTGGGTGGCTCAGTCGGATAAGTGGCCGATTTCAGCTCAGGTCAAGATATCATAGTTCGTGGGTTCGAACCCCATGTCGGGCTCTGTGCTGACAGCTCAGAGCCTGGAGCGTGCTTCGGATTCTGACCCTCTTCCACTCACACTCTGTGTCTCTCTCCCTCTCTCTCAAAAATAAACAAATGTTAAAAAAAATTTAAAAAAGAAAGTAATAGAAATTTAGACTCATCAAGTAATATCATGTTTCCTTCTACTGATGAAGCTTCTCCAGACCACGGCTCTTCTGACATTTTTAAGGTGAAGAGCCCTTAGGAGTGTCAGATGGAACTCCTTTCCCGATTAAAAGTGCATGAATTTACACATCTAGCAATGACATGTAACTGCATAGGTTCTATGAATATCTGTTCTAATCTTCAAGATTTTTTCATTGAAAGGAACTGAAAATAACTTTAAAACAAATATTCTTTGATTATGTCTTTTTTCTCTTTTTCTTCACTGTTTTAATAATAACCTCTCTTAGCACCACCTGATGTCTTAGGAAGAGCATATTTATTTTGCTATTAAAGATTTAAAACTAATTCGACCCAGTTTTGCCAAGGCAACATGCCATTACTCTCCTGTTAAATTTTCCAATCCATCCAAACCAAGCCATTAATAATTTCCCACACAAAGTCTAAACTCTGGGAGTTTCTTTCTTTCTTTTTTTTCTAATGTTTATTTATTTTAGAGAGAGAGACACACATACAGAGTGTGAACATGAGAAGGGGCAGAGAGAGAGGGAAACACAGATCCAAAGCAGGCTCCAGGCTCTGAGATGTCAGCACAGAGCCCGAGGTGGGACTCGAACCCACGAACTGTGAGATCATGACCTGAGACAAAGTCAGATGCTTAACCAAATGAGGCACCCCCGCGCTCTTGGGAGTTTATTTCTTTGACCACCTTTGCCTCTGCTTAAAATATTCCTCTTATTGCCCATACCCGTGGCCATCTTAATAATTACTAATTCCTACAAAGGACAGAAATCCTGTTCTTTAGTCCCAGCTCAAGACCTCCTCTTTAATTAAATTTTCCTCCAGTCCATCAGCTGGAATGAATCTTGCGACTTTGTGACTCCCCAGCTCTTTGTTTTTACCTCCATCACATTTCTTAGCACATCTATATAATGTTATGGTTAATTGTATAGATGTCTTATCCCATTTAGTGGCCTATTAGGTCCTTGAAAGTAAAACTTCTATCTTGTTCATTTTAAATCTGCTCTAGCACCTAGCGCAGGGCCTTGCAAATAGTAGGTCTCAATAAATGTCAAATGGAATTGATTTTGAGCTGACTTCAGTGGGAGCCTGGTGCAGAATGGCTTTTTAGCTTTGGGTCTTTTTTTTCTTTTTCTTTTTTTACTTCTTTTTCTCTACAAAGGTATCTCAGTCAATCTACACAAATAGTCCATAATTTTTATTGATAGCTTTCAAATTGTATGTTACTTTAGATAATTCTAGTAAATGGTATCTATTTCATAAAAGAAGAGCGAATGTTACTTTTCCCTGTCTTATTTATTTATTTATTTATTTATCTATAGTCCTTTTTAAAATGGTGCTAATAAATTTAAATTGCTTTTAAATTGTTTGATGTCATTTCATCTAGACATTTGAAGTTTTAATATAATATTTTTATAATTTATATGAATTTTTTTAGTTTTAGTTTAAGTGAGTCATTTTTTTTGGTGTATTCTCTTTTTTGGATAAATAAAATGTATAGCTAAGAATACTGAAGATAGCTTAATGCAACTTAAATGTCACTTCTTTACTTTCTATTTAACAGTAATTAGAAAGTTTCTTAAATAATATAAGTTAATGGGTACTACAAACTACCCCCACCAGCCCAGGGCTTTAAAAATCTAATATTGGTAAATTGGGGTGCCTGGGTGGCTCAGTCAGTGGCTCAGGTCACGATCTCCCGGTTTGTGACTCCAAGTCCCGCCTCAGGCTCCGTGCTGACAGCTCAGAGCCTGGAGCCTGCTTCGGATTCTGTGTTTCCCTGTCTCTCTGCCCCTCCCTGTCCCCCGCTCATGCTCTGTCTCTGTCTCTGTCTCAAAAATAAACATTAAGGGGTTCCTGGGTGGCTCAATCGGTTAAGTGTCCGACTTCAGCTCAGGTCATGTATGATCTTGCAGTTCGTGGGTTTGAACCCCGTGTCGGGCTCTGTGCTGACACCTCAGAGTTTGGACCCTGCTTCGGATTCTGTGTTTCCCTCTTTCTCTGCCCCTTCCATGCTCATGCTCTGTCTCTCTCTGTATTTCAAAAATAAATAAACATTAAAAAATTTTTAAATAAACTTTAAAAAGGATTCTTTTAAAATCTAATATTGGCAAATAATATTCAGACCAAAAAAATAAAAGGTAAAATATATCAGAAAATAAAAAACTGCCAAAAATTTATATGTAGCAATAATAAAGCTCTGAGAGTTTTAGAAATCTATGTTATTTAATGGTGGCATTTAATAGATGGTTGATAGAGTAGCACCTTTCATTCAACAGATTCATAACGCTAAGAAAGTTCAAGGTCTTCCCAATGCTAGTTCTTATCAAAGTTATGTCACTCACACACACACTTCCAATGTAATTACTGGCGTAATAATAACAGTGCATACTTATTTCATCTCATTAGGCCCAATCACAAGTCAATGCCTCTATTATCCAATTTCCCATGGTTTCACCTAGTCCCTGAAAAATAAGCATGGGACATTTTCATTCCTCTGGCTCTTCAGCAAGGCGGTTGAGATCTAATTGCTTTCTTGCTTTCAGACAACATTTCAACTAGATACTCTCATGATGTCTTTCTATCAGGATCAAATAAAATAGGTTCAGGCAGAGATCATAAACATGTTAGAATTAAAGGAAAATAATAATACCCTGGATATATCCCTTTATTTGTTTGCTTGTTTACTTAGAATCTCCAAGTATATTTATATGTTAATTTTTTTCATTTTATTTTACTTTTTTAGGTTTATTTATTTATTTTGAGAAAGAAAGAAAGCATGAGTTGGGGGGGGGGCGGTGGCAGAGAGAGAGAGGGAGAGAGAGAATTCCAAGCAGGCTCTGTGCTGTTAGCAAGGAGCCCGACTTGGGGCTTCTTCCCAAGAACCACGAGATCGTGACCTAAGCGGAAACCAAGAGTCAGAGGCTTAACTAACTGAGCCACCGTGGCGCCCCTTTTTTTCATATTAGCAACATCCTATGGAATAACAACAAGGAAATATTGTTTTATCTGTTCAGGCTACAAATAGAAGACTAAATGCAAAAAAAAAGTGTATTTAGCAAAAAAAAAATGATTTTGTCAAGTTTCCATCAGTTAAACTGAATTTAGCTTTCTAAGCATTGCTAAGGCTCAACTGTGGTGGACACTAAACCTGATATAAATAGTAGCAATATATCAGGTTCTGTTTTTAAAAAACCCATTACATATATCCATAACAAACTCTACTACAAAAACAAACCGAAAACAAAACCCTGTAGCAATTGCTACAACAGAAATACAAGTAAAGTATCAAAAGGGTAGATAGCAGGGATAGGGAGCAATTCTTTTTATATTAAGGAAGGATTTAGGAAAAATTTCACTAAGGAGGCAGGTTGGGCTTTGATTTAACTGAGGAAAGTAGAGAAGAGATCATACCCCTAAGCTGGAACACTTCAGTATAAACCTTACAGAATGTGTACAAGATCTGTATGTATACAAGGAAAACTACAAAACGTTGATGAACAAAGTCAAAGAACTAAAGAAACAGAGGGATACGCCACGGTCATTGATAAGAAGACTCAGGACTGTCAGGATGTCAGTGCTTCACATCTGTCAAGATTAGACATCTGTCTAATTTGCGGATTCAGTACAATCCCAATCAAAATCTTAGCAAGTTATTTTATGGATATTGACAAACTGACTCCAAGGTTTATATGGACCCAGACTAGCCAACACAGTGTTGGAGGAGAAAGTTGGAGAATTGACACAACCCTATGCCAAGACTCACTATAAAGCTAAAGTAATCAAGACAGTGTGGAAAGAATAGCCAAATGGATCAGTGGAATAAAACAGAGAGCCCAGAAATAGACCCCATAGTATGTAGTCAAGTGATCTTTACAAAGGAACAAAGCACATACAATGGAAACCAGAAGAGTCTCTTTTTGCTGGAACAACTGGACACCCACATGAAAAAAAATGAATCTAGACTTCACATCCTTTACAAAAAGTAACTCAAAATGGATCATAAGCCTATATGTAAACTCCTATAAGATAATATAGAAAGAAAATCTAGATGACTTTGGGTATGGTGATGACTTACTTTTTAACTATAACACCAAAGATATAATGGATGTAGGAAATAATTGATAAGCTATATTTCATTAAAATTTAAAATTTGCTCTGCAAAAATTAATAGCAAGATCATGAGAGGATAAGCCACAGTCTAGGAGAAAATATTTGCAAAAGATACTCCTGATAAAGGACCACTATCCAAAATATATAAGAACTCTTAAAACAATAAGAAAGTAAACGCGAGTAAAGAATGGGCCAAAGATCTTAATGGACACATCATCCAGGACACCGTGGTGACTCAGTCGGTTAAGTGTCTGACTCAGTCTTGGTCATTATTTCATGGTTTATTAATTTGAGCCCCACATGGGGCTCTGTGCTGAGTGTGGAGCCTGGTCAGGGTTTTCTCACTCTCCTTTTCTCTCTGCCCCTCCCCCACTGGTGTGCATGCACTTTCTCTCCCCCCCTCAAAATAAATAAATAAACTTAAAAAAGAAAAAAGACCTCAAGCAAGAAGATATCCAGATAGTAAATAAACGTATGAAAAGATTCTCCACATCATTTGTCATCAGGGAAATGCACATCGAAACAACAATAAAATGGCACCACACACCTATTGGGCAAAAACCCAAAACACTGACAACACCAAATGCTGGCAAGGATGTGGAGCAACAGGAGCTATTACTAGTGATACAAAATGATGCAGCCACATTGGAAGACAGCTTGGCAGTTTCTACAAAACTCAAATACTCTAGCCATATGATCCAGTATTCATAGTCCTTAGTATCTACCCCAAGGAATGGAAACTTATGTCCATTCAAAAACCTGCATGTAGATGTTTATAGCAGTTTTATTTGTAATCACCAAAGCTTGGAAGCAACCAAGATGTTCTTCAGTAAGTAAACAGATAAACTGTAGTAAATTTAGACAATGAAATACTATTTAGCCCTGAAAGGAAATGAACTAGCAAGACATAAGAAGACATGGAAGAAATTTAAATGCTATTACTAAATGTCATTACCAAAGCCCATCTGAAAAGGCTACATGCTATATGATTCCAACTACATGACATTCTGGAAAAGACGAAACTATGAAGACAGGACAGGGACAGTGATTGCTCAGGGCTGGTGCTGATGGGAGGGATGAATAGAGCAGGGAGGATTTTTAGGGCAATGAAAATACATGATTCTATAATGATGAGCAGATATCCACTATACGGTTGTTTAAACTCACAGAATGGACACCGCCAAAGCTTCCCCATAACGTAAACGGTGGTCTTTGTGTGGTTACGACGTGTGAGGGTAAGCTCATCAAGTGTAAGACGTACCCTCTAAGGAGATATATTGGCAATGGGGAAGGCGGGGCATGTGTGGGGCTGGGGGGTACGAGATGTCCTTGTACCTTCCTCTTACTTTTGCTATGGACCTAAAACTGCTCTTGTAAAAATAAGGTTTTAAAAGGGGAAAAAAAGGAGGGAGAGGTCAGTCTAAGTAGAGCAGAGACAGTAGCAAAGTGAAGGAGGCATATTTGAAGAATAAAGAATAGTTGCTCACAGTTGGAAGCGAGGATGCTGAGTTGCAATGTGAGCAGTGAGGCTGGGAGCACACACGGGTCTTCACACGAAAGGCTCAGTCATGGCGGTCGAGGGGTCTAGATTCCGTTTCTAGGGTATGAGTGACCAGACGTGTTCTGGGATGGAGGATGCCAAGGTGACACGATGGCTATTTTCTGCCGAAGGTACATGTGGCTACGACATAGGAAATAGGTAGAACGAGGTGATGTTTCACATGTTGGTAGCCTTTGATGGAATAATCACATTTCCAGGAGTTTATTCTAAGGAAACCACTGAATCTACTGAAAAAGCTTTATGCACCATGATAGTAATTAAAATGCTGAATAGTTAGGGGAATGGTCATATAAACTGTGGTACCTTCACTTCATGGAATATTAGGAAAACAAATTTAAAAGTTTACAAATAGTTTTTGATAATTTTAGAAAATAATCAGTCCACTGTCAAAGAAAAACAAGACAGAAAGGTATGATTATTGTTTGACCATGGCTAATTTCACAAGATGATGTGTGGGAAAAGTCCTAGGAGATATACCAAAATAGTAGAGTGGGAGCCACCAAAAGGTGAGACTGTTGGTAGTTTCTTTTTACATTGCAGTGCCCGATACATTTCTCTAAACAATTATGCAATGAACAAAAATTAATGAACTTTTTAATAGCTCAACCAAGAACAGCCAAGTCCTTGAACCCAGTGGTGACAGCCTGAATGCAGAGAGAGAGAGAGTCAGATTCCAGGCTGGACATTGTTCTCACAGATGTGGAGGAGAAGAAAGATCTGGAGGAGCCCTGACCTCTAAGCCGGTCAGACGGTGATGTTTTCATCAAATTCAGGAGAGATGGAGTCGAAGGTTTTACATTCAACATGTTTGTCTGGAGGGATCCTTAGGCTGTCCAACAGATGCATTCTGGCGGCAGTTAGAGATGGAAGTATTCGGTGCTGACAAAGATACAGTACATCACCACTTTCTAGTCCCAGGATGGAGATGATGAAAAGTAATTTGGTAGCATGTTCCCATCCTTCAAACCAAATATAGAAAATTCATTATGCACTTTGATCCAAAATAAACCCAAAAAATCATTATTTACAAAGATATTCATTACAGGATATAGCCTATAACCAAAAGAAAACAGGAAAAGAGGAAAACAAAACAATCCCCCAAAATAGGGGAAAGTTAAATACATTATGACGAATCCATGCAGTGGAATGTTGTATAGCAATTAAAAATAATGTGTTAAGAGTCTTTTATGTTTTGCCTCCCTCTGTACCTTTTCTTATTTTTCCTTCCCTTACCTCACGCTCATCTGTTGTGTTTCTCAAATTCCACATATGAGTGAAATTGTGATATATGTCCCTCTCTGACGGACTTAGAGGTGGGTGGGGAGATTGGTTAAATGGGTGATAGGCATTAGGAGAGCACATTTGGGGATGAGCACTGGGAGTATGTGTAAGAGATGGAGGCATCCCTGGGTTCTACTCCTGAAGACATGGCAACACTGTACGTTAATTAACGTGAATTCAAATTTTAAAAAATAATGTATTAACAAAATAAAATACTTATGTCAGATTTTTTTAAATCACGTGTTAAAATTATAGACAAGTAGCCTTTGACCTTGTGAACTGTTCTGTAAATAAGATAGACTAATCATGTATCCAAGTGTTAATGGTATTATAGATCCTACTCCCTTTTAACTTTTCTTTATTTTGTAGTTCCTTTCTACTAAGAGCACACCTTACTCTTATAACTAGAAGTTAAAAAGAAACACATTAAAGGGAAAGAATGGGTGTCTAGAGATCAAGGCTAAACTGTGGATTCGGGAATCATCCACATAGAAGTGACAGTAGGAGTCGTGGGTAATCATTAAGCTCCAGAGACAGATTATGTTGTCTCTCTTAATAACTTCTTAGTACATGGATTTTATACAATAAACTGAAACATTGTAATGATTCAGTCATATGTTTATCAAAAGTCAATTAGAGCCTTAGGCCTTTGTCATTCTGGGATGTTCAATAGAATGAACATGGTTTTTAAAATTGATTTGATAAAGATAAAACTTGACGGTAGTGTACAGTAACTCATTTTCTTACTTTTCTTCAGAAAATATGTCATGCTCAATTTTAATTTCAAGAAAATATAGAGCAAATCTGCATGAGGCAAAAATAGTCGACGTTTGTTTGCCCTGAGATATGTTTTGCTCACTATAATTGGGTTGTCAGGATGCATCTGACATATGCTAATGAAACAGAGAGAAAGCCAAAATACAGTTTATTTGGTTACATTAGTCCTTTTCACACTCAAGCCGGCAACATTTATTTAGCTCCCACTTGGATGCTAGGAATGAGGAAGCACAAAACAACACCGCCCTGGCGTTTACGCGGCAGCTGAAAGGCACCGGCAGAATGCGGCAAATCATTTGTTCCAGTAACAGATTAATGCTGAAAACCTGAGGAATGCAGCGTCACTGTGAATGCCTAGCAGACCTCATGGAGGAGGTGGCAACCTGGCATGGGTCTTGGAAGCAAGACCATAGGAAAGAAAAATTCAGATAAACGTTCAGATATTGCCACAGTGTTCTTCAAAGTGGTCATTTCAGTTTACATCTGAATCTGCCGGGAATATGGGTCTCCATTTTCCCTTCTCTCCGCCAATACTTGATAAGGTGAGACTTGTAATCCACACATGTCATGTCGGCCATCTTTTCCTGTATTTTTTTTGGCAATGCATATTTCTCTCTTCTATGCACCGCCTGTTAATATCCTCCGCCCAATTTCTCTAGAGTCATTTTACTTTTCTTATTGATTAAAAGGAGTTTTCTGTGTATCCTGGATGCTAATTCCTTTCCAAGAGAGCCTTTTCTCTCTCTTCTTGGAGCCAGACTGCCCGGATCCCACACTCACTAACAGTGAGTCCTTCAACTAATTATTTAACCTCTCTGGGCTCTCATTTTCCCAACAGTAAAATTGGCGTAGTAACACACCTACCTGGTAGCATGGTTGTGAAGAGTCAATGAGTTAATATGTAAAGCACTTGTAGGGATGTTCCAAGGATGCAGCAAGAGCTAATTAAATGTGGGCTGGGCTTCCTACAATCATGATTGCTCTCTCTCTCAAAGGTAGATCGTTTCTAACTGGCCACTTCATGAAGGGCGTGGTCTGTTGGGATCTCTGCCCCACTTGGTGTAGACTCCGGACTTGTCTTCGGACTTTGTGCTATCCATAGTGCAGACCCACCTTCCCGGAGTGGGGGGTGTCCCTTGTAGGGATATGTTCCCACCATCCCAGGTCTTGCCTTTCCTTGATTCTCCTTTCTTTCTGGCCCTCACTTTCTTAAAGATTGAATGCGAACAGATAGAGGTCATATTTTTTTTTTGGCGGCATTTCTATTTAAAAAAATTAAGATACAAATTGTTTCTAAAATATTCTGCATATCATATTGGTGGATGTAGAAGGCCTTGTCCATTTTTCTCTTGTAGTGTGGCATTTCTTCTCCTGATTTATAAGAAATCATTCTTTATTAACTCTGTGAAATATTCTTCTCTTGTATTATGGATATATTTTTTAAATGTAGCAACATTTAATAGTAAAATGCAGCTTCCTTTGTGGGTTCTGCTTTTGGAGGCTCACCCCAAGAAAACATAAGAGTCATTTAAATTTTCTTCCTATACGTTTTTGAGGAATACATATTGGCATAGGAAGTCAGTTAGGGAATCTCACAGCGTTCCTCCAAAATGTTTAACGAGGAGTTACAGCCTTCTTGCTGAGTAATTGTTCCTTCCTTACCTGACACAGCTCTCGATCAGTTGACTGCCCTTTCCATTTCTTATGTGGGGCACTGCCAACCATAGGAAGCCCCAGTTTGGGGGCACCTGGCTGACTTGGTTAAGCATCCAACTCTTGATTTCGGCTCAGGTCACCATCTCACAGTAGGTGAGTTCGAGCCCCAAGGCCAGCTCTGCTCGGGCAGCTCTCTATTGCTCTCTCTGCCCCTCCTCCAACCCATGCTCTCTTTCTCTCTCTAAATATAAATAAGTAAACTTAAAAAAAAAAAAAAAAGCACCAGTCTGCTGTTTCCCATACACAAATACTAAAGAATTCACATTACCTCCTACTGGGCAGGGATTCATATTGGCAGAAAGAATAGGGGAGAAAATGGCCTTTTTTTAATTACTTGTGCAATCAGCCCCAAACCACTTTGACCTGAATTATTAGAGGCGAGGGAGTGATTATTCTGGAACTGTCTGGAAATAAATATGAATAAGAGGATATCATGAGGTTACTGGGAGATCCATCCTGACTGGTAGGAGGCAGTCAAGGTTTCATTCACCTGTCATCAGAACTGAGCATCTCAGAAAGCAAATCCCAGCGGGGGCCACTCACTGAGCATAATTTAACAGCTACTTTCAGGCACCTGTCTGTGTGAAGCACTACAAGTCTCTCAAGCTCTTATTGGCCTATGAGGTTTAGGTGTCTGGGTTGAAACGTAGACTAGACACAATGTCCAAAGCCCAAACTCATGATGGAAGATCTAAAAGATTGGATATTCATTGCCCACATAACTCTTTATACCCTTAACAAACTTAATTTAGATTAAACACAATGAAAATTCAAAAGTAAAATTGGCCTGAGCCTCTATATATTTACTTAACATTTTAACAACACACAAAATTTCCTTTCTTAAAGAGGATTAGCCTTCTATAGGGTAAAACGTGTTAGTTACAAAGATTGTGTTTACTGTATGAAGTCTCTTATTCCCATGCAAGGTGTAATCCACTAAACATGACTAATTTTCCTGTGAGCTTTATTTTAACCTTAGCTTTTCAAAAGTTTCTGATTCACAGTTATTAATCCTAGTGATTTATGGCCTGCCCTGGTATTTTTCAGTCTTTAGCGTGAAATCTTTCATTTAGAAAAGTACAAGTGAACGTGTGAACCTGGAGTATTCCTTAGGAACATGAATTATGAAATGTAATATAAACACAAATGCCTACATTGGACTCATTTTACAACCTGTAGTTGTACTAGAAGCCTCCAGTTGGATGGACTTGTAACATCCTATGGTTGAATTAATTTAAAAACATTGCGAAAGAGTAAGCTGTAAACTGAACTCTATTTAGATTAATCTGATCATTAAGATCCTTGTATTGGGTTACAAATCTCAGATAGCAGTGAACTGGATAATTTTAGTCTAGGCCACCCCTGCTGGATTGGTTTTTCTTCTCCTGTTGCGGACCTGGTGGCCTCTTGATAGGATCAGCTGTATCCATCAACGGGTAACGCCAGTCACCTATTGGTCCTTGTGTGGGTCCTGGGAGGGCCCTGGCCTCACCTTTCTGCTTTCCCAGAAGTCACCCTGTGAGTATGTTGATGGAGACCCCTTCAGACCGAAATGCCCCACACCATGCCGCTCCAAAAGGCACCCTTGAAGACCAGGGCTGCTCGCTCCAACCCAAGAGGACACACTGGCCTCCTTACTTAGTTACATTTGGAGTCTTTGACGTTAGGCCTCTCTGGCTTTTCTCACTGTTTGTTCTCGTTTATGTATCTTGACTTTTATCCATCTGTTTTCCTCTGTCAAATAAGGACACTGCTGGTTGTCCTGAGGAATATGTACGTCATGCGTAAGAGAGACGGGAGAGCAGGGACCCAGCTCTGCTCATTACCAGAAATGATCATTCACATTATTGTTATTTCATATCACTGTTCATTTATTTTTTTCAAGAGTTTGTATTGACCATACTATGCTCCGGGTGCTATGTTAGTTAGGTTAGGTACTAAGGTGACAACCATGAACATCACGGTCTCCTCCCTCAGAGAGCTTACAGTTTAGTGAGGAGGAAGCAAATAGGAAGTTACCTACCGTTCAGTGAGATGGCTGCCAGGACCGGGGCTCTGGCGCACACATGGGAGGGCTCGTGACCCCGCTTTAGGAGCAGCTAACAAATGCTCCCGGAGAAGCTGACGATGCCGACCTCTGAAGGAGAGGGCGTGTCACATGCAGGGGCCCGGGCCAGGGACCGGAGGTGTTGGTGGGCTCCGCAAGGGCCGCGATGGACCCGAGCGCTGGGTTCTCTAGACCCTGCAGTGCAGTCTGAACTTCTAAATAGATGGGATTTTTCTGTTCAGGAACTGGTTTTATGCATTTTTCAGAAGGTTCAATGAAATTGAACAAGGAAGATTTGGGTGTCCATGAAGAGAAGAGCGAGCAACTCCACAGTTCTTCGAAGACAAGGGGGCGGAGCTGGGAAGTCTGGACGTAGAACTCAGAAAGCCCTGTTTTTGTCCACCATACACGCAGTTTTCAGTGGTTGCACATTTCCCAGACCCAGCCATGACAACACAGCATGAGAATTAGGTGGAACCAAGACCTTTTTTTTTTTTTAAATGAGGTGGGAGTGACAGCTAATAAACAGAAGGCAGAACTAACAGGTTTAAAAGCTATCAGACCAAATCAAAGAGAAGAAAAGGAGACGAAAACAAGCCTCTGTGGATAACTTCTGATAGGACTCCGTTCTATTTATAAATTGGAAGTAAGCAGCTTTCCCCAAGGACATGACACCCTTCTTATTCATAAGACACAATTACCACTTTAAGAAGTCGTCTGCCCTGCATTTGATTTTTGGTGGAATTTCATTTCATTATTTGACCTTGTTTGTGGGCTTGGGGGCTTGATCAATAGATACTTAGCCACACAAGAAAATATAGAAAAGTTACACTGAAAAAAATTCTGTTGATAACTTTTATGCCAGGTGATTAAATTCTGGCCTAATGTGCCAAGACGAAACCTCATAATACACATTATGGCATTTGTTTAGTCCAAGAAAACTCACTCATCCAAGAAGTCCACTGATAGCATACTCATTTAATATAATTACCCTATTATGCATAAAATTATGTGTTTAAAGAGAGTAGGCAACCTGTTTTAATCACTGCAGTAAGTTGTAAATGAAATGAAAAACTCCTGCCTATGATCTGTACCCTTTCTGCTGTCGCTGAATAAAGGCAAATTTTTCAGAATGACATCAAAATATTGCAGTCGTTTATTTGGAAGTAAGACATCTTAAGAACTTTTCACTAAAAAAAGTCATGTGGGTTGATCCGTATTGGACATTACAGAGCTGTCTAGATGATAACAAATTAACGCCTGTGGAATGTGAGGCATGGTGGATTGGGGGCCACTTCTGATTTGCAGCATTGGCTTGTTGCTGGTTAAGATTTCCATAGAAAAGTTTCTTGACTGACTGGCAGTCAGCATCATTCATTTGTCTTTGACACCTCCCTTACATCTGACCTTCAACAAGTTCTCCGATGCCACATACACATGTGTAGAGCAAAACAGAGGGAGGTAAAGAAAAATTATTTGAACCAAACAACAGAATGATTTTTAAAAATGCCCTTTTCAGGTTAAAAAAGAGAGAGAGGAGAGAAATAGAGAGAGCAGCAACTGTATTTTAAGGACCTTGGTGTTGCCCACAGTGCCTTGATCATAATAGATGCTCAAAAAATAGTCATTGGATGGGTGAATGAACTGATGAAAGCAATGTCTTCACATTTTGTAAGAGAGTGTGGTTGAGTGTTTGGGGGAAATTCTCTGTGTTGACCAATGAATAGAGAAGAACATCACTATAGACAACCAAGAGACTATAAATGGATATTTATTCTTTTGCAAAAGTTTTTTTCTTGTAATCACACTCTGATTTATCAAGGAGGCCTCTCCAGCAGTGAGTATCAATAGTGGAGAAATTTAGCTCTTCTGCAGTGAGAAGTCATAACCTGGAGGTCTGAAGGCTAAATCCAGGCTTCAATGTGTTTGACAAGCCTGAGCGATTTTTTTTTGGAGACATTTAAAAATGGAGAATTTTCATGTGCGGATTTCTGGCTTCTCTTGTGAACTGCAAAGTCTGACAATACTGAGCCCACACTCCTGTGTGTCAGTCTGGAGTTAAGTAACGCCTTCCTTGTCTTTCTCCATTCTCACCCAGTCCTACTGAGTCCTCCATGGTAGTCTAATACCAATTGACTTTAATTAACCCTGTTTGCATTATTGTTTGTCTTAACGTAGAGGAATATTCCTATGTACCCAGATTGACTGGATAAGCCACATGTTGCCAGGAAAATGAGAGAAGGAAAGTTTTGTGTGGAAGTGAATAGTCATCTTGTTGAAGGACACACAAAATATGTCTGTGGGGAAAGAAGACACTGCCGGCCTCCATTATTCACTTGTATTAATTCCAGTAACATTTGCATTAAAATATTTTTAACGTTTGTTTATTTTTGAGACAGACACAGAGCAAAGGTTGGGTAGGGGCAGAGAGAGAGGGAGACACAGAATCTGATACAGGCTTCAGGCTCTGAGATGTCAGCACAGAACCTGATGCAGGGCTCAAACCCACGAACCAAGAGATCATGACCTGAGCCAAAGTGGGATGCTTAGCAGACTGGGCCACCCAGGCGCCCCAGCATTTGCATTTTAATTCTTGATTTCCAAATATCATTGCTAAAAGGAAGAGAAGATCGAGTCTGTTGATAGTACAAGAATGGAATTAGAAATGAATTCTGGAAGAATTCTGGGGAAGTATAAATAGCAAGAGATAGAAGAGGAAACTAAATATTTCTAACTGAAATCTTACTTTTTTTCTATATTCACTTCTTGATGAATATTGTTGTTTTGTTTCTTATTTATTCTCTCTTTCTTACTCCCATACTCTTCCCAGAAACGATTTTGTTTACCAAAAGCCACAGGGAGGATGGACTTATGAGATGAAGTCTAACATCAGCCAGAGTATAATGATAACAATAACTGTCATTTATTGTCCTTTTTCCTGCTTGCCACTAGATTTAAGGTGTTTTAAATAAATTAGCCCTAATCCTCATGATAATTATTTAAGATAGACCCTATTTTTACATGTGCTGGGACCGAAAACTTAGAATGGTTAAATAATTTCCCCCAGCGAATAAAAGCAGACCAAGATTTAAATTAGGTTCACATGACTGCATCGTACGTGCTCTTTCCACTTGGACTTGCTTAGTACTTGGCGAACCCTTCCAACTGGATCATCAACTCATGCTTAAAAATAACAACCCCATCAGCCTGTTTCAGAGTTCATTGATCCTGAAGTAGAGCTTAGAAAAAAAATTCTCCTTCTATAAGTTAAGCCACAGTTGGTCTTTAATTTTCAACCTAACACATAAAGAAACTTTAAATTTTCAGAACTTTTGTTGTGTTCTTCTCTAATATGTATATAACATTATATATGAACTATATTAGCGATAACATATAGCATATACAAAATTCTTACATATATGTTTGTATTTTCATATATATGTAAAGTTAATCTGTGTGTGGAATTTAAATGGTTTTCTAATGGACATATTTATTTGTCCATTTGTTCATTCATTTAGAGCAGTAGTGTGTAGATAAAGCCTGGGTGGTGAGTGAGTCAACCCTGCATATAAGATCTGGCTCCACCGTTTCGTACTGTAAGGTCTTGTTCAAGTTATTTAACACTCTTATTTCAGGGTTTGTTAAATTTTAAAATAGGACTAACAATGCCGGTTTCATTTGAAAAATAAAATGAGAATGTATATGAGGATATTCTTCTTGATTGTGCTTTAATAGGTTTTCTCTTTCAAGAAATAGGTCCATTTCAACCCCATTGTCATGTGTATTGGCATACAGTTCTTCATAGCATTCTCTTACTGTATTAATATAATAAAGCATATAGAAATATAGAATGTTATAGAAGATGATAGAGCCAGAAGTGAGATCACCACTCTCATTCCTGTAAGTGGTCATTTGTGTCTTTCCTCTTTTTTAGTGCTCTTTGTGATCAGAGGCTTATCAGTACTATTATCTTCTCGAAGAGCCATCTTTGGGTTTTGCTGATTTTCTCCGTCACTTTTCTGTTTTCTATTTCATTAATTTCCACTCAAATACTTCTTTTTTTTTCTTTTATATATTTAGTATGGTTGACAGACTATGTTATATTGGTTCCAGGTATTCAACTTCTCCATACCATGTGCTGTGTTCACATAAGTATAGCTACCATCGATCCTCGCACAGCACTATTAAAATAATCATGGACTATCTTCTCTATGCTATGCCTTTCATTCTTGGGGCTTACTCATTTCATAGCTGGAAGCCTGTATCTCCCACTCCCCTTCACCAGTATTGTCTCTCCCCCACGCCCTTCCAACTGGCAACCATTAATTTGTTCTATTTATGGGTCTGACTCTGCTTTTTGTTTGCTTATTCAATTGTTTTGGGGTTTTTTTAGATTTCACATATGAGTGAATCATGCGATATTTGTCTTTCTCAGTATGACTTACTTCACTCAAAATAATACCCTGTAGGGGTGCCTGGGTGACTCTGTCAGTTAAGTGTCCAACTCTTGGTTTTGGCTCAGGTCATGATCTCACAGTTCATAGGTTTGAGCCTAATGGCGGGCTCTGTGCTGACAGTGTGGAGCCTGCTTAGGATTCTCTCTCACTCTCTCTCTCTGCCTTTCCCCCATTTGTGCTGACTTTGTCTCTCTCAAAATAAATAAATATACTTTTAAATAAAAAATTAAAAAATAATACCCTATAAGTCCATCCATGTTGTCACAAATGGCAAGATGTCACCCATTTTTATAGCTGAGTAATATTCCATTGTGTAAGTGTATCTACATACCACATCTTCTTTATCCATTTATCCATTGATGGACATTTAGTTTGCTTCCATACATTGGCTCCTGTAAATAATGCTGCAGTAAAGAGATGGGTGCATATAATCTTTTCAAATGGTGTTTTTATCTTCTTTGAGTAAATACTCCATAATGGAATTATTGGATCATATGGTATTTCTATTTTTAATTTTTAGGAATCTATATTACTGTTTGTTTTCTATGATGGCGGTATCAATTTACATTCCCACCAACCCAAAAAAGGGTTGCTTTTTTTCCCCTACATCCTCACTAACACTTATTAAATCTTGTCTTTTTTATTTTTGTAATTCTGACCGATGTAAGGTGATATCTCATTGTGATAGTAATTTGTCCTATTAAAATACCAACAGCATTTTTCATAGAACTAGAACAAATAGTACTAATATTTGTATGGAACCAAAAAAGACCTCGAATAACCAAAGAATCTTGAGAAAAAAGATTGAAACCAGAGATATCACAGTTCTAGATTTTAAGATACACTACAAAACTGTAGTAATCAAAACAGTATGGTACTGACACAAACATAGACACAGAGATCAGTGGAAGAGAGTTGGCAGCCCAGAAATAAACCATGCTTCTATTGTCAGTCTAGGAAAATGGATGCAAGACCACACAATGGGGAAAAGACAGTCTCTTCAATAAATGGTGCTGGGAAAACTAAACAGCTATGTGCAAAAGAATGAAACTGGACCACTTTCTAACACCACACACAAAAATAAACTCAAAACAGATTAAAAACCTAAATGTGAAACCCAAAACCATAAAAATCGTAGAAGAGAACACACACAGTAATTCCTCTGACATCGGCTATCACAACATTTTCCTAGATATGTCTCCTAAAGCAAGAGAAACAAAAATGAACTGTTAGAATTGCATCAAAATAAAAGGCTTTTGCACAGTAAAAGAAATCCTCAACAAAACAAAAAGGCAGCCTACTCCATGGGAGAAGATAGTTACAAATAATCTGTCTAACAAGGGATTAATATCCAAATATATATATAAGTATTTAGATATAAAAAATATATATAACTCATCACCAGGAAAACCAAACAAGCCAATTAAAAAATGAGCAGAGGACCTAAATAGACATTTTTTCCAAAGAAGATACACAGGTAACCAACAGACACATGAAAAGATGCTCAACATCACTAATCCTCAAAGAAATACAAATCCATCTACATATTTCTTATTTCCTTTGTTTTTCCTACATGGTTCACATGTTCTATCCTTTCTCTAATTTCTTAAGGTAGAAGCTTTGGTCATTAATTTAATATAGTTCATTTTTTCTAATAATGAACTTTATTACTATAAATTTCCTTCTAATGTACTATTTTATTTGCTTCCCACCAATTTTTTATATAATTTATTTTCATTCACTTAAAATATTCCAATATTTTTCTTTTGATTTGCTCTTTGACACATTAGTTTTAATTTCCAAATATTTGGAAATCTTTCCAGATGCTTTCCTCATTTCTATAATTTCATGCAGTCAGATAGCACACTTTGTATAACTTGAATTCTTTTAAATTTATTGAGAATTGTTTTATGACTCAGAATATGGTCCATTTTGGTAAATGTTCTGTGGGTGCATTAAAAAATGTGCAGGCTACCATTTGTGCTGTAGTACTCTATAAATGTCAAGTAGGTCAATTGATTGATATGTCATTTGTATCAATTAACTCACAATATTGTCTAGGTTTCTATATCTTTACTGATTTTTTTTTGGTTTATTTGTTCTGTAAGTTATTGAGAAAATGGTATTAAAATCTGTCATTGATGGGGACCCTGGCCACAGGGAGAAGTCTGTTTTGTGGGTGTTTCCTATAGCCTGCGGGCGATGGGGGTGCATTGCTGGGTCCCAGGTGGTAAGGGAGCCAAGGGTGGGTGGCTCCCCCAAGGAGTGGGAAGGGGCGGTTCCACATACCGGAGTTAGTCTACGTTACATTGACCTCCGTGAGCATGTTTTCCAGTGTGGCTTGAGAACGTTCTTTTAATAAATGTCTTTGTTAAAAAAAAAAAAAAAACTACACAAACAAAAACCAAACCATACTTATGGCTTTCTCTAATTCTTCCTGCAATTTTATCAGCTTTTGCTTCGGGGCTGTGGGCGCTCTGTTATTGGGTGCATAAGTGTTTAGGATTGTTGTATCCTTCTGCTAACTTAACCCCTTTATCAGTGTGGAATGACCTTCTTTATCCCTGGTAGATTCTGTGCTCTAAAAGCTACTTTGTTGGTATTAATATGGCTACTGCAATTTTCTTTTGATTACTGTTAGAGTTATTTATCTTTTTCCATCCTTTTTATTTTCAACATAAGACAATATTTAAAGTATGTTTTTTGGAGGCTGCATATAACTTAAATTTTTAAAAAATTTTAAATCTAGTGTAGTTAACATGTAGCGTTATATTAGTTCCAGGTGCACAGGACAGGGATTCAGCGGTTCTATACGTCACTTACTGCTCATCATGATGAGGGTGCCCTGAATCCCCTTCGCCTATTTTACCCATCGCCCAACCCACTTTCCTTCCGGTAACCATCAGTGTGTTCTCTGTAGCTTAGAGTCTGTTTCCTTTTTTTTTTTTTTAATGTTTATTTATTTTGAAAGAGAGAGAGAGAGTTGGGGAGGAACAGAGAGAGGGAGAGAGAGAATCTCCCTGCCGGACTTGAACTCACGAACCCTGTGATCATAAGCTGAGCCAAAATCAAGAGTTGGATGTTCAACTCACTGAGCCACCCAGGCATCCCAAGAGTCTGTTTCTTGATTTATCTGTGTCTCTCTCTTTTATTTCCCGTTGTTCTTTTTGTTTCGTAAATTCTACATATGAGTGAAATCATACAGTACTTGTCTTTCTCCAGCTGACTTATTTCACTTAACATTATACTCTGTAGCTCCATCCATGTTGTTGCAAATGGCAAGAGTTCATTCTTTTTAATGGCTGACTAATTTATCCATTCATCTACTGATGGACAGTTTGGCTGCTTTCATGATTTGGATATTGTAAATAATGCTGAAATGAACATATGGATTCGTGTATCCATTGGATCAGTGTTTCTGTATTTTGGGGGTAAATAACCAATAGTGCGATGACTGTATAGTTCTATTTTTTAACTTTTTGTCGAACCTCTCAACTATTTTCCACAGTGGCTATACCGTTTGCATTCGCACCAACAGTGCATGGTATTTATCCACATCCTCACCAATACCTCTTGTTTCTTGTTTTTTATTTTAGATGCTGCATATAATTTTGCCTTAATTTTCTATAATATGATAACCTCTGACTCTTAATTTAACTTAATGTCCTTTCATATGATTATGATATGGCTGTTTTTGAATTCGTCAACTTGCTATTTGAATTTTCATTTGTCCCATCCGTCCCTTGTTCCGTGTTTTCTCTTTAAAAAAAAAAATTCTACTGGGGTTTTTGATTTTGTTTAATCTTACTTATTAGTTCTAAATTTTTATTGTTTTATTTTAGTGATTACCATGGAGGTTATGGTGTTATTTTAAGTTGTCGCACTAAAACTTCAAAAGATATTATGTCACTTATTATATAGTATGAGACATCACAACAGCATTCTGCCACTTCTGGCCTCCCGAGCTCTGTGCTCTGTTGTACCTCTTACTTCTCCATGTTATGAACCTCACAACACGTTGTTATCTTTTATCTTTTGTCAATTTTCTTTTACCGACATTTAAATAATGGGGAAATTTTACTCAGAGAGTTACCGTCTCTGATGCTCTTCTGTCCTTTGCACAGCCACGGGTTTTTCATTCTCCCTCTGCTTGAATGACTTTCCTTCAAAGTTTTGTGAAGTTCAGTTTTTCTCGTTCGAATTTTTTTGTATGTCTGAAATCGTGTAATGCAGTACTTTTTCGTATGTCTGAACTGTTCGCTTTGGAAAGGTATTTTTGAGGAGTAAAGATATCTTGTTTTACATGAAATGTATCTTTCATTCTCTGGCTGCTTTTAAGATTCTGCCTTTATCAGTTTTAAACAGTTCGATTATGATGTGCCTCTGTGGTTGCCTTCACATTTCCTGTGAAGTGCCTTCGATCTGTGGGTTATAGTTTTCATCAAGTTTGGAAAATTTCAGCCATTATTTCTTCTTCTGTCCCTCTTCCCCTTTGTCTTTGGAGACCCCACTTAGAGGGCATTGTGCTGTTCGGACTTGTCGCACAGCTCACTGATGCTCCGTTTTCTCAGTCCTGTTTCATTTGGATACTTTCTGTTCCCATGCCTTGAAGCACGTCAGCGCTCTTTTCTGCAGTGTCTAATCTGCCGTTAATTGCTTCCACTCTCTTTTTCATCTCAGACATGCTGTTTTATAGCTCTGGAGCCTAGTATGGGTTTTTATCTTTAAAAAAATCTTCCACGTTCCTACTTAAGATGTCCAGCTGTCTTACAGTTTCCCGGACGTTTAAGTTGCATTTACAATAACTACTTTGATATCCATGTCCACTAATTCTATCGTCTGTGTAGTTTCTGAGTCAGTTTCCACTGACTGGTGTTTCTTTTCATCACGGGTCTTAGTTTCCTGCTTTATCGGTATACCTGCTATATATAAACATGAACTTGGCTTGCTGGGTAATAGGCACGTTTGGATTCCTATAAATGTGTTGTAACTTTGTTCCGGAACGTGGTCAGGTTACCTGAAAGCATTTGGTCCTTCGCTTTGATGCTTTGCCAGTAGGGCCGCGGCATCATCTCACGGTGGCTGCTATTACCCTACTGCTGAGCCAGACCCTTCTGAGGACTCAACCAAGCGACCTGTAGTTTGTGAGGCTTTCTACTCAGCCTGGTGGCAACAGGCCGTGTTCTCCGTCGCCAGTGCTCCCAGCCTTGTGCTCGCCACAGCTCCCAGATGCCCTCTCTGCGGACTCAGGGGGTCCTCACACTCATGGCGTGACCAGAATTCTGCTGACTTTCCCGGGAGCCTACTGCCTACCTCCAGAGCTCTGCTCCTTACAGGTCTGTTTTCTCTGGGGCTCTGTCCCTGGGACTGCCTTCATCTCTGTCTCCTCAACTCAAGGACAGCACTGACCCCCCCGTCTTGGCTCCACTGACTGCAGACTTTCTCCAGGCAGTGGGTGGGGGCAGGTAAGGTCTTGTCTCATTCACATCCTGTCTCTCGGGATCCTTCATTACCTGATGCCCAGTGTCTTGAGAGCCATTGTTGCATGTACTTTCATATATTTATTTCATTTTTATATTTTTTTCACATTTTTTAAGTTGTTTCAGGCACGAGGATTAATCAGGTCCTACTTTCTCCCTCTTGGTCAGACCTAGAAGTCACTGAGCCCCAGACTGGGTCAGACTTCCTGGGGCACCGCCCTGTTCACCAAGCTCAAGCAGAAAGCAGCTGACCCACTGGGCAGCCGGGAGTTTTGGTCCCCGTCACAGAAGAGCCGCATCCTAGCAGCACAACTGGGTGCCTGGGAATACTGGTCTCTTTCTAAATCCCCTCTCTCAAAGCTTCTGAAGACTAAACTCTCTGACTCACAGGGGTGCTGCTTACGATACTCTTTATTGTTTTTTTTTCAGAGCTTGCAGCCTCCAGAAGCACATGAGAGAAAACAAGGGGACTTTGCTAACTTGAATCTCCTGCACTTCCTCCGGTGTCCTTTATCCGAGTAGGTCCTCAGATTTTCCATAGCTTACACCCAACACACGCATAATTTCGCACACGAAGACTGTGCTAGGTTCTTCAGAGAAGGGTCACCACAGTACTTCTGTGAACAACTTTCTTGGGACTTGCTTTCTATCCCTACCTCTTCTGAAGTAGAAGCCAATACAACAATATTTCTACACCAAAATCACAGTCTATGGACTCTGAGTCTCATAGACCAGGCTTTCATTCAAATCCACATATGACCTTGTGACTAGCTTTGGTTTGTAGGTTGTCTACACCACTGGAAAGAGAAGAGGGTTGTTTGTATAACATCATTTCATTCATAGATCTCTCCTTTCTTCCACATGGAGCCGTGCACAGAATAATAGGTGGACAAAAGATAGATTATTTCTCGTTTTAACAAAATTTGGCCAAAGCTTAATAGAACCCAAGTCCAAAGATTTTTTAGGAGATTCTGCTGAGTTCATGCTGAGTGGGGGCTCAGCACTCACACAATAACAGGCCACACATACGTTCCCTTCACCAGGGAGAGGCTTGGGGTCTGAGCTCCCCCAGGGAAGAGGTCTGGGCTGAGAAACATGCAGGAAGCTTCTAACATGCTAAGCATTCATATGCATCATGTCCAGAGGGTTACCGCCAGCGAGCGAGGCGCAGAGCGGCTCGCCTCCCACAGCAAACTTCGGAGTAGATTTTGCTCTTCCATTAACTAGTTGTTCAGCCTTGAGCAGAGCACTTTCCCTGGGCCTGTCTCTGCTTCTTTATCTGTTAGTCAGGAAGAGGCCATGGCAGTTTGACTTCTATGTGTCTTCCCAGCTCCAAAGTCTTTCATTGCTTATTTTTGTTTAGCTACTAGAAAAAATAACCATGAGAGAGAGTAGAATACTGTGTTCATTCAGTAAATTCTATGAAGCAGAAGACTAAAAGCATGTGGGCAGACCTACTCTGTGCGTCCATGTGAGGATGACAAACTAAATGATGACAGAATCTAAGTCGGGAACAGACTTCTCGTGTTACGGCGGCTCCCTCCTTTGGTAAACGTGTCATCCTTTGAGATATCTGTATCGTGTGACCATAAAAAAGAAATCAGTGTCAGAGATAGGAATAAAGTCCCAAGATACTTCCAAGTCCTTTGTCCTGTATGAATCTATCATTTTATATATCGTTCTATAAAATAAAATTATGCCACGTTAAAGGAAAACGAACTCAGCACTGAAAATGTAAAACTTTCCGTCACTGAAGTTTATCTTATTAGAATCTCCAATTTAACATTGCACTAATGTGACTCATTACATTTAATGATTTCAATCAAAGTAAAGACAGGAGTCCTCAGCATTTAGATCTTCTGCCTGTGGTCTTTAGAAAAAGATTTTGCTTTTCCTGTGGATCTTCTCCAGAATTTTTCATTTAAGCCTGATGTCTTCAACAATCAAAATTATGGAAATTATTAGCACAGCTAGCCTCTTGTCTTCCTCAGGTGACGAGCAGTGCAACCATCAGCTGCCACACGGCACATTCCAGCGGTGAGTCACAGGCTCTGATAAACGCTTTCACGCCTTTGGAAGCTGTGCAGAATCTTACGCATTTGAGTCTAGGGCTAAACCACTCCTGGTGATCGAATTTTAAACTTACACATAAAAA
The DNA here is from genome assembly GCA_004023845.1 of Helogale parvula. Taxonomy (NCBI): domain Eukaryota; kingdom Metazoa; phylum Chordata; class Mammalia; order Carnivora; family Herpestidae; genus Helogale; species Helogale parvula. The sequence continues at coordinate 248,633 of PJEM01000341.1, read as the reverse complement.
GGTACAGACAAACTTTAAGTGTAAGATTTATTATTGTTGTAAAATTTCATTTTTGTGAGATTTGTGTTCCTTCTCACTTATTAAAGGATTACCATTTTAGAAAGTGGCAGTGGGGGAGGGGCAGCTCCTGGGTGGCTCAGTCAGTTGAGCGTCCGACTGGGTTTCGGCTCAAGTCATAATCTCACAGTTCACAGGTTCGAGCCTTACATCAGGCTCTGCCCTGACAGCCCAGAACCTACTTTAGAGTCTCTGTCTCTTTCTCTTTCTGTCCCTCCCCTGCTCATGCTCTGTCTCTCCATCCCCCGCCAAAATAAATAAACTCAAAAAAAAAAAAAAAAAAAAAACCAACAACCCAGAAAGGTTCAATGAGTAAAGAAAATTGAAAGTTACAGTGTCTTTGTTTTTGGTGACACGAAACATGCTAATATTGAAATAACATGAGAGACTCATCTTTAAATTGTGTTATTTACATAGCTGGGCTTGTGTTAGTAGAAAATACAGAAAAGCTCACACTGAAAACAGATAAAAACTAATAACTAAACTTTGTAGTCTTCTCAATGTTTTGGATTCAAGGTCATTTTGAAGATCTAAGCTTTCAATAGCATTTTGTCTAGTGAAGAAAAACATGTTTGATTCCCTTACCAATATGGTATAAAACAGAGCTCATAAATTAAATTTAAGAACCAGAGGATTGCAGTGTGATCCACTATAACCAAATCTGTTTTTCTGTACTAGATGATACCAACTGTTATTTATTTATATTTTTTTGCAGAGATAATAAAGCAAAATACTAGATTGTAATGTGTCTGGTGCTTTACTAAAGCAAAATGTGTTATTTGTTGATTTTGTGTTGTTCTCTCTGAAGCAGCAGGAAGAAGTGAAGAGGTCATGCTGATGGTCTGTATTAGCATGCTTACATGTGACCTTCCCGTGACTCACTGGCAGGGAAATGCCCCGCCCCCCATCCCCCGATCAAATCCCGTCACCCATCAGCGTGGCCCCTCCTCCCCGGGGAGACCTGCCCTCCCCACTGGCCGCGTGCCCACACTGCCCTTCTCTACAGATGCTTGTGGTATCTTTCTTCAGACAAGCAGTCATATCTTCTGTCTCGTGACATCCTTTCAGCCTTTGTTAGATGAGTCTTGTTGTGGTTATTTTTCTCTACTTATGTCTCGTCTTTAAAGTTCAGGCCTCTGTGTCCTGAATCCTGAATAAATTGTGAATTCATTCATCCAACAAGAAGCAGCTACGTCTCAGGCTCTGTTCTAGGCAGGACAGCCCAGGAAGTGATACATGACAGGGATGTCACAGCTCACTCTCCTGGAGCTGACATTCTAACTGGAGGAGACAGGGACAGGAACAGTAACATCCCTGAGGATGTCGTTGGGTGTTAGGAGGTGGCCGCTGCCGTGGGAGGACAGAGCGGAGCTGTGCAAAACGGATCCGAGGTGCAGTGGCCACAGGTAGCGCGAGGTCGCTGGGCGAGGCTGCAGGGACCGTGGGGGTGGCTGCCTGGCCGAGGCAGAGCCCAGAGGAGCAGAGGGAACTACACCAAGGCCCCTCTCGGGGGAAAATGGAGAAGCTGTGCCAGGTCTGAGTACGGTGTTGGTCCCAAATTTGTCAGTCAGGGAATTGACTTCACGTCCCCCTAGGGATCAGTGGGTGAGGGCCAGAGGGAGGTAGGGAAGGGGCCAGGGAAGGGGCACGTGCCTACCGGTGGGAGGAATGCAAGAGTGGGGACATGCTCCTCCCCGCACTGTTCCCAGCCTTGCCCGTCAGGTGGAAACGCCAGCCTGTGATAACCCGGAGGTGTGGCCCCTGCCCTGGGGAGAGGCTCAGCAGCTCGTGTGGACAGTTGACAGCTGGGCCTGGCACTGCACTTACGTGACCTGGATTCAGAGGTTGGTCATGATGCCAAAAACCTCCAGAGGCCCTGACAGCCCCACGCAGCCTGACGAAAGCCCGAGTGTCCCCACCGGGTCTGCTCTTCCACCTGCTATGCCAGGGTGGATCGTGAAACACGAAGATACTTCCAGACTACCCTCAGAGCCACCCCCAAGCTCTCCGCGCTGCCTGGGCCTGCTGAGATCCCTTGGATGCCTGTCCCTCTAGCAACTGAGGGGCGAGAGCCCTACCCAACAGTGTGCCCAGGACGCAGCCACGCTGGACATCTGAGCCCTGTTGTGTAGACCATTAAATATAACTGTGGCCTCTGGACCCACGCTCTGACCAAAGCCCCAGAAAGTGCCCACGCTTCCACTGAAAGGTCACTACGCAGGGACAACTGTGAGCTACCCAGTTAATCCTGCCTAGTTTGACCAATAGAACCAATCACTGCGTCACCCCTGGGGCAGAGTGAGTGTGCAGGAGCGTGGTCACATGGACGGGAATGCTAAGAGCAGCAGAAAAGAGTTCCACCCAAACACCCCCAGGTAGATGTCAGACTCACGGGCAAGGAAGCAGACCTTACCCTTCTTGGTTTATACACGCGTGATACTTGTTACCCCAGTTAACATATTGTGCCCCCTGTGTCTTAATCCTAGGAGCTAAAGGAATTTAGTCAGTGTGTTTTCCCCATCGTCACAATAGAATTATGGATGCCCTTGTTGTTATAAAATTTCAAATTCACTTGGATGGAACAGTGCATCTGCAGAGCTAGAAAAAGTCAAGTCTTGCTTTTTACTGCTCAGTGAGAGGTAATGACATCTTGACCTGCATGGATTTGGGAAAGTGACCTGTGCTGCCAAGATTAACACATAATGAGGAGCGCAGAGAGAAAAGCTGGCAGGAAAGTCAGAGATTCAATATTGATATTGACCAATAATGTATCCATAAGTGTATATGTTATTTTATAGAGCGAATCGGAACCAGCTTCAAATGCAGGTGTTTCACACCAGGGCTGTCAGGGGGCTTAGCCGTGCCACGTGCTTTCTCGTTGTCTGCTTGGTGGCTCTGCGCGCACATCTGCAGGGACCGCTGTCACAGCTCCCAGTGTGCGTCTTCTCTGCAGCCGTGTGTACTGTTTACAGACTTAGCGTGTGCTAACTCTGCCGGAAGAAAGGGCTGAAGGGTTGATAATCAGCCTGTGGTTACATAACCGCTTACCCATTTCCCTGACAAAAGTGTAAGCACCTGAATGCACACACATTCTCTTGTTCACCTCTGCACACTTTGTATATGCAGCACAATGCCACGTATACTGCAGGTGCTCTATAAATGTTCATTTTGTAAACCATGGCTTTTAGGGTCTGTTTAAATCTGTCCACGTATTCTTCCCGCAGAGCAGCCAATGTGTACGTATGACCAATGGACACAAAGGCACATGGGGCAGGCACGGCTGAGTGAGGCTAGTGCAGTGCGTAACATGCACGCCAGACCCTGCAGACTTTATATGAAGGAAGGGATGCAAAGCATCACTGTAACTCCTAGACGGCGCATGGAAATGGTAGCATCTTGTATGTGTTGAGTGAAATAAAGTATATTAATAATATTAATTTTACCTGGGGATTTTTTTGACTGTTTAATTGGACTATGAGAAAATGTTAAGTTTGCATTTGTGGCTCACAGTGGACTGTTTTGGGCAATGCCGCTGTAGACAAAAATGTGGACAGTGACATAATGAAGTCATCTCCTGCCGCAGCCATAGCACAGGCGCCAGCACCAGGACGATGGCGCGCGCAGGCTCTGCGGTCGTTGGAACGGGCGCGTCACTCTCATGTGACTACAAAGAACATGTGCTGGGCAATGACCACGGTGATTAAGGACCGTGGGAGTGGCTCTCACGTGGACCCCTGCTGACCTCGGGGTGCGTTGCCTTCCGTGGGTGTCCACGGCCTTCCTACCCAAGTCGATATTTAAACAAGTATGCTTTGAAGGCCTTTGCAGAGTGAGCTGACGGCAGGTGGTGGAGGAGCTCAGATTTCCAGCAGCCGTCTGTGCACGCGTGAGTATTCAGCTCTGGACGAGACGCAAGGGTGTGCGAACAGGTGCATTTGGGGGCTCGACTGGTAACAAAAATCCACCGGCTCTAACTGTTTGCTCCATTTATAAATATATTCACATCAAGGCAATGTATTTTCAATATTCATGTTTAAATAATTACACATAAAATGAAAAATACTGTTTAGGATAAAAAATGTTTTACTTTATGAAACTGACTAATTAGAAATTTGCTTTAAAATTCACTTTTTTTTTGGATCAAAACCAAAATAATAAGAGCATACCTGATTTAAAGTCTTTAAGTGAGGGGCCCTGGGTGGCCTCAGTCAGTTATGCATCCGCCTTCAGCTCAGGTCATTATCTCATGGTCAGTGAGTCCCAGCCCCACGTGCCTAGGGCTCTGTGCTCACAGCTCAGATGCAGGAGCCTGTTTGGGATTCCGTGTCTCCCTCGCTCTCTGCTCCTCCCCCAGCTGCACTCTATCACTGTCTCTGTCTCTGTCTCTGTCTCTGTCTCAAAAATTAAAAAAAAAAATAGTCACTAGGTGAAGTGATGTTAGGTGGGTAATTTTCCCATCTTTTGTTGCAGCCTCTGTTAAATTTTGTAATACGCACCATACAAGAACATCTTTCTTATAAGTATGATATTCTGAAAAAAATACCTCAGTCAAATAATACCCAATAGGCATTTGTTTAATAAGCCCTTTATTTCCAGTTATCACAATGAGATATATGGTTGAAAATATTTTTAAACTTTCGATAATATTTACCAATAAAGCCTTAATCTTTTTGTAGTTAACTTTTTTAGTTATCTTTTATGTTGCAAGAAATGCAATGCAGTATCAGTTTTTCTGAACTTTAAACTGATAAAATCCCTTAACAACAGCTGCACATCATAAAATAAGCCAATAATCTCTGGATAGTATCCTAATTACTAAGAATTATAATGTCATATTTCCCAGGCATGCACACCACACATAAAAAGTGAAATCTTCCAATATAGAAAATCTATACTGCAACATTTTAATTATGTTATCTTCAATGGATTTGAATGATTGACAATTACGATCGTTATTTAAGTCATTGCAACTTTGAAACCACGTTTTCAAAAAAGTACATATTTTATAAAGAGATAGAGGGAAATGGCCAAAAGAAACAAAAAGCTAGATTTTTGCTATTACCAGATTTATCCCATTTCCAATGTTTATCATTCTTTTCCAGAGTTCCAGGTTTCCCATCTGAGGTCTTTTTAATCATCTTGAAAAATGTCTTTTTCCCGTGTCTTGCTTGTAATGTCGATCTGCTGCTTCTGGTTTTCTATCTGAAAGTGTCTATTTCACCTTTCCTTTTCCATTGTTGCCTTGCAGTTTTATTGAGAAATAACTGGCATGCATCACTGCATAAGTTTAATGCATAGAGCACGATGGTTTGTGTTACATACATTTAAAACTATCACCACAGCAGATTCAGTTAACATTCATCTTCTCATATAGATACAATAAAAGAAAAGAAAGAAGAAAACAATAAAGAAAACATTTTCTCCTTGTGATGACAACTCTTTGGATTTACTGTTAATAACTTGCCCATATTTCCATATATATGTGTGTGCATGTATATATACGCACACACACACGCACGCACACACACACCAGTGCGAGCTGTAGACATCCTGTTGCGCATTACATCCCTAGTACTTAATTATCTTATAACTGCAAGTTTGTACTTCTGACCTTCTTCCTTCAATTTCCCTCCCCCCACCCTCTGCCTCTGGTAACAAGTCTGATCTCTCTCTATCTCTCTTTCTCATATTTATGGCTAAATATTATTCCACTGTATATATGGATTATATATGTATAGCTGTTGGATTGTATATTTGTATTGTATCTATGTGGTGTGTGTGTGTGTGTGTGAGTGTGAGTGTGTGTGTGTGTAATCTTCACCCACTTACCCATCAATGAACAGTCAGGTGTTTCTATGTTTTGGCTGTTGTAAATAATGGTGCGATGAACATGGGGGTGTAGATACCAAGTTAGTGTTTTTATTACCTTTGAGTATGTTCCTGGAAGGGGAATTGTTGGATCATATGGTAGTCCTGTTTCTAATTTTTTGAGGTTCCCATGCTCTTCTCCACAGTGGCCTCTCCACGTGACCTCCCCGCCTTCGGTCACAGGGCAGGCCCTTGCTCCACCTCCTCGCCGGCGCTTCGCTCTTATCTTCCTGATGACGGTGACCCTCTGCTTGGTTCACGTTTCTTCAGTGACTATTGATGTTGAGCATCTTTTCAAGTATCTGTTGGCCTTTCCTGTTATCTTCTTTTGGAGAAATTCTATTCAGGTCTTTCACTCATTTTTTAAATTGGGTTATTTGGGATTTTTGCTATTTAGTTGTATGAGATCTTTATATGTTTTGAATATGATTTTACTTATGCTTTGCAAATATTTTTCTAGGCTGTCTTTCACATATTTGATTGTTTCTTTTACTGTGAGGAAGCTTTTTGTTTGTTGTAGTTTCACTTGTTTATTTTTATTCTGTTGCTTGCGCCACAATTTTCTTGTCCAAAATATTACCAAGACCTCTGGTAAGGAGCATTGATACTATGTTTTCTCCTAGAAGTTTGATGGCTTCAGGTCTCACATTTATGTCTATTTTTTTTTAACATTTATGTCATTAATCCATTTCAAGTTAATTTTGTCAAGTATAAGTTATAGGTCCAGTTTCATTTTTTTTACATGCAGTTATCATACATGCAGTTATCCCAGAAACCTTTATTGAAGAGCCTGTCTTTTCCTCATTGAGTATTCTTGTCTCCTTTGCCAAATATTAGTTGATCATATATACTTGGGTTTATTTCTGGGTGCTTAATTCTGTTCTATCGGTCTATCTGTTTCGTTTTATGGCAGTGTTATAGTATTTTGATGGTTATAGCTTTATAGTGTCACTTGAAAGCAGGACGTGTGGTACCTCCTTCCTTGTTCTTTCTCAACACTTCTTTGGCTCTTCAGAGTCTCTTGTGGTTCTGTACACATTTTAGTATTTGTTCTACTTCTGTAAAAAATGCCATTGGAATCTTACAGGGATTGCATTGGATCTTGAGATGGCTTTTGGCAGTCTTGGCATTTTAACAATGTAAGTCGTTCTAATGCATGAACATGGGACACCTTTTCATACATTTGTGCCTTCTTCAATTTCATTCATCATTGTCTTGTAGATTTCAGCAAAGAGATCTTTCTTCTCCTTGGTTAAATTTATTCTTAGGTATTTTATTGTTTTTGATGCTATTATAAATTAAATCGATCTCTTTATTTCTTATTCAGAAATGTTGGTGTATCAAAACACTACTGATTTTTGTATGTTAATTTTGTATTTTACAACTTTACTGAATTTATTGATTAGAGCTAACAGTTTTTGATTGAGCCTTTAGGATTTGATATATATATAATTGTGTCATTTGCAAATAGAGACCATTTTATTTCTTTGTTTTCAATTCTGAAGTCTTTTATTTCTTTCTTGCCTGATTGCTCTAACTTGGACTTCAAATATCATGTTGAACAGGTGTTGTAAGAGTAGGCATCTTTGTCTTGTTGCTAATATTAGAGGAAAATTTTTCATTCTTTCACCATTGAGTATGATGTGAGCCATGGGCATGTCTTATATGGTCTTTATTCTGTTGAGATGTGTTTCTTCTATGCCTAATTTGTTGAGTTTTTTCATGAATAGATATTGAATTTGGGGGAATTTTTAACATTACTGAGATAATCATATGTCTCTTTTCTTTCATTCTACTAATATAATTTATCACATCAATTGATTGATTTGTTTATGTTGAATCATCCTTGCATCCCGGGGATAAATCCCATTTGATCATGGGGAATGATCCTCTTAATTCCGTTTGCTAGTGTTTTACTGAGCTTTTTTGGATCATATTCATTAGGAATATTGGCCTATAGTTTTGGCTTCTAATAGTATCCTTTTCTGGTTTTGGTATTAGGATAATCCTGGCTTGATAAAATGAGTCTGGGAGTGTTCTCTCCTCTTTGATACTTTTTGGAAGGTTTTCAAAAGAATTGGTGTTAATTATTCTTCAAATGTTTAGTAAAATTCACCAATTAAGCCATCTTTGTTGAGAGAGTTTTGATTACTGATAAAATCTTCTTACTAATAACTGCTCTGTTCAGGTTTTTGATTCCTTCTTGATTCAGTCTTAGTAAGTTGTATGTTTCTAAAAATGTCTCCATTTCTTCTACCTTGTTGAGTTTGCTGGCACCGAGTTATTCACAGTAGCTTCTTTTGATCCTTTGAACATTTTTGTATCAGTTATAATGTCTCCTTTTTCAGTTATAACTTGATTAATTTGGGTCTTTTCTCTTTTTTCCTTGATTGCTCTTGTGTCCTTGTTCTCTGTTTCACTTATTTCTGTTCTAATCTTTATTATTTCTTCTCTTCTGCTAACTTTAGTGTCAATTTGTTCTTTTTTTCCCCTAGGTTTTTAAGATGTAAATAAAAGCTGTTTGCTTGAGACCTTTCTTGCTTCTTAATTTAGGCATTTATTGCTATAAACTTCCCACTTAAAACTACTTCTGCTGCAACCCCTAAGTTCTGGTGTGTTGTATTTCCATTTTCATTTGTCCCGGGAAACTTCTTAATTTCCCTTTCAATTTCTTCTTTGATCCATTGGTTGTTCAGAAGAGTGTTGCTTAATTTCCACATGTTTGATTTCAATCTTCTTGAATTTGCTAGGTCTTGTTTTGTGGCCTAACACATGGTCTCTACTAGAAAATATCCCGTGTGCCCTTGGGAAGAATGTGTATTCGGTCATTAGACAGAATGTTCTGTTTATGTCTCTTATGGCCATTTGGTATACAGTGTTGTTCAAATCCACTATTTCCTTGCTGATTCTCTGTATGATCTATCCACTGTTGAGAGTGGCAATCATTATCATAGTATTGTCTATGTCTCCTCTTAGAGCTGTTAGTTTGTGCTGTATATATTTTTATGTGCTCTGATGTTGAGTGCATGAATATTTACAATGGTGATATCATCTTGATAAATTGCCCCCTTTATCATTATATAATAATGACCTTCTTGGTCTCTTTTTAGCATATTTATTTTAAATTCTATTTTGCTCCTGTCAGTGTAGTTCTGCCTGCTTTTTTTTCCTTCTTTTTTTTCATCATTGGTTGAAATGTCTTTTGCAATCCCTTTACTCTCATTTTGTGTGACCCTTTAAGGCTAAAGTGAGTCTTCTGTAGGAAGCATATTGTTGGTTTTTGTTACTGTTGTTTTTAATCCATTCAGCCGGCCCTTCTATGTCTTTTGATAAAACAATTTAATCCATTTACATTTAATTATTGGTAGATAAGCTCTTGCTATTGCCATTTTGTTTATTGTTTTCTGGGTGTTTTGTAGATCTATTATTATTCCTTCTTTTCTCTCTCACACTCTAATGTCTTTTGGTATCAGTATGTTTTGGCTTCTTTATTATATTCTTTTCTGTAATTATTACAAGATTTTTTCTTATGGCTACCATGAAATTACATAAAATATCTTAAACCTGTAATACTCTATTCAGTTCTATTAACTAGAATTCGCATAATTTGCACTTTTACTTCCCCCTCTCACATTTTAGGTTATTGTTGTTACAGTCTCTGATTCTTTATATTGTATAACTAATTACAGATTATTGTATATATAGTTATTTTTGCTATGATCATTTTTTTAAACTTTTAAACTAGATTTGTGAGTTATGTACTATTACCATACTGCAGAATCTAACTATCACTACATATTTAGCATTACCAGAGAGATTAATTCTACCTTTATGTACCTTATGTAAGGCTGATCTGGTGGTAATGAACTCCCTTAGTTTTCATTTGTTTGGAAAAGTTTATATCCCTCCTTCATTTCTGAAGGACAGCCTCACCAGCTATAGAATTCTTGGTTGATAAATTTCAACATGTTGAATATGTCATCTCATTCTCTCCTGGCCTGAAAATTTTCTAACGAGAAATACACCAGTAATCTTATGGGATTTTCTTTGTGTATAACTTCTCTCTTTTCTCTTGCTGCTTTTAAAATTCTTTCTTTGTCTTCGACTTTTGACAGTTTAATTATAATATGTCTCATTGTAGCCCTATTCGTATGCAACCCATTTGGAGTCCTTCATATCTCATGGACCTAGATGTCCATTTTCTCTCCCAGATTCAAGAAATTTTCAGCCATAATTGCTTTGATATATATTTTCTGTTTCTTTCTCTTTCTCTACAATTCCCATAGTGCAAATATTATTTCTCTTCATTGTGTCCTATAATCTCTGTAGGCTTTCTTCACTATTTTTTTTCTGTCTTTTTTGCTCCTCTGATTGAGTAATTTCCAATGTCTTATACTCCATGTTGCTGATTCTTCTGCCTGGTTGAATCCTCTTTTGAAAGCCTCTATGAAGTCTTCCATTTAATTTTCAACACTAGAATTTCTGTTTGTTTGTTTTTTGATGGTTGCTATTTCCTTGTTTAACTTCTTTTTTTGTCCATACATTGTTTTCTTGTCTTCTTTTAGTTGTCTATACTTTTTTGTAGTTCACTCAACTTCCTTATGAAGATAATTCTGAGTTCCTTGCTAGTTCTTCAGTCTCCATATCTCTAGGGTCACTTACCGGAGCTTTCTCAGTTTCCTTTGGTGGTGTCCTATGTACCTGATTTTTCATGATCCTTGATTCCATACACTCTTATCCATACACACTTGAGTAATGGGGTTTTCCTCCAAACCTTACAGGTTTGCTTTGGCAGAGACAATTTTTCACCAGTCAGCTCAGTTTGGATTTCTGATTTGTATCAGTCGGTAATGTCTCTGGGCAGATGGGGCCTGCTGTTATGGTATATTTTGGGGTAAGGCAACTGTTGGAGCTCTGAAAACACGGAATGAGATGTGCCAGTAGCTGAGTGGAGCTGTTAGTCTGGTTTCCTACCCAAATGAGGTTGTAGGACAGGCTCTGTGGTGGCCTGAATTCTCTGGTCATGTTTACTGGTGATTAGGATTGATTACTATGTTCAGTAGTTGACGGGGATATCGATTAACTTCCCCTGGATGGCAGGGCAGCAGACCAGGTCCCAGTGCCTGTTCAGCCTATTGTCAGGGTTTAAATGAGACTTTAGTGTGCTCTGAATTTCCTGCTCAGGTGAGGTCACCAGTTTTGTCCTGCAGACGGGTGAAGCCATGGACTTGATTCTGTTCTAGTGCCACTGTACTTGAATGGCCTATGCAGGGTCCCTTGTACTCTGGTCAGGCTGCCTGGTCAGATAGGCTGAAGGCTATATTCAGTGATGAGTGGAGCTATTAATTAGATTTCCTGCCTGAGCACAGCAGGAGAAGTAGCTCTAAAACCGGCAAAGCTCTTTGTTTGTTATCTCAACTCAAGCCAAACTGCATCCCACGTTCCCTGGCAGGACAAGGGCACTGTCTTTGCCCAGAAGACTCCTGGCTCTGTCTGCCCTTCCCTCAGCTCTAGCGCTGATGGTCTGCACAGATTTCAGGAGTTGTCACCAGCCCTCCAGAGTTGGCGGGGCTCTGTCCTGCCTAGCGTAGGAAGGGAAGGGGTCTCTCCAGGCTACTCTCAATTTCCCAAACAGGATCTTGAGCTGGGAGGGGCCAGTAGCTACCCTCGGTCTGATCTATGAATTAATCCCCCTGCCTGTGCGATAGGGCAGGAAGGTCCCCCCCATCAATGGCTTTGTTTTGGGGTTACCTGTTGCACCCAGTTGTTGCTGCCGGTGGTCCATCTTCCCAGATGGGCTACAAGGCCTGTGTACAGTGGGTGGGCTGCACTCAGTACCTCGGCTGCGCATGGGCGGACTGGGCTCTAGGGCTGGCCCAACTCCTCATCTGAGGATCCGAATCAGGCCAGTCTGCACCCTGGCACGCCCCCTGATCAGAGTGCACCTCTGACTTGGTTCTGCCGATGAACAAAACCTCCGGTTGGCATTACTACTTGGACACTGGAAATACAAACTCAGTTTGCCAAGATCTGTGTGCTGGTTGGTATAAGTCCCTACCCCCTTCTCCGTCACAGATTCCCAGGGGACAAGGCGCCACAGATTTGCCTGCAAGATCATAGTGGAGGCTCCAACAAAGTGACTCACAGGACTGTGAGAGGGGAGCGGGGTATTCCCCCTGGGTTCTCTTTTTCCACTGAAGGATCCAGAGGCTCAGGGGGAGACCTCTGCATGGGTGCTACACTGGCCTGGGAGAGGGGTAGTCAACATGTCTCTGCTTCTCTTGCCTTGCAATCCAGTCTGTCCTCATCTCGGGGTGCAGAGGCTACTCCAGCCTCACCGCTGTGTTCTAGGGTTCTCTCGTAGTTTCTTGCTCTTCAACAGTTGTTTCCCCTGTTTTGTGAGGGGGAGCAGAGTAAGGAATGACCTGTCTTGCCAACTTGGATGATGTTACTCTGTCGTAGTAAGTTTTTATAAACCTTTGCTTGGTTAAATTGTTAGCAAAGATAGAGGACACAACTTATGAGGTACCTTCTGTTGCTTTTCTTTTTCTGTGATGTTCCTTGCCTCCTTCTCACTGAATAAGACCAAAACGATGAGCATTGCTTAGTGGGATGTAGCAGGTGGTATTCTAGGAAGATCTGGTGACCAGACTGAGTCATCCCTAAGACACAGCCCATGCCACTTTCAGCAATGCACATCTTTTCTGGGGCAGTGTGTCCGGGCTCTCTGGACGGAAGGGAACAGGTCACTTCTATTGCCTGTTTCTTTCAAATATGATAGTGTTATTTGACATACCTTTTTTTTTATATAATTTTTTAAGAGGGATGGGCTAGTTGTAATTTTTCCTCAGTGAATAACTCTGTATGGGGGAGGGGACAAGTGCAATGACTGGGAAAAACCTACTCACAGAAGTCCAAAAATCTCTAGTCTTTCTGATTCAGCAGCATCGAAAAGAAATGGAGATGAAAAGATCAACACCAGAGTCTAGATTTATTACTATTTTTTAATTCTTTGTGTTTGCCACCAGATTCAGTCCCTCACTTAATTCACAAAATTGATGCCAAACCTATTAACAGAACCAGAAGCATTTTTGTAATAACAAACCTGTAAAATCTTTGAAAAAAAATCTTTTGATTCGGTTTCCATAAGTTAATGATTATAAAGATGATGAATATGGAGTTTAGATGAAACAAACTACCTAAAGAATCTAATGAGGTTTTTTTAATGATATGACAAACCCAGGAAATGGCAAATGGTTACAAAATGGCTGCATTTCCATTCTTGATTTATTTGGCAAAAAATCTAGAAGTACCAAAGTTTGTTTTTTGATGAAAACTATACACTGAATTTAGTTTGACTTCCACAAATGTAAATTTTAGGAGTTCCAATGTATTAGAATTTCATATTATTGTAAGTTCTAGTACCTTCTTATATGCTGGGTAATGTGAAATAATTTCAAATTCATTTAGATCTGTTTCTTTCTGTCTTACTAAACTTATATATTTGGATAGTACTTCATAAAGTCACTAGGATTAGGTCAATATCAGTTTCTTGTTGTTTTAGGTATACTGCTTCATATAAAACTGAAATCAGAAAATACGTTTGATCTTAAAATCTATTCAAAATTTTTATCATCCAGAGAAATTCTCATGGCTAGGAGAATTTTTATTTTAATTCAAACGGTTACTTCTCATCTATTTTTCACGATGTTGACTCTATTGAGGCTATTATTTGAATAAACTTTAAAATCAGACAGATATCAGCATCTCAAAGTATAAGCTGACCACAAATCACGGTTGACCTATTCTGCTCATGCCTCTGAACATAAAAACTTGTTCCCAGTGACGAATATGGACATGAGTGACATACCAATTACAACCTCACGGAAAAGAAACTCTGAGAACAACTTGTAAATCAGATTTTCACTATGCCTCTATTTTGTGCTCATCTGAGGTCATTAAACAATACCAATTATTTATAAAATTCAGAGGTCTTAAGAGTTGACCGCAACATAGGTCATTATAAGATAGTCTAAAATAACTCCCCAAAATATTAATGGTCTTCTTTGTTTCCTTCTTCAATTCATTTTAGCTAATAACAGAAGGTTAATGTCTGCCAGAATCTTTGGCTCACATTTTTCCCTTGAGTTACCCCATTTCTTCAGGTTTAAAGCCTTATTCTCAAAAAATATAATGAAAGCTTTTATAAGCAAACTGGTAATTTTGCATGGATTGTTTTTTTCCGGGTTAGGTCCAGTAATTTTGTTAAAATAAGACCCAGTGTTGGTCTTTCAGGATTACACTTTTGGAAAATATGATTTTACTTTTCAATATGTAGCTTTGACTCATTATTTTTTAGCAATATTTTTCTTAAAATTATAATATCTTAGTACATGTTCTTTTCTACTGCTCTGGGTTTCTTCTCTGTGAATTGATCTATGGTCCATTTTCCTATCTCAAATGTCTCTCTAAGTCCTGTTCTATCACTCTCTGTGGACTTTTCACGTATCATATTTTCCTTCTTTTCATCTTCTACTTTTTAAAACTATTATCTGCTATAACTATTCTTTCTTCTGTATTTTTTTTTTTACAATTTAGGCTTTTTAAAATTTTTTTTACATTATAAATGCTATTTGAAGTTCTATCACATCATTTTTAAAATTGTTTTCTGACTCTATTTTCTTTTAATGCCTTCTATCACTTAAAACCTATCTTATCTTTTTTGCAACATTAGCTTGCAAGTTCTTCTAGATGGGATGTGTCTTGTTAGCATGCGTTTATTATCTGTAAAGACATTAATATGCCCCTTAGTCTCTTTAAAAAAATGATATGATTTTGTGTGGGTCTTGACAGTTCTTCTCTATCTCCCTGCCCTTTTAGAGAGGAGGAATTGGTCAAGTTAGCTTTTTTAGTTTCTCTGCTCTAGAGCTTCCTCTAGAATCTTGTTAAAAATGGTTAAAAAATGTTCTTGTATTTTTTATAATCCACCTTCTCTCATATCTTGTCCTTCTTCAAGTTGGACATTCTCCTTCCTTTCCTCCTCTGCTCAATTTGGATTCTATTCCTTGGTGGAAAGCTTTATATTGGAAAGTGTCTGGGGGTATTTTAGGTTCCAGAAACCTTTCAGGGACACCTGCGTGGCTCAGTCCGTTAAGCGTTTGACCTTGGCTCAGGTCATGATCTCAGGGTTTGTGTGTTTGAGCCCCGCAGTGGGCTCACTGCTCTCAGCGCAGAACCAGCTTTGCATCTTGCTTTGGATCCTCTTTCTCCCTCTCTTTCTCTTTCTGCTCCTTCCCTCCTCAAAAGTAAATAAACATTTAAAAAAAAGACACCTTTCAGATCCTTTCTCAGACCTGTCACCACCCACGTTCAGGAGGGGCCCAAAGCTCTTCTAGCTTCACGGGCTGACCTGCTTTGCTTCCTGCACCTGCTGGTGAAGTTTCAGCCTGTGGGTCATGAGACACCCTTTGCCTCCCCCCCCCCGCCCCCTGCACAGCTGCAGAAGCTGCAGGGTCTTAGCCGCTGGCCCCACTCCTGCACACTCTGGGGGCCATGGGGCACCGAGCACGCAGTTTAGTTGGAGCTTCTGTGTACCTGCTGGGGCTTAGCTGTCCCGTCTGCTTTCTCGGTTCTCCTGAGGGGTCAGGGGAGATTCAAGACTGTACCCCTGTCATGTTTCCTGAATTCTTCCCCTTCCACCTGTGGACACTAACTCCTTTGCTAAAAGCCGTAGCTTAGGAAATTCAAGTCTGAATTTTCTCAAGATAAACAAGAACTCTTCAACTTAAGCAAAAAAGAGGAGCAAAGTGGCTATTTCAGATCTGTTTGGCAGGATAGACGGCTTTTTACTAGCAAAAAAAAAAAAAAAAAAGAAATCCTTAGAGGATCCTAATTATGGTAAATAATTACTCAGAAGCAGGTTGCCCTTCATTTAAACTGTCAGGATAGCAACGTACGGAAGACATCATACTTCCAGTCTCCACCAGTTCGGGGGATGGTGCAGTCTTAAGGCCGAACGCCAAGGGCACAGGCCAGCTGTTACGAAATTTAATTAAAACTGTTTTGATAATTAGCACAACTTGTTTTGGATGTTAAAATAGTTCTTGTATGAATATATCGGTCACCTTGTCAGTTATGGGGGGAGAAGAGAAATCCTACAGCATATGGAGCTGTGAACCAGTTACTAAAAAAGGAAAAAACCCCACAACTTGGAATTGCTCTTGAACTACCCTCCAGTCTTTGTCACCCTTGTGAAAACAGTAAGAATAAAACCAACCACGCTTATTCCCCCCTGTCTGATCCATGTATATACCTTAAGAGACAAATGACTGTACTTCATTTAAAATTGTTGTGATTGAAATTAATGGAAGTGAACTCACACCAGTTTAAGCAGTGTATATTCTACACACCGGCTGCCTGAGTCCCACAGCCCGCATTAGGATCTCAGTTTAGCCATTTCCTAGCTATGATTTACAGTAATCTTTTTTAGTATTGTCATATTCTTACTTTTATTTACTTAAAGAATAACAAATCACGGAGACGATTTTTCCCCCATTCAGTATTTTATTCTGAAAGGTCCATTACTTTCAAATAGTATTTTGCTATCCAAGCTGAGTATTGCAACTGCTCTAAAAATGTCACATTTAGGGGCGCCTGGGGGGCTCAATCAGTTAGGCATTGGACTTCAGCTCAGGTCATGATCTCAAGTTTTGTGGGTTCAAGCCCCACGTCAGGCTCTGTGCTGACAGCTCAGAGCCTGGAGCCCATTTTGGATTCTCTGTCTCTGCCCCTCCCCTGCTGTGGTCTGTCTGTCTCTCTCAAAAATAAATAAACATTAAAATAAATTTTTTTAATGTCACATTTGGTGTGGCACCTGGGTAGCTCCATAGGTTAAGTGACTAACTTCGGCTCAGGCCACAATCTCAGAGTTCGTGAGTTCGAGCCCTGCATTGGACTCTACGCTGACGGCTCGGAGCCTGGAGCCAGCTTCGGATTCTGTCTCCTCTCTCTGCCTCTCCCCCACTCATTCTCTCTCTCTTTCTCTCTCTAACAATAAATAAACATTCAAAAAAAATTTTTTTAATTAAACATTTAAAAAAATGTCACATTTAGAAGGAAGACCACCATGCCTGCTCTGTAACGTTCGGTACTGTTATCACTGCTGCCGTCATCAGTCCGCAGAATGCCTGCAGTGAATTCTGGTTGTCTTCTCCAGCCCCATGGTCGCCACCTGTGGCCTCAGTGGCACCTCTTCCTCCCTCAGGGGCTTCACAGTCTGATCCTCTTACTGCCTTGATCTTTCTTCAAGCTTCTTGTAAAGGTTCCTCCCACTGCTTGCCCAGCGTGTGGTCCGTGGACCTCTTCTCCTCACTAGAAATGCTTTCCCTGGTGGTCTATCACTTCGGCCTCCATTTCTCTAATAAGTCCCCAGCTCACTTATCCAGATGTCTCCTGGCCATGTCCACTCACCTGGGTGGTGCAGAGTGGCTCCTCAGAACTTGATATGCCCACGGTGGAAACCGTGGCCTCAGATATGTCCCCCAAGCACAGACCTGCCCTCCTCATTGCCGCCCACGTGGGTTACTTGACAGCACCATGCACATGGCACTGAAAATGGAAGATGCGAGCTACTCCTGATGGTGGGCGCTTCCTCACACCCACTTCTAAATCTTTTACTTACGCCTTTTACGGCCATCTTCTAATTGTCTTATTTCTCATTCCAATTCCTCAGTCTCCAGAAGAGCATCTTTCTACTTCCTCCTTAATGAAATGGAAACTGCTGACTAGCACCTTCCTAAACTGGGTCCAGCTCTTGTCTCAACTGCCCCCACCGTCTAGCATAGCCCCCAGCCACCCTACACCCCACGTCCCACAAGAGCAGCACTCATGGACATTTCCGTCTTTCCTCTCCTGCCTGGGAGGCCCTTCCTGCTCCAGAGGGGGCCTGCCCCCCATCATTCTGGGTTGCATGTCCTTCTCCATGCCAAAGGTTTGAGTTTCCTTTTTGTAACTTCTCATTTTATTATAACAACATTTCATAAATATCCATTTTAGTACCCCTAAATATTTGAATTTTCCTTCTAGAATTCTTCCTTTAAAGGAACGGTTATATGCAGTGAGCCAGCGATCCTCTGCGGACAGGCTGTGCCTGATAAGTGTGTTGGTGCTTGTAACAGCCATCTGAGTTGTGTTCGGCCCAGCTAGGGAGGAACATGGACTCTAATGATTTCAAGAAGAATGGGGCCAGAGACCCTTCTATTCATTTTAACTTCCAGCAAACATTCCTTGAGCATCGTCGAGGTATTTGATAATGTGCACTGCATGAGGAGTTGGGAGTTCAGTGATAAACAAGACAGACCTGGACCCTCCCCTCATGGAACTTGCGATCTGAGTAAACACATTATGTCATCATTGTAGACAAGAGTATGGATTACATGGCAAGAGAAGGTCATCGTCTCTAGCTGAGTTCTTCACAGCCTCCCCTTGCTCCTTGGGTCTCTGTGACTCCTTCTCTGGTGAGGGCACCAGCCACCCTTGCTGAGAGAGTGTCCACCTCCTGTAAGATGCGAAGGATAACCTGGGAGAGGTGATGGCGGCTCAGGGTCTCCTGGGTGTGGTGTGGAAAGTGGGGGTCTGACTCTTCATGGAACATCTTTGTAGAACCTGCTTCTCACCAACACAAATGCCCCAAGACTCGCTGAAATCCAACTAAGTGGGCCGCATGCCAATTCTAATTACCTGCTCCAGTGATTCATCCATTATTATGTGTAATAGAATTAACTGCAGCACTGAACCCACA
This sequence comes from Helogale parvula, assembly GCA_004023845.1. Taxonomy (NCBI): domain Eukaryota; kingdom Metazoa; phylum Chordata; class Mammalia; order Carnivora; family Herpestidae; genus Helogale; species Helogale parvula. The sequence goes on along the minus strand of PJEM01000341.1, from coordinate 229,909 downwards.
CTTTTGTGGATTATTTGCCATTTTGCTCATAGTTTTCAACATTTTAAAAATCTGTGTGTCAAGTCAGAGATTTAGGAATAATGAGATTTCCTTAGATTCGTCCTGGGTCATGATTTACTTATAAAGAATTGACACTGAATTTGCTTAAATAATTCTCTGCTTCCTTTTCCTTGATATTTCCATCCTATGAAGAGAGAAGGAAGACAATTTTGTGAGCATGTGTCCCCAAGGGCTACTATTCTCAGGAATCTTGATGACTTATTTATTTCATATTTTTGCTCTTACTTGTTGAAGAATTACAAAGCACCTAGATCTTATTTTGAAATAAATGAAAAAGTTAACATGCCTGTTTAGCTTTCCAAGCAGCTCTGTTTGTCTTCAGCAATTCTCTGATGCTGAGTACAAACGGCTATTTTAAGCAAATCACTGTGTAATTTTGAGAGTAAAATGTGGATGAAGTTTGCTGTAGGCATAACACATCATCCCGGTTAGGACTTATTTTTCTCTTGAATTTCAAACTTGAGGCTTTGCCTATGGTTTGTGGGGGAAAGAACTAGGCAGTGTGGAGTCTTCAGTTCCGGTCCAGGGTTTGGGGGACAGTGGTTCCTTCCCTGGAAGCTTCCAGACCTAGGAAGGGAGGCATGCCTGGGAGGGTCCCCACACTCAGGCACAAGGTCAAGTGGAAGCTCAGACTTTGCTCAGTAGATGCAGATGGATGGCCAAGATAGATAATTAACAGCGAAAGACAAAAAAAAAAATTCTTTTTTTAAACCACTTTGATAAGAAGGGACGACATCCTTTTATGCTTATCTCACTGGAGACCTCGTGTGAGAATCAAGAAATTCAAACGCAGAGGAAAAAAAACTATACGTGTTTAGCCAGCCTGTGTCCTTGCACTTCCGACAATAATCAAGGAAATCTTTCTGCCTCCCTGCTAATTTCACACTCACCCAGTAGAGAATCGTTAGAATTATCATTCTAGCTGCCACTCTTGTCCTTTTGCACAGTTAATGGAATTTGTGTGATAACAGACATTATTGAATATTATACTTTCCCACAAATTATTCCAGTGCGGTTTAACTATTACTATTCTGTATAATCTGACCTTTCTAACTACTGCATTGCTTTGATAGAACGATTTTATAAAATGATTAAACCATTTGTGACACCATTGAATAAGAAGATGCACAAGATGTATGCTAGATTAGAAAAAAATATTTTAAAAAATGTTTAAAACACATCAGAATCTTGCTGTCACTTTTGGGCGGCGGCTGACGTGACCTGGTGACAGGGCAGCGGGCGCGCCTTCCCCGAGGTCACCTCCCGTGTGTCCCCGTCAGACTCTTACCCCGTGTAAGTGTCCGCTAACTCCATTTGTTCTCCATTTAACTGTTGGCCCCTTGTGGGCAGGGAGGTTTGGGCCCATCCCTGACCAGGAGCATCTGGTTGACGGCACATGGGGACCCTCTGGAAATGTTTGGTGACTGACTGCAGTACTAAAGTGCTGCACTGCTGGAACCCTCAGGAAGCAGACACACCAGGGCACCCAGGGACCAGGTGCAGAGATGTCACAGCAAGTTTCGGATGATCTGGAAGCTTCTCCCCAGGCCTCGTCTGCTCCAGGCCGTCTGCTGGGATTGTAGAGCTGCTGAGAGGGCTGGGGACGTTGTCTCTCATCAAAAGTGCAGGATAAATCATCGTAGCCTCCTGTGTCCCTACGAAAGAGAGCCCCGGTGAGCCGTTAACCCGCTCGCTGGGTCTGCGTGAAAGGTGCCTGCGTCCTTTAAAAGCTTTAATGGGTTTAAAGGAAAATGCGTGTAAGTTGAGGATGAGAAATTTATTTTTTGTCTGGGCTGGAAATAGAGCGACTCTGGTTGTATCTGTGTGCGTCATACAAACTGGGTTGGCAGCACGCTGCATTTATCTGAGGTTTGCAGAACGTTTTTTTTCCTCAAGGTACATCTGACTGCTCTTGGTTTTCTCATCTTTCAATACTGAGCTCTGATTTCTGTACAATATCATGTTCATTACACTGAAAATTGTGCTATGTTTAATGATGCCAGTAAATTGAAAAGTAGGGTAAGATCTGGAAGCGTTTCTCCCTTAAAATCACTATTTCAAATCTCAACTGAATTTCTGGAATTAATTTAATGCCCTTTGTCTATGTTATGGGAACATCTTCAAGGTGATTCTTGGTGTATTTTTTTAACCTCACCTGAATAAAGACATCCTAGTACGATGGGTGAGGATGTCGCTCCTCATTCGTGTGTCATTCAACTTCCAAAAGAGACAACAACCCAGCCCCACAGTTAGGCACCGCCTGGGTTGTCCCCTGGAAAATGTCTTTACCAGGCCACGCCCGTGCTGAGGGGAAGCGGCGGTAATCTCCATTAGTTCCCTGTGTCTAGCTCCCTCACTCCAATTTCTTTTCTTTTTTTATTTCTTATGTCTTTATTTTATTTTTTTGAGAGAAAGAGACAGAGAGTGAGCAGGGGAGGGGCAGAGAGAGAAGGAGACAAGGAATCCGAAGCAGCTCCAGGCTCCGAGCTGTCAGCACAGAGCCTGATGCAGGGCTCGAACCCACAAACCGTGAGATTGTGACCTGAGCCGAAGTCGGATACTAAACCACTGAGCCACCCAGGCGCCCTCTTCACTCCAATTTCAAGTCTCACTTTTGAAGTAATGTAAACATCCCCTTATAGATTTGTTAGGTGTGTCATTTTATAACTCCCCCAACTCCAGCAAACAGCATAATGCCCCCCAGGAAGCTGTGAATGTCCGAAACCCCAGAACCTGTGACGAGGTTACCGCCATGGAAGAAGGGGCTTTGCAGTTGTAATTAAATTAAGGAGCCTGAGCTGGAGAGACCCCCCAGGTTACTCAGTGAGACTCCAGGAGCACGGCGATTGGCCCCGTAGAAGGGAGGCGGGAGGTCGAAGTTAGAGGGGGATGTGACAGTGGGGTATAGGTCCAGTGATGTGCTTGGAGGAGGGACAAAGGGGAGGTGAGCCAAGAAATGCCAGCAGCTTCTGGAAACAGAAAAAGACAAGGAGACATTTTTTTCAGAACCAGCACAACTCTGTCCATGCCTTAATTTTAGCCTTAACGACATATTTTGGAGTTCTGGCCTTCAGAATTGTAAGATGGTACATTTGTGTGGTTTAAGTCACTCGGTCTACAGTGAGTTGTCACAGCAGCTCTACGAGGAGACCTTCAAGCCAGCTTCCCGGAATATACCCCGCTCTGTTCGTGACTGTCTCTGTAATTCTTCAGGTTACTACCAATGGTAGACCCTTTTAAAAAGTGACCTGGCCACCAGCTATTCTCTCTTTTATCACCAATGGATAAAAATAGTAAGAGGCCTAGGGCGCCTGGGCGCCAAGTTAAGCTTAGGACTTCGGCTCAGGTCTGTGAGTTCGAGCCCTCATAGTGCTCTCTGCGGCCTGCAGGACTCCAGCTTCAAATCCTCTACCCCCCTCGCTCTCTGCCCTGCCCCTGCTTACTCTCTCTCTCTCCCTCAAAAACAAATAAATAACTCCCTCTCTCTCAAAAATAAATAAACAAAACATAGTAAGAGGCAATTGTGATTAATATATTTGTATTGCTAGTGATTTGTATTGAATTATGACAAAGCAGAATTTTACTTAATTCTATGGGGGAAAAGAAGAGGGAATAGATGTTAAGAGATAAAAAGAACAATTCACTTACTTTTCTGCTGCTGGGTGTGTTTGTATTTCTGGTTGGTGATTTCCGGAGCTTCTGCAGCCATGTTGTGATCAGGAGGGGATTCGCCTGACCCCTGATAGAGACTTAGAGGAAAGCTAGAAACAGTCTGGCTCTTTGATGTACTGGCTGGTTTTGAACCATTCAAGTCACTAACCAACTGTGAAGCTGCTCTAACTTGGAACCTCTTGATTCCTGGCGCTGAACAGGCCTTTTAATACATCTAAGTAGGCATTTGTCGGTCTTGCTTCAGACCCTGCAGCAGTATATGGAGGGGGAGGGTCATGGGAGAGGAAAGTAGTTGTGAACGAGAGAAAGAGAAAAGAGAAACAATGTAAATGATAGGTGCCAGACCTTTTGTAACACTGGGAGGAAAATCAGTTTCCATAGCTTTGGTAAAATAAACCAGTCTAGTCATTTATTGGTTTACATTTTCTTATTTCTTTTTATATTTCTTTTTACTTCACTCAGTATGATCGAGAGGACGTCTTGTGTGATGTAAAATGCATAGTTAGAATCACGTGGGTGTCACTGTTAAATATTCAACTGTACTTGTGCATTAGAAAGACGCAGTATCCGAGCGGCCCAGAGAGAGTTTGAACACCCTGTGGATTCGCGTGGCCAATCCAGTCATGTTATGTAATAACACTTTATGCAAGAAATCTATTTCTCTATATGTATAGAATTAGTCAACATTCCATAAAGGTACTAAGTCACAACATAAAGTTTCCTGCGTCTTGTGAGAGCAGATCATAAACTTTTCTACCCAATTCCACATTCAGTGGCTTCAGATCGGTAGCTTGAAACTGGCCATGGGGGGTGTGTTTTACACCACAGAAATCAACAAATGCGATGGATCTAAGTTCCCCTCCCCTGAGAGCCGCTACACGTTTACAGCGCCCCACTGGGAGCAAGGGCGGGAAAGACCGTTCCTACCATCACTGATGATTTTAATTTTAGCTACTTTGGGCGGGGCCATATTCCCAATCATAATATGATGACATGATTCATATTTTAATTTGCTAAATCAATCTGCTCAGATTTGCTGAATCGATCCACTAAAATTAATTGCTAATGTTAATAGTACTTTGAAGATCAAAGGCTCAGCTATCTGAAGCGCTTTCAAACTTATTCTCTTCAATTTTCCTGTTCCATTATTTTTGTCTTTCTATATAAAAACTGCCTAGACTATCAAGAAAGAGCGCTCAGGGATTTTTTAGTTCTTCCGTTTCCCATAGTTGCGGCCTTCAAGAGAGTTGGGCGATGGCTATACAGTGTGCTGAGTCTGCAGCGTTCTGGAAATTGCTAGGCAGCATATTGTGGGTCATAACACAGAACCCTGGATGGAGGCAGGACCTAATGGAACTAATAATCCGGGCCTTGTTTGATACACACCATGAACTGAGTGTAGAGGGCACTAACTGAAATCAAATGTCCCTTTCAGTTGAGAAAAGAACAATGAACCTAAATAAGTTAGGATTGATGAGAGGGCCGTTCAATCACTCCCTGCCTTTGGGCAAGTCATTTTACCCTAAATGGAGTTCTGGTCCTCACTTGTGAATCAAGAGGGGATTGAAATGAATGATTTAAAGTCATGCAAAATGACACGTTGCTCCCAGATGACTGAATCCAGCGAGTCGGAAGCCAATACTCGCTTGACATATTTCGTGGAAATTCCCAGGAAAAAAACACCCTAGAATAAAGCACATTTGATCCAGAGAGGATGGAGTAAATTAAAAAGAGTAGTTGATTCATTCATTTATTCATTCATTTTCCCACCCACCCATCCATCTATCACGGGCTATGTGACAGACCCCGTGACATGCTAACTTCTGGGTGAGATGTCAGACAGACACAGAGAGGCATACCTAGCAAGAGAGGCGAGCTATGAAATCTGTGTGTGTGTGCACGCGTGTGCATGCGTGTGCGTGCGTGTGTGCCCTCACACGTGTGGGGAGAGGTCCTGAGTGGTGAAGAGAACAATGGCCTCTTATGAGCAGAACCTGCAACCGTCTTCACGGCCTGTAATTGTTCTTTTCTTGCTTTAGAGATTCCATTTCCATCAGGAAATACGGAGGGTGAGACAAGAGGGAGAGAGAAGCATTTGGAACTGATGCTGTCTTAGTGTCTCATTTCTCTTACTGCCTCTCTCCTCCCCAGCTGGCGTCACCGGGGTGAGGGAGGAGGTGTACACGGCCCCTCCCGGTGTCCTGGAGCATCTGCAGCCTCACGTGGCCTTTCCCCAGACATTCAGAGGAGCCAGTCGGTCATCCCACAAGGCTCCCGGGCGTGGGGCTCTGGTGGAAGACTCCCCGGTGGGACTTGGTCCTTGGTCTATTCTCGTGGCCCTGATGATGCTTGATGGCTGCTTCCTTTTTATAAGGTTTTTTAATCTTTTTTTTTTTTTTTGAGAGAGAGACAGAGAGAGTGCAAGCACATGAACATGGGAGGAGCAGAGAGAGGGAGCGAAGGAGAATCCCAAGCAGTGGGAGTGCAGAGCCTGATGCGGGGCTGGAACTCACAAGTCATGAGACCATGACCTGCATGGAAACCAAGAGTTGGACGCTCAACCGACTGAGCCACCCGGGCGCCCCTGATGGCTGCTTCTGAAGCGTGGTGGCTGGCTCACAAGGGCGCCACTGAGACTCACCTGTGTCTACTAGCCTGTCTCTAGCTTTGACTGTCACGTCCAGTCTCCGCTGTGATTTGAAACTTCCCGGGGCTGTGTCGAAGGAGACAAGGACAGCAGGTACCATGAGTATTTACCAATGTGCTCATGCGCCCTAGAATGTCCCCTGACCCTCTCTAGTTGTTTGCAACACACACACAGGTGCAAATACACAGGCACACGCGTCTCCACACACACACTCGGGACTTGCATCCTGAGTGGGGGTTTCTGGGGCTCCAGTGCTGACGGCTCTTCATCCCCCCCAGCTCCCCTATCTCTACAGCCCCTTCCCTGCTCTTTACCTTCCTCCTTCCCCCTGCTTCCCTACTCCAGCCAAAAAGGCAACAGGAGGTCTAGTTTATATTACTAGATAGGTAAATATTTGAGCACACTTTTAATAATCACCATGAAAGTGTAATACAGTGTGTCCGATGCGACTGCAGTAAAACAAAGTGACAACGGCGATGATTACCATGCACCTGGCACCTCCTAGACGGTCTGCATGAACGAACTAATGTGCTCCTCACAACAGACAGTTGGAGTATGTGCTATGATCGTCCCCATTGCAACAGCGTTGAGGTGACTTGTCCAAGGACATGCAGGCACTTTAGTGGCAGAGACAGGGACAGGACTGGGAATTAGGCTCCAAAACCTACACTCTTCGCTAACATTAGATGACCATAGATAAGCCAAGTGGAAACATATTCCACGAAAGTAGGACACTTTCAGCAAAATGTAAGGCATTTGGTATAATTGGAACTTAGGTTGTGGGAATAAAATGTCAGAACATCAGGCTGGAAAGGGAATTTGGGGACAGGTTCTTTACCATGGCAAGAAGTTTGGGATGTACCCTGGATACACCTAGCAGAGGACATTTGGAAGACAAGTAACAGACAGAATAATTTTTTAAAGGCGTGCCTGGCGGCACTCTGAAGTCTGGACGAAACAGGAGAGAGATTGGTGGTGAGGGATCATTTGAGAATCTGCCCATTGAGTCATTTGTTCAGCAGATACGAACGGCCTGGACGCCAGGAATGAAGATGAAATGTTACAGACCAGACAAAATGGATGGGTCACGGCATCCAGGGCTCACGGTTTAGTGAGGATGACAGGACGTAAGCACACAAATACCCTCTGGAGGCACCTGCAAAATGCAGAAGTGCAGCCACGGCTTCTTTCTCTCAAGAGAGAACAAAGGCGCTTTCTGAGCTGGGTGCAAGGTGTGCTCCGTGGAAACTGAAAATGCTTGGACACAGTTAGATTCCTTTAAGTGTGGCAGGAAAATAACGGACCCCACTTGCCTAACGTATCCCAAGCTCTTAATAACCATGAAATATTTTGCGTATCAGGTACCGTAGTTGTTCGTGTCTGTTGACAATGACAAGTACTCAGCAACCATTGCTTTAGAGTATTTGATTTAGTCCCCAACCAAAACCAATCCATTCATTCAGCAGATTTTTCAGACTCATAGGACGCAGGTGACACAAGGTGTCCGTGGTGAGCCAGACACAGCCCCTCCCTGCGGGGGACATACATGCATGTCTTCCTAAACTTTGTTGCAGGATGGCATCGGACTATCTGCACAAGTGTCCATGTGACATTAGTAACAGAAGGCAGTCAGCACAAAGTCTAGAAAACCCCAGGGCAAAGAGAATCGGAGGTACAAAAACTGTAGAGCTAGAGAGGGATTGCAAGGAAAATCCTAAAGAGCAATGCCTGATCTTCTCTAGAGAAACGGTCTTAGCAGATGTGGAAAATGCAGGGTTTATTTTAAGAAGAGAGATGTTGCATCCCAAAGTTGTGTAACGAGCAGAATGAGAATGACCCTTCCATTCCGTGGGGTTTTGAATTTTCTCTGTGACCTTCACCGACTTGAGGGAAATACTCTTCATGCTCCGCACTAAGAACTTCAGCCTCTCTTACGACGAAGGACGCTTTGCGACATTTTCAAGACTCTGCTTTGATATTGTGATTTAAGATGATGCTTGTTTCCAGAATTACAGCCCAGTGTGCAGATTGTGTGTTTTCCCATGTGTCGTTGGGATACAAGTCTAAAATGTCAAAATAGCTTGATTTTAAAATATCACGTTTTCTACAAAAGCAGGACACTTAGTTATGCGGCCCAAGGCCAAGGCAGAGATTCTGTGAGGCCGATAACAGTTTTTCATTAAAAAATTGGCAGAGGTTTTAGTCGATAAATGCAGTATCGATAATTTCATGTGTCTTACTTAACCGGCCAGTACACACACTTGTCGTTTGGTAAGCAATCTTATTGTCAGAATCAAATAGAATACATTTTACCAGGCACCATGTTACTTTAATAAAGATGAGATTTTCAACATTTTATGTTCTTATCCCCTCAATGTGTTGTTCCACCGGCAAACTTGAAAAGAGGGTGGCATTTCTATGAAGATACTCTGTCCTACTTGAAAGTCCCCTGAACCGCCAGCAGCAGACACTAATGTGCACCCTGTTCTAACCTGGGAGCTCTCCGGGCTCCGTGTTCTGTGTCCTTCACACGTGACCTCTATTCTTCAATCGCTTTAGACGCAATGACAGCAGGACCAGACTAGTTTAAGAAAATGTTGGCACAGCCAAAAGAAGATCCTTTTCCTCTCTACAAAGGGGCCAAATCAAAATGTAAAGAATGTGGTAAATATAGAGGAAGTAGACTGACACTTGCAGTTTACAGAGAAGTAACTCAATAATGAAGACAAAAGAGTTATAGCTCACACCTGTTGTTCCCTATACGACCCAGGCACTGTCCCCTAGGAGGTGGGGAGGCACTGTTGTTGTCCTATTTTGTGGAGAAGGAAACTGAGGCATAGAGGGACTAAGGAGCGTGGCCGCGTCCATCCACTAGTAAGGGAGGAGTGAGACTCTGGAGTGAGGGCCCTTTGCGCTCTCTCCCTACTGAGAATCCACAGACCGGTTAGCAGCTTTCCTGACACGTGCTAACATGTGACCAAGCTGGCGGAGGTTCCTTTTAGCGGTTGGTGGCATCTCTCCTGACACCTTTCGCATCGGCCCCCTCCGTCTACAACTACCTCCTCCGAATGCTCCAGGCACACGAATTACCTCCCTTTGTTTCCATTTTTACCAGTGACACAGTCCAATTCTTTCAGCACTTGGAGAGGAGCGATTCGATTTTCTAATTTTAGTTTTACCACCTGATATAAACAGCATGCAAACTGAAACATACCAAAAGGTATTTTGTTTTTCAAAAGAAATTCAATTGAACTTTAATTGATAAATCTGTGAAGATATTTTTAACAGTAGGGTCTTTCCAGGGCCCCTTACCTGCCTCTGGCAGTGACGCATGCAGTGAAGATGAGGTCACAGACCGTAAGCTTGGCCCGTCCATTCCGAGGCCTAGCATGACGCCATCTTTTGGGAGAGAGAAACACGGTATTTCTAAGCAGTGAGAATTGTTCTCTCTTCATGCGATGGTTCACATCCCTTTGTAAATATTCCTATGCTCCTGGGGAAAAATTGGTTTTCTATCACCACAAAACAATTAGTACCTGCCTTGTGTTCCACAGTTGGTGACCCAATTTCATATACCTTGTCGGTTTACATATTTCCCATAATTACCATTTGTTTCCCCTGTGATGGGTTAGCGGGGCTTTTAAGGCATGTTTTTCCTTAGAGCAAGGTTCATGAACACTAGTTGTCTTGCATAATACTCTTAGCTCCCTGCCCACCAAGTCCTCCGCCTCTTCTGTTTTCCTAATGGGGGCCTCACAGGCTCGCTCAAGGATCTCCTTGGTTCACGCTATTACGAGACCACGGCCTTTCTGAAGTTACTCTGATCATTGCCTCACCACTACTGCCCCATTTTCAAAACCAAAATGTGCATCTTACATCTTTAGGCACCTCCATCTGGAAGTCTTCCAGTTTACATCTGAAACTGAACTTCTGACCTGTAATACAGCCCCTTCCCAACACCAGTGACATTTCACTGGCTTCTGCTGTTGGAAACCAGACCATTACATAGATTCCATCAAGTTCTTTATTCTCCCATGTCCGTTATTCATCCGATCCTGTATCATCCAACCCTGTAAAGTATTCTGACACTCTTCTTCTCTTCTCCTGTCATGTCCAACCTGCTTTCTAGGTCAACACCACAATCCAAGTCCTCTGCTATAATCTATTAGCTGATGATTTACACCTAGACATTTCCTCCTTTCTAAGTTATCCTGTATTCCACAGTCTGGTTATACTCTGTTAACACACACACACACACACACACACACACACACACACATACACACACACACAACACTGGATTAAAGATTTAAAGATGAGACTATAAAACTCCTAGAAGAAAAGATAGGAGAAAACCTTCTTAACATGGATCTTGACAATGATTTCTTGGATATGACACCAAAGCAGACAAATGGAAATACATCAAACGAAATAGCTTCTGCAGCACAAAGGAAACAAGAAAGAAAAAGCAATCTATGGAACAGGAGACAATATTTGCAAACCTATATCTGACAAAGGGTTACTATCTTAAATATAGGAGGAACTCCTATAACTCAAAAATAAAGACACAAATAACCTGATTTAAAGATGGGCAAAAGACTTGAACAGACATTTCTCCGAAAAAGAAATGGTCAACAGGTATATGAGAAGGTGCTCAGCCTCACCAATCATCAAGGAGATGCAAATAAAAACTACAAGATAAACCACTTCACAGCTGTTAGAACTGTTAGGCTAGCGATCACCAACACGTAACACATGTCAGTGGGTCTGTAGAGAAAAGGAGAACCTGTATGCTCTTGACGAGAATGTAAAATGGTGTTGCTGCCATGAAAAAACAATATGGAGGGTTCTCAACAAGTTAAAAGAGAGAAATCACACCGTATGTGACGACATGGAGAAAATGTGAGCATTGATGCTAGTGAAATAAGCCTGACAGAGAGGGACAAATAATGGACGGTTCCACTTGTAGAAGGAATCTGACACAGTCAAAGCCGTAGAAGCAGAGAATAGAAAGGTGGTCACTAGGGACTGGGAGAGATTTGCTGCCTGATGTGTATAAAGTTTCAGTTATGCAGGATGAGTAAGTGCTAGGCTATTCTTTCCTAAACGGTATTTCATCATGTCAGCCCCTTGCTTGAAAACCATCTTTATTTTCCTTGTGCCGGAAGTATTCAGTCTGGATACAGTGGACGGCAGAAGGGGCCTTCCTGTCCCCCAACATTATCCACTTCTGAACTAAGCACTGACTCTTGATGACGTTGTGTCCAATTCTCACCAGCATGTCTTTGTTCTGTACGCTCACCCCTTCCCATCTTGAAAGGCTCATCAAGACCCACCTCTCCCGTGAAATTTTTCCTGTTTACTCCGGCCCATAATTATCTCCCGTTCCTCTGAGCCAGGGCATTTTCCTATATACCCTTGGGATGTACCCCTCATTTAGCAGTTTAGCATGTACTACTTTGAAATTTTACTTAATTTTTTTGTGAGTCTATTTTTTTAAGACACTAGAGAGGGAATTAACATCATTTAGCACATGCTTTCTCATTGAATCCTCGTGATAACCCTGGGAATTAGCTTCCTGTTTACAAAAGTGAACTCAGGCCCAGAAAGACTCAGTGACCCTCTAATCAGAGTTTGAAAGTGATGGAGTTCATTACATGCAAGCGATGGGTTTGAACCTTGATCTGCCCAATTACAAGCCCGAGCTGCTCCCTGTAAAGGCAGACTCACTAATTCATCTTTTCCACAAACTGCTGATATTAAAATGTGAACCCAAGGGAGGAAGTCATATTCCTCTTCCTTTTCCTGCCCACTAATATCCCCATCTCTCCCTGACGTCTGGCACCGCACTGTAACTAGCGTAAGCTACTCACTATATTTCTTGCTTTAGTTTCTTAGGTGAAATTTGACTAAGAAATATAAGAATTCATGAGTTTAAAGAACTTTAATAAATTTGTATCAAATCCCTGAAAAATGCATGCATAGAAAAATTACATGCCTATAAAAAAGAGGCAGTCAGTACTGCCCTCACAACAATTTCCTTCCTAAAATTGCTTCTTGACATTAACTTCACCTGAATTCATCCTTTCCAACCTCCTTAATTCTACTCATTTGGCAGAGTGTATTAAGGTTCACAGTACATTGTCTAATTCAAGGACTGTTTTTATAAATTAATGCCATGTTTTGCAATTAGCACCAGTGGTAAACGCCACAAGTGATCTGTTTCTAACTCTGAGCCAACTTCTAACACTGCAGTACTTTCCAGGTCTACCATCCATTTCTTGCTTCTCAATTCTATTAACAACTGTTATCCCCAAATATTAGTATCTTCTCTCTGCCTGTGGCAAAATTTTAGTATTTTTAGCATTATATAGAAATGTGATAAAAGAAACTTTGGAGATGTATATTAGTACATATTTTGCTCCTTTTATGCCTTGTTGATTTAAAAAATGCCATTTTTAACTTTTTAGGAAATTTCTTTAACTTTATGACAGGTGAGGAAGGGTGGGAATGTTCAAAGCTAAAGAACAAAGGATTATTTCTTTTTTATTTATTATACTTGAAAGTATCACTCACTGACTGCTGCAGTTAGGAACATACAATTCCTGGATAATAAAGGTTAAGTGTGCATAAATTCGAGATGTGCTTACAACTGACCTTTAGCTGTCTTGTTAGCATTTTTGACAGAAACTTAAAATAAGGTTATTCCATAAAGTAATTTGATTCTCCATTCTCAAGTCCAGATTTGTTACTCAGTAATTAATACCTTTCAGCTAGACAGAGCCTTCAGTAATGGTAGTAAAGTGGCAAGCCATCAAGATGGTAAAAAAAAAAAAATGGTGAGCCCTGGGCTCCCGTCCTTACTCTGCAACTGCTTGGAATGTGGTTTCAACACGTCACTAAGACCCTTCTAGCTTTATAGATTGAATTGGACGGGCTCTGGGGCTCCTGGGTGGCTCAGTTGGTTAAGCATCCAACTTTGGCTAAGCTCACGATCTCAAGGTTCGTGGGTTCAAGCCCTGTGTCGGGCTCTGTTCTGACAGCTCAGAGCCTGGAGCCTGCTTTGGATTCTGTGTCTCCTTCTCTCTGCCCCTCTCCCACTCACATTCTGCCTCTCTCTCTCTCTCTCTCTCTCTCTCTCTCTCTCAAAATAAATAAACATTAAAACATTAAACTGGACAGACTCACCATCTTTATAAGTTTGAGCCTGCCCATCCCTGAGTCTAGTCAATATACTCATTTGTTCATAGAACAGATGCCGGGCTTCCACTTGTGGTTAGCAATCATCTCTCATCATTGTCCCCATCAACATCTTACGCATTGACTGTTAGTTTTGTTACCAGTTATCTTTAAGGGTTTGTTTTGCTTCATTTCTTGCTATTGTGAATATTTTTAAAAAATGGTTTTTTTGTAGTTTTTAGTGGCATATGGGAAAGCTATTATTTTTAATGTGCTGATCTTTTATGCAGCATTTTGTCTGAACTCTCTTCCTAATTAAACTTGTTTGTAGATTCTCTGGGTGTTCTATGTAGGTAGCTAAGTCATCCTCAAATAACGAGAGCCTGTTTTTCCTTGACAATATCCATACATATTTTATTTTCCTCATTAGCTAGAACCTCCAGTACAAGGTTGAGATGATGACAGTGTCCCTTCCCTGGATTGGTCTGTAATGAGAGTGTTCCTAATGTTTATCACAAAGTGTGGTAATTTGCTATAGGCCTTTGCATTGAGGTTTTATTTTTTTTTAATTTTTTAAATGTTTATTTATTTCTGAGAGAGAGAGGGAGAGAGACAGAGTGTGAGCAGGGGAGGGGCTGAGAGGGAGACACAGAATTGGAAGCAGGCTCCAGGCTCTGAGCTGTCAGCACGGAGCCCAGCGGGGAGCTCGAACCCACGAGGTACAAGATCATGACCTGAGCTGAGGTCGTATGCTCAACCGACTGAGCCACCCAGGCGCCCCGAGTTTTTATTTTTTAATAATTTATTTCATCAAATGCTTTGTCCACATCTATAAAGATGATCTCCTTTTTCCTCCTTTGATCTAAAAACTTAAGCGTGCTGTTGAAGCATTTTGGAGAGTCTGCAGTGTGGCCTTCCTGGCCGTAATTTTTAACATGCCCCCCATTCAGTTTGCCTCCTGCTTGACGTCTAGTCAGTGAGGTTGGGCTGGTCGTGGTGATGAGGTTGTGCTGGCCTCCGATAGGAATGTGTTTCCTTCCTTCTTCTTCTTAAAGAGCCTGTACAAATGTACAAAACGTTCTTAAAGAGTCTGTTGTTTTCAGGTTAGATCATTTCATTAAGATCCAATTTTTAATATGTTATTATTTCTATAAGGACTTTCCCTTTGGTCTCTGAGTGATTTAAAGGTGTTTTTAAGGGGCGCCGGGTGGCTCAGTCAGTTAGGTGTTTGACTTCAGCTCAGGTCATGATCTCATGATTTGTGAGTTCAAGCCCCACATTGGGCTCTTTGCTGGCAGCTCAGAGCCTGGAGCCTGTTTCAGATTCTATGTCTTGTTCTCTCTCTATCCCTGCCCTTCCCCTGCTTATGCTCTGTCTCTCTCTCTTTCTCTCAAAAATAAATAAACATTAAAATAATTTTTAATGAAAATGTTTTAAATTTCCAAATATGTAGAGGTTAAAAGTTTGCCTATTATTTAGTTAATTCAACATTTATATTATTTCATTTTCTTCAGAACATGTGACACATATGACATAGATATTTTGGAATTTCTTGAAACTTATTTTGTGTCTTACCACTATTCAGTTTTCTAAACTGTCTCTAGTATGCTTGTAAAAAATCCGTCTTATCTAATTATTAAAAGCAAGGTTTTATAGAGGCCCATTAAGTAGACCTTATGTCTAAAATGTGTCTAAATTTCATACTGAAAGGTAAACAAATGACAATAATTTAAAAACTCAGAAAAGGAAAGCCATAATGGGATGACTAGATAGCCCACCAGATATTAAAATTTGTTAAACAGTTGTGATAATGAAATCAAAATAGTACTGGTTTATAAATAAGAAAGTCCAGTGAAACAAAATAGAAAGTCAACAAATAGGGCTTTCTAATCAGTGAAAGATTATTTAATAAATACTTTGCGACAATAGGATAGCCACTGGGGAAAAGGTACAGTTGGAAGAATACCTCCCACCTTACATCAAGAGACGTTGTAAATGAATAAATGAATTTAATATAAATAAATCATAAAAATACTAGAATAAACCATTATATACTGTCTTTTGTAATTGTTTCTATTCTTTCTGCTACAAAATGGGGGGGGGAGTTTTTAAATGATGACTCAACATTCAGAACCCCAGAAAAGATTAATAAATTCTATAACAACCAAGCAAAAGTCTTCACGGCCAAAAAACATTTTTTTAAAACTTCCATCCTATACAAAGGTTGTATCTCCCTAGTATAAGAAAAACTTAAGAGAGAGAGAAGAAGAGAGAGAGAGAGAAGCAATGATTACCAAAAAATGGCAAAGAATATGAAAGATAATTCACAGGAAAGGGTGTACAAATGTCTTTCAAAAATATCTTTAAAAGGTGATTATTCTCACATTAAGAGAAATGGAACTTAAAGCAACACTGAAATACTATTTACCTGTGATATTGTCAAAAATCAAACTCTAATAGCATTTTCTTTGAATAAGCAACAGAAAAACAGTTACTGTCACTTATTGTTGATGAAAATATAATTTAGTACCATCCCATGAAACACCGTTTGGCAATTTCTATCAAAACTGCAAATATATACCCCCTTTGAGAAAGCAATTTCTCATCCAGGAACTTATCCTAGATCATACTTATAATTACCTTTGTCTTTCGCTTTTTTCTGTCATTGTATTTTGAATATGGCTCTCATAAACAAATTTATAATGGACACATATTTTTGACAATCTTTTGATAAGAGAATTTAATCTGTGTATACTTGTGATGGTTACTTATAAATTTGGATCCATCCTACATAGTATGTCCTCTTCATGCATTTTCCTGGGGGCAGGAGAGATGTTAAACCAGCCTTCTGTTGAAAGGCTCTATCTTATGTCAGTAGAGCTTTATCCATTCCCTCTACTTCATTCTCTTCTCTTGAAAGTGAATTTTATTTCTATTTTTTAATGGATACCCTTCCACTTTAATATACTTAATTAGTTTTAAAGCTAACCAATAACTATCTCATCCCTATCAACGCAAGGACCTTACTTTGACTCAGACCACCTTCCTGTCATTGGCTCTACTTTTGCTGTGTAGTATAGCAACTTCACTTTGTAACCTCACCATAATGGATGATTTTTTAAAAAAATTTATAGTCAGTGCTTATTTGATCTTATCCATTTGTTCAACAATTTATTTTCCATTATCTCTTGCATCTCACTTCTTTGTCTTGTGTTCAGCTTACTCTTTAGTACATTTTGTCCTTCAGTCAGGGTGATGATCTCTGGCTTAAAACAATAAAACAAACACAAACTCTCTATCTTGGTCAAATCCATTTAGTTTGCCTTTACCTTGCATCCTGGTTCAGCCAAATACGGCGCTGAAGATTCTTCTTTCAGTGTGTTGAGGGAATTTTACTCTGTCTTGTGGCCTCTAATTTGTTAATGAGAAGTGTAAAGTCAAGTCTGATTTTGATCACTTATATGTAATCTGTCTTTTGTTTCTAGATGCTTTGAAATGTTTTCTTTGACTTTGGAGTTTTATAGTTTTTCTGAAAAGTGTCCAGATTTGCGTCTTCAGTCTGAAGATGTACATCTTTGTTCAATTACAAAAGATGTGCAGGCATGATTTCTCCAAACACTGCCTTTCCTGCCTCCCTGGAACTCTCCCAGGTGGCGGCTTCCTGGGCGGCCTCTGCATTGGGCTTCCAGGTTCCATGACCCAGACCCCTCCTTCTCTTTTCACCCGTGGTCAACCTATTGACCGACGACTGGATCCTTACGTTAATGATGCTCTATATTCTTCGGAAATTTTATTTCATTCTTTCCTAAAAAATGAAATATTCTATGTTTTAAGCATTTAAAAAAATTCTTTTCAGATTTATTCTGTAATTTCTAGTTGCTAGTTCCAGACCTCATTGCCATGCCCACTGGCCTATTTAGTCTTCCTTGTGGTGGCTCCATCACCATGACGGTGCGAAGTGTCAGCTGGGGTTGCATTTTCTCAGCAGCCCTATGCGCCTAGATCATGCGAGGCTTAACACTTATCTGGGCCCCAGAAGTTTCCTTCCTAGGTTCTGTGAACAAATTTTTTTTCTTAATTCCTTGAGTTTGCATTTTCCTTTGGGTTTCTCTCTTTCAAAGGAAATTTTTCCCATCAAGAGTTTTGTCACACATCAAGCTATCTTTCTCTTTTTACAAGCTTTCTTTCTGTTTCCACAACAAATGGAGAGACTTCCTGGTCCCCTTTTCACAGAGGCAGCCTCACTGGGTTCCGGTCCCCTGCAGGAGTCTCGGCTTACCCCGGATCTCACCAAATGCCCTGTTCGCCTGGACTCTGGAGACACCAACACCTCCGTCCCAGTCTTGCAATCTGGTCTGTATCTGATGTTCTCTTGAGCCACACGGCATCTGGCATCCGAGGATTTCCTGACATCAACTTTGCATTGAACACATTTTGGTGTTTCTTAGATTTGGTAGCACTTTAAGGATCCACATTAAGCTTGTCCTCCATCCTTGTGAGGTCTCTTTGTTTTTAAAGAGCATTTTTCATGCTAAGAAATCTTACTTTTGCATTAAAAATTCATGTATCTATACATAATTTTAATTGTCTATTCAGCATCATTGAAAGAAGTTTAAAGTGACATTACTTCAGTTATTCATCACAACCACATCCACATGCATTTGGGAAAGTGCATCCATGTTTGAAATGTGTTACCTACATGGTCCACAAGACAGTGTGTAGTGCCTGTGTCATTTGTAAAACCTCCTTCAATAACTCAGCAGCTCCCTCAGGTATCAATGGTGGAGCTAACGCTTTATTTTAGAAATGCTATAATAAGTCCAAAATATATTAATAGATAATTATACTGTTTCAGATTAGTTTGTGATTTTTAAGCAAGATCCTTGGTTCTTATTATAGGAGTTGTAATAACAGGCATTTCCAATTATATTTCGTTTGCTAATTGAAGCAAAGATGTGGAAAGTGTAAGAATAAGTTCCTAATTTGAGGTTTATAATGAGAATCATTAACCTCATTGTGTTTCTGACCTTTCAGTATAGTATTAATACCTTACACATTTGTTCTGGGGATAAAAAGTTATATATGATAGGCCAGGTAAAGTTGGAATTTTATTGCTTTTGACCAAAGGTCATTCTAAGATTTAGAGATAACTTTGTGAGTACTGTGTGATCTTTAAAAAGCTATGAAATATAAATTTTAAGAAAAGAGAGAGATTCTGTGAGTGAAACTAATTGATGTTTCTGGAGTGAATGTCCAAGTAATCATTGATCAGTATATTACCATTTAATTTCACTTAGTGTATCTAAAATAGCTCGTGCTCTATGTTGGTCTTCAAATGCATTTCTTTTAGTTCTGGATTTCTTGCATAAACATTGAAGAAAGTTTCCAAAATCTAATATAAGTTTGAAAACTACAATTTTTATAGTAATACAAAAGAACCATAAAGTGCAATATGTCATTAAAACTAATTATTCTCAGACGAAAATTATTTATATAAGTAAAGAAAAGATTTGTTGCTAAGTAAACAGTAAATAAATGACCTTTTGTAAATCTAAATGAACAAATGAAACCATTGATTTAGAAGAACCTAAAGGATATAGTCACCATGTCCTCATTTATCGTTTCCGTAAATTTTGGTTTTCATCTTGAATTATTCTCAACATCCAGATTTTTAAAAAAAGAGTTTGTATTATTATTAACAATATATTAATTATTGACATACATTAATGTGTTTGTTTTGATGATACTATGGAAAACAGAAACTTTTCCTTCCAAAGTTTTCAAAATAAACAGAAGAGCAAATTAATCCCTAAATGATTTCTAGTGAAATAAGGATAAATAGAAACACCAAGAAACAAACCATCCTGATTGTTTGTTAAAATACTCGTAAAATTCCTAAAATGTAAATAATCATCGTAGTCCTCATGGGGGAAACGTAACATTTTATTTGTAGGATACATAACACTGTAGACAGTATAAACTCATAGAAGCCTACAGGCCCCCTGCGCTCTGCCTGGTCTGTGGTTTGGGCTCTAGAGATGGCCATTCATCATGCCCTCAGCCAAGTATCATCTCAAAGAGTTTGCACAGAGGACAGATTCAAGGGGACAGAATTGAAATTCAACGCATGCTTCTTGAGTATTCACCTGTCATGTGCCTTTCAAATGCCCCTTCAGGCAATGACAGAACTTAAACAACAGAACTTAAAAAACCACAACGAGTAAATGATAAAGTGTCCCTAGCAGATCAAACAGGTTGGTCAGTCAACTTCCTAGATACGAGGAGTTGCCAACAACCCAGAGGTCTGGAGAGAAGGGGAGCAGAGCTTTCAGAGATAGCCTCTAAGGAGCACGAGTGAGACTAGTCTGGTTGGGGAACAAAAGACCCCAGTGGTTCCAGGGAACAGTATTGCAGCAGGACCTGCACCCGGATCAGCGAGGTCCTGTTGAGACTTGAGTGACGAGCAACCACAGATCAGGACCCACGAGTGTAGAGAATGGAAATAGGAAGGCAAAAGTAGAGACAAGGAAATTATTGGCTATAGTAAGCTGATAGCTTAGACTAGGCAGGAAGTATGCAAAATGGCGGGAAAAGAAATCAGGATTTGCTTGGAGATAGAATCAACTAGAAAATGATAGAGTGAATACAGGACTTGAAGGAAGGAAATCAAGGATTGTCCTCAATGCTGTGGTATGGTGTCAGGAAGCCCAGGGTCAGTGTGTTATGTAATGAGAACAGAAAAGAGACTTGAAGGTTAGACGACATGAAGGTCACTGGTGACCTGGGAAGATACACCTGCAGTGGAATGGTAGACAGGTGGGCTGAAGAGAGAACAGGAGTGAGGAAGCGCAGACAACTTTACCGTGGACAAGTGAAAATGGTGCATAGCTGGCAGGAGCCCTTCAAAAAAAAGAAAAGTACATCAAAGAGAAGTCAGACATATTATTAAACAAAACACACATGATATCTCCTGTTTGGAAATGGAAATTCAGAGGATTTCCCAAGCCTAGGCCACATTCTTCATCCAAAACAACATTATAATAAAAAGAGGAACCCTAGAAGATATTCAAGCAGTAAATAAAGTTATAATACAAAACAAAATTCACCCTGTAGCAAACAGAGAAATATCTATACTATTTCAAGTAGTTTGTGACCTCAAAATATACTGACAAGTTATTACCCCATTAAAGGCAACAGATCTACAACGATATCAGATACGCCAAATAATTGACAAATGGGTCAGAAGAAGAGCTCACAGGAAAAGAACTGTAGAAATGAACTGCTGTGGTCAGTGGGCTCATGGTTAGAGATCTAGAGGTAATCTTTTCTTTCTCAATTTCTCCCTCTCAGTCCTTCATTCAATTTTTCTGTCCCTCAATTGCTTCTTTTTTTTTTCTCTCTCTCTCTCTCCTTTATTCTTTTTTCCATTGCTTTTCTTTCTTACTTTTCAAAACTTCTGAGAATAAGAATTGTGTATGTGCAATATTTATTGTTTTAAGACATATTGTGAAATGGGAAGGGAAAATAACATGCAGCTTTAAGCTACTCAGAAAAGATACTGTTAAAACATAATGTCAGAGGAAGAAAGGAAGGAAGAGGGTAGACAAAGATACAACAGACAAACCAGTTCCGGCAATATTAGTGTTTGAGTAGACTAAGACAGCCTGTGTTAGTAATGATAAAGGAGATGGAGACATGAGGATCAATGGAACAGTCACCAGGAGATGATAATAATACTGAGCCTCAATGTGCCTAACAACATAGCCTAAGAGGCAGGGTCATCTCTGCAACCAGAGTTTAGGTTAAGATCCCAGCAACCCCTCTTACTTGCTGCAGGCCTTAGGCAAGTTATGAACCTCTTAGTGACGCAGTGTCTCCAGCTGAAAATTGAAATACTGAAAATATTTACATCTTAGCGTTGTTATAAGGATCAAAAGAGCGGGTAGACATAAGTATTTGCAGTAGTTTCCCATATCAGAAACATGGCTTTTCCCCCCCATTGCTGTTGTAAATGTTGTTATGTAAGAAACATAGCAACAGAATTCCAAGAGAAAAAACTGGCATGCCAACAATGTTAGTAGGAGATTTTTAATTTGCTTTTCTAAATGACATAAACTTGTTTAAAAATGTTTGAAAAATACATGAGATAACCTCAATAAAATATTTAAACAGGGTGTCTTATCTTTCACATCATTGCAAAAGAACAAGTGAGTAAAAAAAAAATCTATGTTTTAAAAAACCTGCAAAAGAGAAAGAAAAAATAAATAAATGTAAAGTAACAACCAGGGGCCAAAAAATAAAATGACAGAATTAAAACTAAACAGTGATAAATGTGAATGACTTAATGTATTAAAATAAAGTAAATGCCTTAGATAATATTGGAGGGTTTAATAATTTAATAATTAAATTTAATAATTTGCTCTTTATAGGAGACATGTACAATGTGACAATGAGCTAAAAGAAAGAGAATTAGAAAAGCATCAATAATATAGAAAAAATATAGTACAGATGACATTTTTAAGAAGTTAGGCTACAATGTAAAGTTATAGATAATAGCATTGTACCTTTTAGAGGCTGAATGATGTAGCAACATTTTTTTAATTGCACAAAATAGTGTTCTACAATGTCTTCATATACACAAAAATACTTGAGAATGTTGGGCTAACATATGTATTCCATAAAGTTTCAGTGTGAATGCAGTAAATTGGATGAATATACAAGGAACATAAAATAAAATTGATGTATGTATAAACCTCCCTTTGGGATTAATTTCCAAGGTCAATTCCAAGAGAACATCTAAACATTCAACTTCTGACTCCCTATTTCCCTCATTGGCTGGGCGGTCCATGAGCAGACTGGAGACAGACCTCCCACTTGGGAAACTGCAGGACACTTGATTTACCCAGATCTACGGTCGACACTTGGAAATGTGGTTGGAGGGTTACCAGTCACTCATACCCAGAGATAGGCAGGCAAGTGACCAGAGACTCCAGAAAGCTGGGAGAGAGCTGGAAAGTATAAAAACCTCCTAATGGAAAAGGTCTTGGTGGGCTCCTCATTTAATGAAAAGGTGATCTTGGGAAGCTGGGTGCATTGATAAGGACTTGAAGACATGGGAAATGGGCACCTCTTACTGGAAATGTTGTATCCTTTGTTCTGTAAATGTGCTGGGTCTGAGTCTATTGGCTTCTTTCCATTCGTGATATCACCATCCCTTCTGTCACCTTGCAGGTAGCAAGTCAGGTCATGGATACTCTAGACAGTGAAGGCCCTGGGCTTGAACGAATCTCCTGCAGCTCCCAACACATCATATCTTTTCTCAACCCCAGAATTTTTGTTTCTCTTCCCCGTTGGTGCCACATATTATTGGAAAGGTCAGGACAAGAAGGCACGGCGGCATCACTGAAGATGAAAACTGTAGCAGTGGAGAAATTGATGTGTCTCTGTTCCCAGATGAGGCAGGCAAGAGAGCCTGGGGTCTTTTGATTCTGAGATATCTTGACAGGACCAAGATGCCGCTTGTCATGCAGGTTCCGGGGACGTTCACGCCATCAGATTTTATTCCTCATTCTCATATTCACCAGGTCCCGAAAAGACACACTTCATGAGAATGTATCCATGTGTGGTCCCTATTAGATTCTTGTTAGAAATTCAGATGCTAATCATTTCTCAACTGTTTTTTTTTTCATTTTACTCTTACATATCTCTTTCAACATATGTGTGATGGACTTCTTGAATTCTTTTCAATATTGCATTTGTGCCAAAGAGTACAGTATTAATGAAGAACCCCAAACCAAAAACTAAAATGCTCCCAGTGTCGATTGTGTATGGTTTTAACCTGTTAAATGTGAAGGGCAGTGACTGTGACCCTCTTGCTCATAGAATAAAGACACGATGGTTCCCGTCAGGTTGTGACATGAGTTGCTTTATAAACTTTCCCAAAGTCCTGGGGAGCGCACTGCCCCGAGGTGGCGGTCAGCTTCCCGGCTGGTCTGGCCACTCTGCGCCCCACTCTTGTCTTCACCTGACACTTCTTCTCTCTCCTTTCAGGTAGAAATTGAGAAGCTGGATTACCATCATTATTTGCCTCTGTTTTTTGAGGGGCTCTGCGAAATGACATTTCCCTACGAGTTTTTTGCTCGACAAGGAATTCACGACATGCTGGAACACGGGGAGGCCAAGATTTTTCCTGTCCTTCCACAGCTCATTATCCCGATAAAAAGTAAGTGAACAGGTGGAAAAGCATCAT
Organism: Helogale parvula; assembly: GCA_004023845.1. Classification (NCBI taxonomy): domain Eukaryota; kingdom Metazoa; phylum Chordata; class Mammalia; order Carnivora; family Herpestidae; genus Helogale; species Helogale parvula. The sequence goes on along the minus strand of PJEM01000341.1, from coordinate 206,102 downwards.
TCAGCCTATAAGGTGCCACTTTTTGACAACTTGCTAATTAAACAATAAAACACAACAGACTGACGCTTTCCCCAGGTTTTTTGGGAATTTTATAAATTGACTTACGGGGCCAGACATCCCAATCTATGATATCCCATTAGGATACTGCACAGAAGCCTAACCACAGAAATAAGCTAAGTTGCATGGGGTTTATACTAATTTAAAATGCTTCCCAGTAATGACCCAGGCATTAACATTAATTTATACCTGCAGAAGTAAAGTATGTATCTTTGTATTAGACACCACCACTAACTTCCAAGTTCTTTAAAATGTCATCCCTAAGTTTTAAATTACAATATAAACCCAATCATGTTTAGTTTCTGTTAAGTAGTAGGATTTACAATTTTAAGGAAAAAAGTCTAGAATGGAGAAGAATTACTGTTAGTAAATATTTGAATTTTTTTATCTGTAACATAGGGAAACTCTAGAGTGACACTGTCATCGACTCCATCTCTTTGTTTATAGAGTGAAATGTTTTCTTTCTGTGGCCAGATTCTCTAGGCATGAGTCTCTTTGGATGAGTGGGCTGAAAAAAAGCCCCCTCCCAAACCGTTGCTGAGATTTGCATGCACGGGATGGCCTGTAATGGCTCCCAAGCAAGACCCAAGTGACTTTAGGTCCAGTGTCCCCAGGTTGCTCCACAGCCGCCATTGACCCCTATAATGGAGCCATCGTACGGGGACGAGACTCCAGGCGGGGACAGCCGGCCTCTCAGGTCTGAGTGGCCAGGCCTCCACCATCCACCATCACGCCCCGGGGTCTGTGTCACAGGTTGTCTGCTGCTGTCGACAGGAAGCAGAGCGGTGGTGCTGAGCGCCTCCTGGGCAGGAATACCACCGTTTCCGGCCACATCTGCCCGAGACAGCTCCGCCTCGTTCCCTTGTCCAGGACGGAGGACCTCCCGGATGATGACCGGGCCCCTACTTAGTCTCCCGGCGTCTGGAAAAACCCCACCCTGGCTGTCTCCCGGGCGCCCTTGCCATGTGCTTTGACCAAAAGAAGACCAAATGGTTCGACACTGGGTTGTTGCCCACAGCCTGGGTTACTCACTCTCATCCATGGCGACCTTCTTATTGATTTGAATTAGGCATCATTAGAATTCTAGATTTGGGACGGTTCTGCTGTCTCTGTTGGAAGTGAACCAACCCTGAAACTTGCTCTCCTATTTTTGAGGTCTTTTTTTTTTTTTTTTTTTGGCAAGAGATCTGTAACTGACCACTCTTGTTCTCCACCGAGACACAGAGAAGTAAAACCAGGCGAAAGGACAGGCTGCCTGCTGGAAAGAGTAGCGCGGAGAGGGAAATGACACTTGAAGGCAGTTTCCCTGCCCCTCATGCATCCTGCGCAGAGTGAAGGGCTCATCTTTGAAGTCCTTCAGGAAGGATGTATAACCCTGACTTATAGTAAAACCTTTTTCAGACGTGATTTATTCTAACAGCTCACAATTTTTGAATATGTTAAATTCTATTTGAAATGCTACATTTTTCTAAAGACAAATGTACAGGTTTTACTGACAAGTAAAAAGGCTCAGACATTCGCCCCAGGAACTATCTTTACAGCACAGGATCCTTCACTTCCTGCCCCAAGTAGGGTAGCAGCAACCTCCGGAAGTCTGTTCTTTTCTTTAAAAGAAACTGATCTTCTTAGAATCATTGTCTTCTCGGGACTTTTTCACTCATATCTCCTTTGAAAACACTGATGGGCAGAAAGAGAGTTTCTAAGTAATATTTTGATATACTATTTATAATTAAAACATACCAAAGCAGAGAGCATTGCAGACCAAGGTGAAGTGATTTTCAGTTTTATTTGATCTGTATTTTAGAGATGTTTAAGTGAGTTACAAGAGAAGTGGTGTGTTCTAAGGACAAAATTCATAGGACACACATACTAGAGGTAATTTGCTCACAAGTGAAAACATTATTAAGAACTCAGTAAACATATTTTGTCAGGTAAAATTAACTAGATATGAATTTGATAATTCATGGTTCTAGAGGCAATGAAAACTTATTCTGGTAGATGCCACTCTTTTCTTCCTGGACTTCTGCTATTATATACTGATCCTGAATCCAACTTGGCTTGCTTCTCAATCTTTTACATCACTGAAAGCCAATTTTCACCCCCTCAGGAAGGAATACTGACTAGGTAAGATCGTGCACAGTTCCAGAACAGTGTGAAAAATATTATGTGCAAAGCACTAAATCTTTCCAGTGAATTCTGGAATGAGGCAAATTGATCTAGAGGCAGGCTGGTGCACATAACTGGCAGGAGCGTGTACCTTGTTTCCAAGCTGTATAGTAGTTTGATTTTGACTCTTTCCTGGGGCAAAAATTAACGTCCCCATCACCAGCTAGCAGTTTTTGAATCATTTTCTCAAATTCTAACTAATATCTATAGTAGTAAAGCAAAATACATAAACTTTCGGCAAGAGTAAGAACTGGAATGAGTTTCCTATCTACTTCTGGAACCTGGGGTTGATTTCAGTCAATTACAAGGCTGATGACACTGATCAAAACAAAATGGACACATCCAGTGTCTCTAGGTTTTCTAGGCTTTCTAATGTGAAAACAGGTAAGAAGTAAGAAGACACTTTTCTTTCTTCTTCTGTCTTTGGTTCAGGACCCCGGATGGGGTCATTCAGAACTAACGAGAAGAGCACACACCTGACACCTCGTGGATACACGGCTTTGTGGCCCAGTTATAGTTGCTCCCCGTACCCCCACTTTTTGGGTTTGCTGGGTCAGGAAGTCTAGGAGAGCACCAGCGTAAAGCAGTCAGGGTTGGCTAGGGAGCACGTATGCCGAGAGCACCCGGAAAGCTTTGGAGGCAAGGATGGGCTGCACGCTCTCAGCAACCTGAGCTATGGGCGCAGGTGTCCACTTACTCCATCCAGTTAGGGAAACATAAATCCATCAAACCCCAGCAGAGCAATTCCAGGGAGGGGCCTCTAGCAACTTTGCATATTGAGCTCAAAAGGGGATTCCAGTGGTGGCCAGGAGGACAGAGACGCCAAGAGCAACCACGGATGCTGGTTGTGGGAACCTCTCCTCAGTAGAAGCAAGAACAGTAGCAATAACACCGCCACAGGGGGCCATTCATCAGAGGCCGCTTCACATAAGGAACCAAATATCTTGAACGGTGACAGCGACATTTAGTGTAGGATCCAGAAGAAACCTGTAGAAACTTGTATGACATCCTCAGCATGAAGGATAAATGCGGCCTCTAGGAGACAGAGGCAGAAACCCACAAGAGGAGACAAGACTGAAATGAAAATAAACCGATGCTGAGTGAGAGAAGGGAGACTAAAGACGCCAGAGCGCAAGTCACATCTCCTCAGGGGCGCCGGAAGTGGCCATCTGCGCAACAGCAAGTTGTCAGTGGAGACCACCACCTCCGGAAGCTCTCTCGGAAAAGACAAGTCTCTAAAAACAAGGTGAGGAAGAATATAAAACAGATAACGCAGGACATAAACAGGCACTAACAGTTATAGGGAGTCCCGAGAGGAAACATGAAAACCATGGGAATAGAAATGATAATGGCAGAGGTGATTGAAAGAAATTTTTTTTCTGAGATAGAAAATATCCCTGATTTTGTAGGTAGAAAAAGTGCACTGCAGTCTAAAGAAAATGAGTAAAGAGAGACCTGTATCTAGGCATATTGTCAAAAAGCTTAGATTATGACATAAAGAAAGGTCCTTCAAACATTTGGATAGGGGGAACAGGCTACACACCAAGAAATAAAAAATAACTGGGCTTAAGGATTTGTCCAACATTCATCTGAGACAACAATGAGAATCAGAAGAGAAAGTCCTTGAGTACGTTTCAGCCAGTTCATGTGAGCAAAAGACGTGATGCATGTAACAAACTGCAGGAACATTGGAGGGAAAAAAAACGTATAAACATACTGTCCACCCACCTGCCATCCAAGAGGTTACTGAGAATATGCTTTAACTCTCGGAAAGTAAAGCGAAGCCAAGAACCCCAAAATGAGAATGTCATAGTGGGAATTAAGAGCCCCTAAATCTAGAGTTAAGTTTAAATAGTTGATGGAAAAGAGTTTGAAAACTGCATGAAATCTCAAGTAATTATTTTGGAGTTACTGTGTAGAAAAGTCTAAGGAACTTGGGTCTAAGCCTTCCAAATAGATGGACAAGATGCAAGTAGTCAAAACATAGCCTACGTATTAAAATGACAAACAATGAGTAGAGAGCAAGGAAGTGCTGGGAGTCAGAAGCACAAAACAAGGTGAAAACATGAAATTAAATATATCGGCTTCTACAGTTTACTTTTCGATTGGTTTTTTGGGAAAAAAAAAACTGAACATAAAGTCTCTCTGTGTATATAAAACTAAATAATACTGAAAGAGTTTAAAAATAAAAGATATATTGGGACAAATGGGGAAAAACGAAGAAAAGAGCAGTTATCTTAATTGAAAAAAGTAGAATTTAATGTAAAAAAGTTTCTCGTGTATAAAGAGGATCAATTTATATTGATAAAAATGTTCTAGGTAAAGACGTACTTAGCATGAGCCTTGGTTCTTGAGATGCCATGGCATCATGTTTAAAAAGAAAAAAAAAACAGCTACCTAAATTTTCCTCTGGAAGAAGAGAAAACCTCTTGACTAAGTGACGATATGCTATTGGCCCTTCCTCCACTGCTTGACCTTCGGCTCCAAGATCTATGATCTTGACCAATCCAGGTGGACAGCCTGCCTCTACAGGACCACGTGCCAAATCTCAGCATGCATACGAATCACCCACAGACATGGTGATTCCACCAGGTTCCACACAGCAGCTGGGAGATGGGTCTGAGAACAGGATTTCTAACAAGCCCCCAGTGTCTGCTGCCACTGCGGGGTCAAGGCCAGGCTGACCAGGGCCGAGATTATGCCCAACACCCCAGGTGCTCCCACAGATGCTGGGAATGAGAACAAGGTAAGGGATGAGCTGGTGGAAACAGATGAACAATCATTTTCTATCTTACATTTAGGAAATCGAGAGATGTTGCTTCATTCATGCTATGAATAATTAGGAAAATGTAACTTCAGGCTTTTAGGCCCTAAAAGTAACCATTTTTGGGTTAAAATAGATGGTTATCATATGAAGTACTAGGGAAAGAAAAATGAAAAATGAAGTTAAGGCAATAACCTAAAAAAAACCAAGGTAGAATGTAAAAAATAAAAAATCCGTAAGACGACAAAAGGAAATCCAAATAATCCGTTATGACTACAGATAAACGAGAGAAGTAGTTACGAACTACAAGGAAGAAGTCTGGGTCTGGGAACTTCCCTGAGAGAGAGCTCCAGTGTGTGATTATTCCCACCCATGACCGCCAGATACAAGCAAGGATCAGTTAGCTCTCAAAACAAAGGCAAAAATAAACAAGTGCAGCTCCACCAAACTGAAAAGCTTCTGGACAGCAAAGGAAACCATAAGCAAATGAGAAGGCAGCCTCCTGAATGAAAGAAAAGTTAATATCCAAAACATATAAAGAACTGATACAACTCAATAACAAAAAACAGATCCAGTTTTTAAAAATGGCCAGAGGATTTGAATAGACGTTTTTCCAGAGGAGACAAACAGATGGCCAGCAGGCATATGAAAAGATGCTCAACATCACTTATCATCAGGGAAATACAAATCTGAACCACCGTGAGCTGTCACCTCACATCTGTTAGAATGGCTGCCATCAAAAAGACAGGAGACAACAGGTGTTGGTGAGGATCTAGAGAAAAGGCAGCCCCTTGCACTATTTGTGGGGAGACAAGATGGTGCCGCTGCTGTGGAAAACGGTATGGAGGTTCCTCAAAAAATGTAAAAATGAACTAACATTTGATCTCACAATCCTACATCTGTGTGCTTATCTGACAAAACAAAACACTAACTCAGAAAGGTATGTGTACCTCCATGCTCACTGCAGCATTATTTACAGTGGCCAGATATGGAAACAACCTAAGTGCCATCGATAGGTATATATATATATGTGTGTATATATATATATATATATGATGGGATACTACTCAGCTATAAAAAAATAAGCAAATCTTACCATTTTTTGATAACACAGGTGGACCTCAAGGGCATTATGCTACGTGAAATAAGTCAGGGAAATACAAATGCCATATGATCTCACTGATATGCAAAATCTCAAGAAATTACAACAAAACAAAACAAAACATAAGTTCGTAGAGACAGAGAACAGATTGGTGGTTGCCAGAGGTTGGGTGGTGGGGTGGGAGAAATGGGTGAAGGTGATCAGAAGGTACACACTTCCAGTTGTAGAACAAGTAAGTCTCATGGAGGATGTTACATACAATGTGGTGACTGTAATTAATAATATTGTGTTGGTATTTAAAAGTTGCTAAGAAAGTAGATATAAAAGCACTCATCACAAGAAAAAATTTTTTGTGACTATACATGGTGACAGATGTTAGTCTTACTGTAGAAATCATTTTTCAATTTATATAATGACCAAATCATTACACTCTACACCTGAAACTAATGTTACATGTCAATTATATCTCAATTTCTAATTTAAGTCTCTTCCACAAGCTTTTCTCCCCGCCCCCCAACCATATTTACAATATAGTTATATCACAATTTTGGTCAGATTCTAATCAGCTGATACCCTATTGTGATCACACCAGTCCTGTTCATTGTGAATCACACATCTGCTGAGATTACATTTCTTTCCTTCGACAACCTGTCTCTCTTAGCGTTGATAATTGTCTTTCCTGTAGTTTGCTTGATTTGCATATACTTACTATTTTTTTCAAATACTTCATGGTCTAGCAAATGAATATTATTTTCAAAATGTTCAGAATATCAGATAACCCATCAATTTTCTTTTTCTAGAGACTTTGGTCCTTCCCCCACTCCATCTTTTTGCTCCAGTCTGGTCTAAGTGACCTGACACTGTTGTCATTCCTCTATTCAGTTTACCTTTTTTCCTCCTAGATGTGTGTCTTGTTTTCCTCATCATTTTTATAGTGCACATTTCCAGTAATTTCCTGGAAGTACACGAAAGGGGTAGTTTCAGTCCTTGTTATCTGGAAATCCTTCCATCATGCTTGATTATTAGTTTGGCTATATTGAAAATAATTCATTCAGAATTTTGAGGTCACGTCTCTGTTGCCTCCCAAGTTCTTACTTTGCTTTGAATATCTTGATGCCTTTGGTGTTTTCAGCCACTTGCCCATGGCCTCCTTCTCCCAATCTCTGAACGCTTTCTGGATACTCTCCAGATGGTGAGGTCAAATTTCATGTTGATAGGCATTAACGCAGCTCTGTGTTCGTTCATTGTCCTGGGAAATTTCAATTTAGAGTCATAAGTCTTTCAACACTAGAAACTTTTGACTCCCCCAAAACTTTACTGTTACTAGTCTACAGTTGCCCAGAAGCCTTGCAGATAGCATGAACAGGTGATTAACACATATTTTGTGTGCTATGCGTATTATGTACTGAATTCTTACAATAAAGTAAGCTAGGGAAAATATCATTAAGAAAATCACAAGAAGAGAATATATTTCTAGTACTCTAGACATATTCATTGAATATGTCTGTATTCATTGAATAATTCATTGAAAAAATCTGCATGTAAGTGGATCCATACAGTCGTGTTGTTCAAAGGTCAACTGTATTTCCCTTTGTGTGCCCTGTGCTATAGCCAAAGTAGATGTGCTATAAAACTTCTTATCCTCTGCCTTTGCTTTCTTTCGAGAATGCCCACTCTCCCATCCCCAAATGCCTCCCTGATAAGGGACCTTCAATAGGAATTGTTCTGTGGAGCCTCTTCTGTTTCTTCTCTCCTTGCCTACCCTAAACTCCGGCCTTCTCCCCACCCCTCCTCCTCTCCCCCACAGAACTTTCTATCTTCCTTTCTTGCATTCACTTAGAACATAATGGTAGAATGTAACATATTCCCAACAGCCTCTAATGGGCTTGCTTGTGAATAGTCAATACGTCAAAATATTGGCAAAATTAATTTAATCAAGTGCATAACTGCCACCCATACTAAAACTTGTATATGTGTCATGATCAAAAGTGTGAAGTGGCCATTTGGGCTCGCCACTATGATGTATATTATACAAAAACTATTGTGTAAGAACCCCTAATATGAAGCAGCAAATAAAGAGTATCATGACATAATGCTTTCCATCGACTAGGGAAATTGTAGAAGTGGTGAGATCAATTTTTTGTTTATTCATCTTACATTCTTTCATGTGATTCTTTTTGATTATGAGCAGTAGCACACATTTGTGAGATGGTCTGCTAGGAGGCAAGGTGACTCCAGCTGCTGAAGAATTACAGAAATATCATGGATCTACAAATAGACAGCACATAGGACACTGGCCTCATTAGGAGAGCGCTAATGAGTTGAGGTCACCCAGCTAGAAAGGATAAACATGTGCAGACACAGCCAAAGCCACTTAACATTCAAGCAACAACAACATTCTACGAAGCAAAATACTCTTGTTAAAGAATACTCAATGGGGAAAAAAATACCAGCTAAGGATAAAGCATGAGAGTTCATATCACAACGCAAAAAAATTGTTCTGAGAATTCCATTTAATTAGAAAGGAGCCAGTAGAAGTGAAATGCGTTCTTCTTTATTTGTGATCTAATAATTGTTACTTATATACATTGGCATTTTCCAGGTAAATTGTTTTAAAAGGGATACCTATAAAAAAGTAATGATTTTTAATTTAAGATGAAAATACCTAATTTGTTCTGAAAATGTGGAACAGGCATCCATTAGGGTTATTTTGGTATAATATGCAAAAAAAAAAAAAAGATTCAATGGTCAATCAGGTTTGCTTAATAATTTACATAACTGAGCAACCCAGAGAGGAGTCTCAGTCCAAGCAAGGTTTCATCTGGCGGCTCACCATTGTCACCCTCGGCTTTGTTTAATGCAAGGTCATTGAAAGCTGGCTCCGTCTTAGCCTCCAAATGTTCCAAGTAGGTCCAGGGACTACATGCTTGCTTACTTACACCTGCAAAAAGAGACAGTGTCATTGTCCTTGAATCTCCAGAAAAAGTAAAAGTCAAAGATTCACTGTGAATACAGCATTGAGGAGCACACAGGTTAGGGGGAAGGAGAAGAGTCGGTTTTTTGGAGACAATGCACTGTCCTCCATCTCTCTCTTCTCTTGCCCAGTGTTAGCCTGAATTGGATGTCTCCTGGGAATATGAAATTGTCCTTTTCTCTGCCAAGCCAGTGAGATTATAGGGTTAATCTATTCCTGCAGCAAACCTAGCTTATACTGACCAATTCAGATTCCCAAATGAGAACCCATAGCTATTGAGGGAAATTGAATTTGGAATCATATAGCTTAAAACATCCATTTTCTGAAGAAGTCACTCCATCTTGTGAACTTTCAGTAGCTATTGCTAAAGGCTACCTTTCTCTGTCCTTTTCGAGAATTATCATGGCCCCTGGAAAGGCCATGGACCTGGCCTTGCTTCTACTGCTGGCTGTACCATTCTGTACAAATTAATCCATCACTTTGAGCTCAGGAGATGAATCTGCAATTCCAAAATAAGGAAGTTAATACATATCTCAGAGAGTTGTGATCATTATGTGAGGTTGTGTGGAAAGGAAGCTTCTAACAAGTAGTAAGTGTCGTGTTGGATGTGAGCAATCGTGGTCAGGTGGGATTTTACAGCCCAGTTCTCTCTGGTGGTCGCTGTTCTTTCTTCCTTCCCTCTACCCATTTCTCTCACACTTAATCTTTCAGTTACCATCTTTAATTCTCCACCTAAGAAGTCAGAATATAAAACTCGTGTCACTCTACAAAATTTTCTGTACAGAAATAATGTGTTCTTAGATACAGGGTGATAGCTATCTGGGGCAGGGGTTAGACAATCCCAGAAATATTTGAACAGTTAGCTGGTCACTCAAAGAGGAAAGATTTTTTTTCTGAACCTGTAATGGGGAGTGGAAATCAGGCCCAGCCCTGTTTGAGTAGGAGAAGATGAATGAGAGAGATGCAAAGCAAAAATGAGAGAGGTGACGGAGGTGATGGAGATGGAGCATATAGTTGTCCGTGAAAAAAAAAACACACAGTTGAATAAAAGGAATAAATAGCTAAAAATAAAGAGCTGTTACATTTTCAAATTCACAATGTATTGGCTGTCCTTTTCCCATTATGAAATAAGCAAAGCTTATCAATTTTCCAGGATCATGTGATGGTTAAGAGCAGAGTCTGTGAAGTCAAGCCATTTGGTCAAAATCCTAACTCTACCACTTACCAGCTTTCAGACAAGTTAACCACGTTGAGGCTCAGTTTATAAAATTGACAGAAGAATGGTACCCAACTTATGGGTGATTTCAGTGATTGAGCAAATACATTTCAAGCTCTTAGCAGAACACCTAGTGTAAGTATGGTAGTTATCATCACCATCATCACTACCATCATCATTGTCTGTCTTGATTAGGGCAGTAGTTTTTAGTTGCCTAAGCTAAAACTTCATCTGGAAGTCTTCGTCCTTCCACGTGAGGGCTGAGTTCTAGTCAGAGAATAGTCCTCGCTGGCTCAGAAGATGCCAGAAAACTTAGCTCTACCATGATCCTTTAGAGCAAGCTACTTGAGCTCAGGACCCAGCAGGTCTCTAGTCTCATTGCCCAAAGTCCATGGTAAAGTCTCTGTTTGCTGTGCAGCTCTGGACATCTCTCTTGAACACGTTCCAAGTTTGGCTGCATTTCCACCAGGACTCAGTGAGATGCTGAGAGGAAGTTGGGTCTGACCACGCTAAGAACAGGCCTTGAGCTCATGCGAACCAGTCCCGGCTTGCCATTAACTAGCTGTGTGGCTTTGGCAAATTAATTATTTCATTTCCTCCGGGGGATTATAAAATCTACTGCCCAGAGATGATGTAAGGATTAACTAATCATATAAGTAGAGTGTTTAGCACAGTGCCAAATCAAGATGGTAATAAGAACAAATTATTATTTTCACTTTCTCAGTGTTCCTTCATGGTCCTATCTCTGCAGACTTCCTAACTTTGGGTCATTGAAAAATTAATAAATTTGGAGTCTATAACTCTCATCCAAGTTACAATAAAAATGTTAAGTGGCAAATGAATTAGATCAAGTGTAGACCTTGGTGGTGTTGCCGTGGGACCAAATCATAAGGGCATAGTGCTTGGATTCCATTTTTCAAACAGGAAAAAAGAAAGAAAAAGCCTAATTCTTCAACCATATCTATACTTTGCCTATAAGAGAGATCTTTCCAGGGGTGCCTGGAGGGCTCAGTTGGTTAGATGTCCAACTCTTGATTTCGGCTCAGGTTATGATCCCAGGGTCATGAGATCAGGCCCTGCATCCGGCTTCATACTGAGCATGGAGTCTGCTTGGGGTTCTCTCTTTCCCTCTGCCCCTCTCTCCTGCTCATACTCTCTCTCTTTCTAAAACTAAGCAAGACAAAACAAAACAAAAGAAAAAAAAAAAAAACAAGGTCTTGCCATATGCTTTGCTGATATAGTCCTTTTATGATCTCCTGTATGAGTAAGCTTATCAGAATACATGAAGTAGGCTCGGCCTGACATAGAGAACTCGCCCTGGCTCATAGTAATCATGCTGTTTTCTTGGGAGCTCTCAGATAAACTGCTTGAATTATCAACCCCAGAATCGTTCCAGATATTGACGCCACGCTTAGCAGGGGGACCTCTGCAAATCCTGCTCTGGGGTGGAGAGAGCAGCTCCTCCTTACAAATGGCCTTCTGTTTGGTGCCACGGCTCTCGGGGGGGCGGTTTTGTGGGAAGCCTATGATGTTACGTCCTTCCGCATAGTCTGCTACTTCCACTGTCTTAAAGCTGGGGCAGATTTAGAAACCTTCCCTCCACCAGCGGAGGGAGATGCAACAGTAAATCCCAGAGGTAGTGCCTGCTTGTCGTAGCAGACTGTGACTTGGCCTTAGTCAGAGGATGGAGTCAGTGTTGGCCAACTGTCATCATTCCATCCGTCACCCACTCCTTCGGGCTGCACGGAGCCAGCAAGGGATCAAGGTGCAAAGAGCCAAACCCTGCACCACTTTCTGACGAGGCAGGGTGTTGGTAAGTTTACTCTTCGCTGCTGTTGGAGGTGTTCACGGTGTGAAAACAAGCACAGAGCAACCTTGTTTGCAGCGCGAGAGAGGCGCGCACAGGATTACGCTGTAATTCAGCTTCCTTCATGTCTACAGAGCTGTGAGTGGAAGGTAGATCATGCGAGTGTATGGAATGCTTCCCAGAACACAATCAATTAAAGACAAAATTGTAGCCCTTATTGTAGGCTTTCTGGATGTCCATAATAGCTGAGCTAAGTCTCTGAGGCTGTAATTGCCCAAGAATATGAGAAGTCAGACCGTATCATATTTATTTAGCAATTGAGTTCTGTTACTTTTAATTAATTATTTTTTTTTTATTTGAGAGAGAGAGAGCATGAGCTGGGAAGAGGGGCAGAGGGAGAGAGAGAGGGAGAGAGAGAACCTTAAGCAGGCTCCACACTGAGCAGGGAGCCTGTTGCAGGGCTCGATCCCAGGACCCCAGGATCATGACCTGAGCTGAAATCGGGAGTAGGACGCTCAACTGATTGAGCCACTCAGGCACTCCTTTCTTATGTTTTATTTATTTTAGAAAGAGAGCACACATGAGCAGGGGAGAGGGCCAGAGGAAGAGAGAATTGAGTTCTCTTTTGGAAGAAGGAAAATTTCTACAATTTTGAAACCTACACTTAGTTTGAAAACATACTGTGAATTCGTTATATTCTGTAAATTAATGGATTAGATGGTTAGCACCCCTTGACCAGAAAAATTTACATTCATTTTGATCTAATTCAAGTAATATATTAGGCCAAAAAGGTTAAATATTTATAAAATATTTTAACTTCAGAAAATACTTCAGATACATGAAGATATCTGTAATAAGCAAATTCCTAGAGATAGAAAGTAGATGAGAGGTGACTAGGGGCTGGAAAGGAGGGCACTGGGGAGTTTCTGCAGAATGGGTATAGGGTTTCTTTTCTGGGTCATGGAAAGGTTTTGGAAATAGATAGTAATAATTGCACAGCATTGTGAATATTAGTAATGCCAGAGAACTGTACACTTAAAAATGGTCAAATGGCTCTTAATATTATACCCATTTTATATAATAAAATAAAAATAGTCATTTAAGATAGCAAAATAAATGAGAATGATCTAAAAACTAAAATGTCCACCCTAAGCATTATAATGCTATATTTTCTTTCAGAAATCCTGACCTCTGTCATATGACCAGAGATAAATACTATAAAGCTAAGATCAACTTAACAATGTTTGTGATAATATAATTACTACAGACACCAACTGAATTCACTCAAAAACAATAGAACCAATAAGAGAATTCAGTAAGTTAGCCAGTAAATAAAAATAATATGTTTTTATGTATGTGTTATCAATCATTTTCAGAAAGCATATTGGGATAAAATGCTCTGAGACAAATAGTACAAAGTATAAAATTCCTTTGAGTAAACCTAACAAATTATGCAGAATCTACATGAAAAATACCATAAAACTTTTCTGAGGAGCTTAAAGACAACAAGGAAAACTGAAGAGATACATGTTTCTAATGGAAAGATTCAGTAGTAAAGATGAAAATTTCCTCCCAAATGAATCTCTAAATTTATTAAAGTTTTGATCAATCTCAAGCATGCTTTTAAACCTAACCAAATTATTTTAAAGTTTGTCTCAAGATATAAATGGTTAAGAATAATCAAGAAAATACTGGGAAAGAATACGAGAGTTCCACATTCCACTCTATGAAAATATACAAAGTTGTGATCATGAAGAATAATATTTTTAGGTAAATATGCTAAGTATACTGAAATGTTTTAAGCAGTATTAAAATATTATGTTTTTTAATGGAATAAACCCTACGTCTGTATATGCCTCTGGAAAATATAATCTCTACTGGTAGCCGCAGAACATAGACTTCTGTTCTACACAATGAGAACATAGTGAAAATATGCTTTATAAGCGACTCACCTGTATCTTACAAACATTTTCCTATTTTTAAAAAATATTTTCTATTTGATGACTTTAATAACTCTAGCTTTCCATTATGTAGGTACACCTGACTTTATTTAATCCATTGTTTTGGAAACAATTGGATTGTTTCTAGTTTTAAATTATACTATCCATCACATCCTTCCCTACCACTCTTTCTGCACTGCTGCATACTTCCTTAGACCAAATGCCCAGAAGTGAAATTGCTGGGTTAATTATACCCATACAGTAGTTCCCCCCCACCCCTACCCCTTGTCCCCCCCACCTGTATTCATGGTGTCACTTTCCATGGTTTCCGTTTCCTGTGGTCAACTGCACTCTAGAGACAGATGACCCTACTTCTAGCATGTGTCAGAAAGTCAGTAGTTGCCTGTCACAATGCCCACATCATTCCCCTCACTCGATCTCATTTTAGGCATATAGTACAGTAAGATATCAGAGAGGGAGAGAGACACATTCACGTAACTTTTACTATAGTATATTGTTATCATTGTTCTATGAGTTATAATTTTTAATTTCTTAGTGTACGTAATTTATAAATTAAACTTACGGTAAAAATGCACATATAGAAAAAAATTTGGCATATGTGAGCTTTGGTACTATCTGCTGTTTCAAGCATTTACTGGGGGTCTTGGAACATGTGCCCCGTGGATAAGGGGGAGACTACTGTATTGTTATAGAAAGGTTGCGGTGGCTTGGAATGTGGTATCTATGAGAGTCCCTCTTCCCCCAAACCTGGGTCCATACTGAGTATTACATTTTCAAAAACTTTTTGTTAAATGATATTCAAAATTATTAAGTAGTGTTTCTTTTGACTACTGATACAGTTGAACATTCTGGAATATTACTTATTTATTTGTTTTATTATTTTGTGTATTATTATGCATATTCTTTGCCCATTTTTAATTAGCACTTCTTTCCTTAATTGGTTTGTGATAGCTATTTATATATCAAGGATACTAACATTTGTAGCATATGTCAAAACTATTTTTTTTAGATTTTATTGTTGGTTTTTGCATTTTGTTTGGGTGTTTCCAGTGTTAAAAGAAGAAGTAGAAATATTTCCATTTTTCCTGATTTCCCAGTCGTGAATCACAATAGTAAAAATGTTCACATTTTGTACAAATTATAGCAATAATAGATTTTATGCTTGAGAAAAATCATACATGTAACTTATAACCATCTGAGATGAATAAGTTTTACCACTTTGACATTAATTTTTTTTCCTTATTCTTCAGCAACTTCTATATATCTGGAAGCTCTTTCTTGTTGATTATTCTTGAAGGCAGTAAGCAGCACAATAGAGAATAGATATCCAATTTTCTGAATAGAAGGTTCCACTGGCTGATCTATAATATTAGTAGATTTCTCATGTCAGACTCATTTCAAAATCTTAAAGCTTGTGTTCAAAGTTCTCACTATGTCTTGACAATAGCTTTCAGGCCCACCAACACAAGAATAAACACATTCCTGTTCTTTCAACCTGCAGAATCATATTCTTTATATCTGTTAACATACTTTTTCAAAGAAAAAGAACTTTGGTTTTTTTTTTTCAAAGCCCTCTTTTTTATTTAATTCCACTGGGATGATAAGAACAAAAAGACTTCCAACTTAATGGTATATCTTAATTCCTCAAGAATGAGAAAGAAAAATAAAGGAACTGAGGTGGAAAGAGCCAGTATAAAAATATGCCTCTTGGATGAAGTTAAGGGGCTTTTATAGTGCACACACTGGCTTTATTCCA
Organism: Helogale parvula; assembly: GCA_004023845.1. Classification (NCBI taxonomy): domain Eukaryota; kingdom Metazoa; phylum Chordata; class Mammalia; order Carnivora; family Herpestidae; genus Helogale; species Helogale parvula. The sequence goes on along the minus strand of PJEM01000341.1, from coordinate 190,299 downwards.
CAGCGACTACAGAGGTCTCAGAGCTGTCCCCTGGTCATTTGGGAGGACTCTGAGTTCCATTTTATATGCTATTAAGAGTAAGGGTGCATGCACTTTACTTGTCAGTCATTGTCCGTCCAATAACATTTATCACAACCATTTAATTCAATCAAGGTGGCAGCGAAGTGAAATAATTATTTCCTGAGAGCTGTTATTACTGTCCATGGTGAATGACACTATTAGTTTATTTCCAAGTGATCAATTATACATATAGGCATAAACCTCATCAACAAGTTCGATGTTATTATTACTCGTATATGTAAAAACTTGACTCTTTAATCAGTACATTCTCTATGGCAAACTCTAACATTCATGGTAAATGGGCATGCCCCGGCTGTTTTATTGCAAGCTTTGGCATACATGTTCTAAAAGAAGACCACTGTAAGAAGCCAATATTCAGCAACCACTATGACTACAAAACTCTTTTCTACAATCACTAGATGGGCTGTACCCATGCACAGATAGCTCTCTCTTCTAACATCTTTAATAGGTTCTCTTACTTGTGACTTCATAGTGTCAACAAAAAGGCTTTCTTGGTGAAGAACAAAATCTCCCAAATGAAATGAGAGTTGTAGGCACTCATTTATACATTTGTTTTATATTTAAAAAACATAACACACCCATGTGGTTCTGTCTTGATGTCTAATCCTTCTTCAGTAAACAGTTTATAAAACATTTATGTGGATGTAGCTATGAGTTTTTTAAGAAGCAGGGTAGGAGGTAGGGATGGATAGAGAGAAAAGGCAGACACCCAGGATCTTAAACATCTGATTCCATTTGGTTGATATGGCAAGATGGGACCTCATGAATCTTTTAGCTTGGGAAAAACTACTTCATTTATATACATCTACAGACACCCACATGCTTCTTCCTACCACTTCTAAATGACCTCAAGGAAAATATGTGCACAATGATGAAACTATCTAGAAGACTGTTTCTTTAATATCTGGAGTTGTTTTTTTTTTCCCCATGTTGCTAAGTAGAACTTTATCTTTATGAACTGGAGTTTATCTTGTGAAAGGAGGACTCCTTTATCTAAGAGGAGACATTTTCTAGCATTCTCTTTCCTGAAATAACTACTCTTCACCTAAATAACATCTACTCAACCCTCGAGTCTGTCCCTGGGTCTAGCAGTCTTCCTTACCTCTCAACTGGGCTGGATGCCCCCTTTGATCCACTGTTTAAATGCCCAATTTCTTCATGAATATTCATCAAACTTGTAGTTTTTTTTCAGTATCTTCTTCCATACTATATTATAAGACCCAAGTGAATGAGTGCCATATCTGTCTTATTCACTTCTCTATCTCAAGTTCCTAAAACAGCGACTGGCAAATACACATTCTCAGTAAACATTTCATGAGTGAGGATTAAGTAATATAATAAAGTGCTTTGCTTAATTCCTGGAATATGCAAGCATTCGGTATATATTAGGTACTATTATATATACTATATAGATGCTGTGTGATAGTTCATGTATAAACATGTTTAGCTTCATTGGTAGACTTTTCGAAAGAATGCTCACTGCCCATAATCTCCATAACAACATTTCTGCAGTTTCCCAGTTCTCTTTTGTTAAACTGAGCTGGGTCAGTAGGCAGGGCTCAGTACCTGGTTACCTAAAAAACAAGTTTTAGATTGGATAAAACCAGAAAAAGAACCCCCTGCTACTGACGGTGAGACAATGTACCTTCCCTTCTCCTTTTCTACCAAAGTGACACTTTGCCTCTGAATATCTTATTACTACAACTCTTAGGATAAATTATATCCTTCTACTTCCCCTTGTTTCCAGAATAGGGAATGGCTTGCAGTGTGTCTAAGTGCTGTGGTAATGAGCCATCATACAATCAAATCAGCCATAGTTATATTTAGGTTCGTTCCCTGAGTTAAGTCTGAGCCATCTCCATTTATCACATTTTGTACAGACGGTCCTCAACTTAAAATTGTTTGATTTAGGATTTTTGGCTTTAAGATGGTAGGAAAGCCATAGGCTTTCAGTAGAAACAGAACTTTGAATTTTGAATTTTGATCTCTTCCTGGACTACTGGCACGTGGTAGAATGTGGATGAGTCACAGCCCACAGTCAGCCATGCAGGGATAAACCACTAACACACTCAGTTCTTTCTGTACCATACAGCCATTCTGCTTTCTACTTTCAACAGAGTATATATTACATGAGATATTCAACACAACACTTCATTATAAAACAGGCTTCATGTTAGATGATTTGGCCCCAGTGTGGGCCAATGTAAGGGTTCTGAGCATGTTTAATCTAGGCTAAGCTCTGATGTTCAGTAGGATATTGAATTCATTTCTGACTTACAGCATTTTCATCTTACATGGTTTTTTTGGGACATAACCCCGTTATAAGTTGAGGGAGATCTGTACTTTCAAACCAAACCATAATGTAGTCTGTACCGCACCAGATGTTAGGGGCCACCTGAAGGTGTAATTGCCCCAACACCCATTTTGTTGTTGGAGGCAATAAAGTTTCCACATTTGACTTTTTGTAACTTCCTAGAGATTTCAGAGGAAACAGCAATGAAACCAGTAAATGAAACCTTATCATCTTGGGTTTTTCATTGATAATTCAGATTGGTTCAAACTTACTCCAGGTGTCATTATTGTGCCTGGCTAGTTTGTATTTTGTAGGAAAAGGGGTAGGGAGAGATTCTGAACTCTGAGCAGATAGTGAGATGACCAACTATGATCTAGGAAGGTTAATCCAGCAGCAGTGTAAAAAGACAGGTTGGGGCATTTGAGGAAGACAGAAAGAAGGGACATCTGGTAGGAGCACAGGACAGTTCTCCAGGAGAGGAGTTTCTTTCTAAGGCAAGAGGCAGAGGAGTAGAGAGGAGGCTTGAGACCCAGGAGCAGAGGAGCAGAGGTGAAGCTGGAGACTGAGGACTACAGAAGTGGAGGTGAAGATGGAGATCCAGGACCAGGGAGTGAAGGTGAGATTGGAAACACGGGACCAGAGGAGAGGAGGCGAGGAGGGAGACATGGGCCAGGGAAGAAGAGATGAGGATGGAGATGCAGGACCAGAGGAGTGGAGGTGAGAATGGGATGAGGACACAAATTCAAGAGCCATTGCAAAAGCAGGACAAGATGGCTCGACAGCATGAGGAATGTGAGAGATGAGAAACAGATTTTGACCCTGGGGGACTGTGAATCTGGTTGTATCATTACTACTATGGGGAACAAAACAAAAATATAAAGTTTAAGGAGGAAACTTGTCTTTGGAACAAACTCAATTTGAGGTGTTAGAAGATCCAGGCTATTGGAAATGTGAGCTGGAGTTCAAGAATAATGTCAGGACTGCATCACAGGTATATCGACCATGGTGTCATCCCTTTTGGTAGCCTGGTTCCTTTGTCCCTCCATAAATGACACACAGTTTAATTGTGGCCAATCTGTTCTTTACAAGATAGAACATGTTACAAATAAGAGCCTTTGACTTTCTCTTGGAATAGTCTGGAAGCATCACAGTTTATCAGTCACCCCCTCTGACTTTCTATAATAGATACCTTACACAGCCCTTAGAAAGTAGATAATAGGTTCCTATGATGGAGGAATAAAAGTATAGGGGAATTGGCCAAGTTCATACGGCCAGTTAGCAGTGTCCTAGCCCCTAGTCCTCTGCCTTCCCCACTAGAACAAATAGTACCTTCCAGCCCCAGCGTGTGAGGGGACACCCGGTAACTTTCCCATCCTGTCTCTACAGTACAGTTCGTTCTTGTGCGTTCAGAATTGTTCCAAAAACCATTTTGTATTCATTTGGTCTCTTATTTACTGTTGGTTCCTTCTAAAGTTCTGCGCTTTAAAAATGTTGCTTTTCTTTCCTGCTTTCTTGCGAGTCTAAATAGAGTCCAGTGTTCACTTCTGCCAGGGACACTGTCGGTGCTTGTTCACCAGCCCCAAATTTCCCCTCACACATGCCATGCCCAGTCCTTCCTTCCCAAAGAAACTTTGGTTTCATGGTAATGGTTTTAAGAATCCCATGGGTTGTAACTGGAAGGGGTTGTTGCGTAGAAACGTGTCTGTCAACCGTCACGGGGCCCTTTAACCCCAGCGACACTCACTGATCTTTTATCTTTCATGCCACCACTCCGCCACTAGCCTCTTCCGTGAAGGACATGAGTGGCTTTCTTAGGGCTGGAGAGGAATCTGTGCAAGGGGGAAGAAGCACTAATGTGCACACAAGATCTTGTTTATAACACTAAAGGCCACACACAGTGCATCATTCAAACTTATAATAACAAAGTTCCATCCAGCTAAGAGAGTACATTTCAACTAAGTGGCCTGCGAATCGACTTCACCTTCACACTGTAGAAATCAATGCATTTTTTTTTCTGGTTTGTTCCTTTTCCTACCATACAGATGCCTTGAATCTTCGAAACCGGCAGGTCATGTGCGTCACCCTCAAGGTCCTCCAACATCTGGCGATTTCATATGGAACCGGTGAGGCGTTGGTGCCCTATTACCGTCAAATCCTCCCCATCCTGAACATCTTTAAGAATATGAATGGTGAGTGATCCCAGGAGTCAGATGTCTTTTAAGCCCTAAAAAAGGGGGAGTGGCTTGAAGTAGAGTTAATTAGCAACACATTTAGGATTTATTATTGCTTATAAACCAAGATCCATTTGGAGATCTAAATAGTGTGACTCCCACTCGTCCCCCGCTACTCCCTAGGGAAACAGTAAAATTAACAATTTTGTTTATTACTGCTCCCACGTACAGCTTACTTACTCAGTACAGAAGCGCCGAAGCAGTTCTATCATCTTCCAATAATTAAATTGTAAAGTTTTTAATAGTCTTTTGAATACATTAGCAGGTTTTGAGTTTGTCCTTTCTTTTGGTAGTAATTCTACCTGAAAATACTGGTAAAATTGAATTGGTCTAAAATGAATTTCTAAAGCAGTATCGTTTAAATATGGTACATGTGGCTTGGGAAGTTTTAAGAGGTTCTCTTGTTTCTAAAAAAAAAAATAGAAAAATAGATAACCTGGTTGATGGTGAGTACTGATTATAAATGTTTATGTCCTGATACATTTATTTGTTTTAATTGTTCTGTGAGCTGTGGAAAGCCCTGCTGAGCTCAGATGAATCTGCTCTACCCTCCCAAAGGCACTAGAAAGTTGGGGTGATCTGTTTGGCAGTCAGTGGATGTATATTCGTTCATTGGGAGTGTGATTTTCCTTTTATGTCTCTTTGAAGAGATGCCACTCTAATTTTCTTTTATGTTGCTAACTTTGAATTTCCATACTTCTTATATGCACAGCATAAGTCAACATTTGAAGTTAATTCCTGACAGCCATGTAAATAAGTTAGCAATTTGTCAGAACACTGCATGAAAATTTTGTGACATGGTCTGCTCATGTACATACAAGAAAAAAAATCAAACAGAAAACCTGAGTGTTCTTGCCACATACGATTCCTTTGTTTGGAACCACTATTTTTTTACAGTATTCATAAATCACCATTAAAAGTCTGGTTGATTAGACAGACTCTTTAGGAAATCATGGAATCCTCAGAAAGTCTTTAGCTGTCTTTCAACAGTAAGACCTCCTTATATAGTCGATATTAGACATATTTAGTTACCAGGACTTTACCCGGAGTTTGGGAGCGTAACCGTGCTCACAGTGGAGCGAGTTAATATCCGTTCCATGACATCGGAAGGGCAGTAGACTCAGTGTGAACGTTCTGGCAAGTTGGCTACTCTTTCAGGAAACTGAACACCGGGTGTCAGCACCTGAACCCCTTATGACCTAACAGACTGCTAGTTTTAGGAACAGCATTTCTACTTTATGGAAAACACTTGTTTAAATGTTTTTGACTCAGAATTCATGTTTTAACTGAAGAGCAGCACCGAATATCCATGGAGTTCTAGAATGATTCCATGTGTACACGTTGTTCAATTGTGGTTCATAAAAGAGGTGCTGCATTCATCTATGGTATTTAGCCTCTAGCTAACTTATGAGAGACATGGAGACGGCAGAGATAAAGATGAGAGAGAGACAGGGATGATAGAGAGACAGAACTACTTAAGTCCTGGAAAATTAAGGAACAGCCACCCCCAAGGTCTCTGTGGTAGTGAACATTTTTGGAGTGTGTGCTTAGCAAGTGTCTCCTCAGTAATCCTCGCAGAAACCTTTGGCACGTGTACTATTAGCAAGTCCGTGTTTTCACCGCTAAAGTTGCCCCTCTGGAACTGCTCTCGGCGCCTGATCTTCATGGCCCATGGTCACCCACCCGTCTGCCCTCCCTCACCTGAGTAGGAGCAGCGGCACCACAGCAGGTGTTACTGCTTTGCGTGTCCCGCGGCAGAATCTCAAACTCAAATCTAAGCATCGTTCTGTGTCACAGAAAAGAAGAAAAAGGGGGCATCTGGGTGGCTCAGCTGGTTAAACATCCAAATCTTGGTTTCAGTTCAGGTCATGATCTCACAGTTCACGAGTTCAAGCCCCGCATCGGGCTCTGTGCTGACAGCGCTTGGGATTCTCCTCTTCTCTGCCCCTCCCCTGCTCACTCGCGCTCTCTCCCAGAATAAATAAATAAACTTCAAAAATGTAATAAAACAAGATAAAAAAGACAATTAAAATCTCCCTTATCCTCCAGGAAACCTGTAAAGAAGAATAAGTTAAGCCACCACAAAGAGATAAATCTCTAGATTATTAAACAAAAGCAATGGGTTTCTACATCCCTCTCGTACTTTTTATTTAATTCTTTAACCCACAGATGTTCACGTGCTTAACAAAAGAAGTAATTAGCTTTAGGAATCGACCCCTATTTAGATTGTATTAGTGTGGGAATTTATAGTTTATACCATAGCCTTAATTGGTCCCAAACAAGGTTAATTATTTTGGAACATTTCTCAATGCATGCAGCACGAATTCCACATTCAACTGTTTTTCTGCTTAATGTCTCTCTGACATTTGAGGGAAAAAAATATTAGCTTCAGCTTCGTCTTCTACTTATCATCGAAACCTGTCAGTATAATGCCAGAATGCAGTAAACTGTGTTTCCAGAGGGTCATATTACAAAATGGGAGCATTCTAGCTATAAAACGTAAAACTGTTCTTCAAAATGGCTCCTTTGCCAAAGATCCAGTTCTACCAGAAGGAGCATATCACAGGATTTCCAGTTACAATAGTTTTTTAGTATAGAAATAATTTAACTTTAATAGTTCAGTAAATCCCATTTTATAATTCGATATTCACATTCACAGAACTTTATATATACTGATTTTATTTAAGCAGATGTCTTTAGCAACAGTTATATTTATAAATAAAGTTATCGTCGAAATTTATAGCATGTAACATAAGAAAAAAATTCTTCCTTAATTTCAGTGTATTTAAAACAATTTCACACATTTCTGTGTTTCCTCTTCAGATTCAATTACAGTCCCACCCCCAAAATATTTTTTCTTAGAATGAGGCCAGATACAAATGACAGAGAGAAAGAATGAATGAGACAGAGAATAGTCCTTCAAATGTAATGACCTCAAAGTGCAAGCTTTAGCTTAATTCTACTGACTAATCCTTTTTTTTTTCTTTTGCAATTTCTGGCCTATTTTAATATCAGATGGACTTTGTTGGAAATGAGCAGCAGGCTGAGTAGATAAAAGCTGGATAAACATTGAAGCAAGTGCAGGTTGGGAGGCGCCCAGGCTTGGAGTCCTCCAGGGGGACCACAGGGAGCCTGCTGGCCGGGCGGGTAGCGGTGCCCTGAGCCCTACGGACACGTCCTTAGGTGGTAAAACTCATACCAAGACCCACAAGTTCATTCCTGACCTAAGAGAAGGCGTGGCTTTGTGTTTTTTTCTATGAATATTATTTTTTACAAGGTTTAATGAGCCTAAATTTAACAGTTCTAAAAACAACAGAAGTCTAAGATGCAAATTGCAATGTGGAATAGAGTACCATCTTAAAGTCAGAAGACACAAATCATGTAACTTCTCTGAGCTTAAATTACTTTTAAATTCTCCTAAATCATCAGTGTAAAAGGTAATAGAACCTTTGTTTGTAGGGTTGATGTGACAATTCAAGATAATATGTCCGTAGGCACTTCATGTACAGCCTGGCCTTGACTGGGTATTAAATAAGATAGCCATAACTATCATACAACATTATATAGATTTACAGTATTATATATTACATATATATTATTGTATGATATTCTATACAAATGTTGCAAGGCTGTATACACTATTATATCACGCCATGAATAGACAGTTGAATGTTTTGTGACGTCGGTTGCTTAACTCACCCCCTTGGCCCTTCCATGAGCCTGTCTGTGAACATGTACACACTCCTGGTTTCCCAGCTGGCACGGTCCCTTTGCTTCAAAGGATTCATCTCTCCTCTGCCAAATGCCAGGTGGGTGACCAAGTAAATTAAGGACTCTAGGATTCATTCAAAATTAACAGGTTTTCAAATCGATCGCTTCCTGACATCATCTTTAAGCTTAAATATATGACTGATTTTTTGGAGAAAGTCCCATTTTATTTTTTTTATGTCTTTATTTTCTTTTTGAGAGAGAGAGAGACAGAGACAGAGAGTGAGCAGGGGAGGGGCAGAGAGAGAGGGAGACACAGAATCTGAAGCAGGCTCCAGGCTCTGAGCTGTCAGCACAGAGGCCAACGCTGGGTTCGAACCCACATACTGTGAGATCATGATCTGAGCCTAAGTCAGACGCTTAACCGACTGAGCCACCCAGGTGCCCCAAGAAAGTCCCATTTTAAAAAGAGAAGCCTGAGTACGACAAAGAAGGGGCCCCTGCATGACTGTCCTCTTTGGAAGATCCAAAGTAGTATCTAAGTTTGAGCTTCTTTTCCTTGATCGTAAACAGTGGATTTTGGATATCTAAACCATGCTGTTTTCCCAGTCACTGCTTTGGGTGAAAGAGAAGGAAGAATTTCTATAATAGCAATTTCTTCTTTCCTGTGTTCTTTCACAAATGTTATTAAAGGTTACAGAAAATTAAGACAATAGGAATGTTCGATTTATAGCTTCCAGAGATGAAACTACAAAATTAATGGTGCGGGGTATTGCATTTGAAAAGCATGAAACAATAAATGGCATTAAAACATTTATAGCTAAAATACGGGGCTCTGCCAGCAGAGGAGAGCTATCCAATCACTCTGCTTTCTGGAGGCAATCCTAATTTTGGTTCCTTTGTTTCCAACTGCTCCGTAGTCCTGAAATAGTTCAGAGACTCCAGGCATCAGCGATCCAAATAGCACCATGAGTACAGGACATGGAGCACGTGAAACAGAGAGAGTAATGAAATGACATGTTTATGTGGATGTGGGACTCAAACACGGCCCCTGCGTGTAGGTTTTTCCTCGGATAGTTATAGAATGTGTGCCACTAGAGACTAATAAAAGTCTATGAAAAAAGGGATTTAAAAATTGCAGTTCAAATTCAGACACATTGAAACCTGTAGGTGATGGGAATGCATTCAATTCACGACATTTCAGAGTATTTGTACCAAGTCTTTGACCCTGAAGTTTAAGTAGTTTGGAAAGACCGGAAACACTTGATTTCTGCCGGTTGTCATTTAGAACAACTTCTCACGAAAACCTAAGTGTTCTCAATCAACCTGATTCAAATGCTCCCAGAGTTTCTGTGAGTCCAGTGGGACCTTTTCTTAATGGTCCTTTAAGATGTTGAGAGGAACCTGGATGGTTCAGTTAGTTAGGAGTCCAACTTCGGCTCAGGTCACGATTTCATGGTTTGCAAGCTCAAGCCCCGTGTCAGGCTCTGTGCTGACAGCTCAGAGCATGGAGCCTACTGCAGGTTCTGTGTCTGCCTCTTCCTCTGCCCCTCCCCCATTTGTGCTCGGTCTCTTTCCATCTCCCTCAAAAATCAGTACATGTTAAAAACATTTTTTATGTTGATGAACTTTGGGGGCTGATTGGATATCAAAAAAGTCTTTGTTTTTTTTTTTGTCTCTTAATCGGCTTATATAAAGGTTATTTCAAAGAGCTTTAAATTTAAGTTTGAAATCAAGGTTTATTCTCTGTGGGATTCTGTCCAATTTTGAGTGTGATTTATATTTTAGAATTTACTTCCAAGTTTCTTTAAAATCATTAGGTTTATTAGATTTGAAGGCAATTGAATGTCCTAAACTTATTAAGGAATGGATCATACTACTGCCCTGCCCCTCCCCATTCCTGCAAGTTAGATTTAGAAGAATCTAGTACATATCTAATCTCTTCTGAGCTCTTCCTCCACTTAGATTGTACTAGTTGCTCTAAAGAGGATCCTAGGATCATGACAAAGCTGCAAGATGTAGGGACCCTTTGGCCTGCACCTCTCTCCAATTTACCCAACTACCATATTCCACCATAAGTTCTTCAAGGTCAAAATGGTCACCTTGGGTTTCCTTTCTCCTGTGCACACTGGGTGTCGCATAGTTTGAAGAAGTAGGTGCTTACTAAGTATTTGTGTGGAATTTATATGCTAACCCTTTCTCCATGACCGATACTTGCTTATTCAGTATTGTCTGAAGTAAGTAGCTTCAGTATTTCACAAAGTTACCCATTCTACTTCCTAAAAGAAAGGCACGCCCTCCAATAAATTGAAGTCTATGCATAGTATTCTATCTGACTTACCTGTCTAATCTCAACCACACTGAATGTCTAATCCGTTTCCCAAATAGCAGGCCTTCAATACACACACACACACACACACACACACAACTTTCATTCCCCCTCAACCATAGTTTCTTCAAGGTCAAGGTCCCTTCTTCTTCCAAGCATTCATTTTTTATAAGCATGGCTTTCAGAGTCTCTGGGGGTAGGGAGGGAAGACCCAGGTGTCTGCAAACACTGCGGGCTCTGTGGTTGTCTGGGAGCAGCCCCCGAGAAAAGCTAGACTCTCTGCCCTCACGGACGCACCTGCATGTGGTCAGCCTGGCAGAGGGCCTTACCGTTTTGAAATTCACAAATGCTTACTGAATAAATTTCCTCTTCACTCAGACTGCTTCATTCAAGGTGTTTTTGTTTTTAACCCAATTCACTTGTTAAAAGACCACTTTGGTGGCAGGCGGGTACTACAAATTGCGCATGTCTGTTCTTCAGTATAGACTTCCCTGGTTGCATCCCTCAAGAGGTAAAAATTATTCTCAGAGTTGTCCATATATATCTAGAAACACACGACCTGGCGGCCTGATGTCCAAGGAAATCAGAATGCAGGCCTGAAGGCTGTGTCTCAGTTTCTCGGGGCTGCCCAAACAAATTACCACAAACTGGGAGGCTTAAAAAACAAATTAATTGTCTTGGAGCTCTGGAGGCCAGCACTCAAGGCCAGTAGGGCCACGCTCTCCAAGTGTCCAGGGAAGAATGCAGTCCATGCCTCTCTCCTCGCACCCACCTTGACTCATACATGCGCCATTCTAGTCGCTGTCTTCACCTGCGCATGACCCTTCCCCCTGGTGTCTGTCTCTCTGGCTCTTCTCTTTGGAAAAGCCCAGAAGTCCTTGTAAGGGTTGGGTTAAGGGTCCACCCTACTCCAGTATGACCTCATGTCAATTAGTTACATCTCAATGACCCTATTTCCAAATAAAGCCACATTCGGAGGGTCCAGAAAGGATGAGAATTTGAGAGGACGCTATTCAACTCAGGACAGAGATGCGTGCATGGAGATAAAACCCATCCTTCTAAGCAAAGCTAGAGGTTTTGTGTGCCTTCCGCTCCCTCACAGTTGTCATACTGAACGTGGACTCCCACTTTCCACAAGTGCAACTCGTTTTCCTTTCAGCAAAAAGGGTTTGTTGAGTTAAGAAAGGGTCTAAGGAAGTGTGAGCGCAGGAGGTGGCAAGGATCTGATGCTGTTTTCCTGCAGTCATGTTGCAAACTCAGCAAAGAGGGTAAGCACATGCTTCCCCAGCTTGGGGTGCTACCACAGGAACCCCGGAATCACCCAAGGGGGCTGCTGCCACCAGCCTTCCAGAGGACCCAGGAACCCACCCAGGGTGGTGCCCTGCACCACCTACGCACGGTCCTGTGCTCGTCTAGCCAATGGGGCAAGGGTGTCGCGCCTCTTTGTGATTGCGCACACGGACAAGTGGAACAGGGTGTGGAAACAAGAAATGGGATTGTGTTTAAGAGCAACGGCTCTGGAATCAGGTTTCCTGGGCTGGAACCCAGCTTGAGGTTAACCAGCAGTGTGACCTTCAGCGGGCTGGCTATATAACCACTCTGTGCCTCGGTCTCCTTAATTTGGAAAGCAGTTTGTTTGGAAGACTAGAGAGAGCGCATTGACCTGCGGGGAGCAGCGAGGGGTCACTTTGTGGGGGTGTCAGTAGCATGATGAGGAGGGAAAGGAGGACGGACCATGAGTGACGTCGCTCTGCAAACCAGCGGGCGGTAGGGAGATGTGGCATCTACTGCCTGCCTCACGGGTTGTGGGAAAAAGTATCGATGTGGTTTTGCACCGTCCTTTGGAGAAAACTAAGTGAAATCCATCAGACTTAATATGATACTTTGGGAAGGTGATTAGGTGCAACACAAATTTCCAAGAATCAGTATCTTTTCTTATAGACCAACAGTCAGAAACACAACACGACATTTGTTTTGGGGATATTAATCGTCCCTACTTGCAGAAGTATCGCATCGGAGAGAAACTTTCACTGTTTAACTCTTCTTCCTCCTGGTGGATAGTTTTAGTGCCTTCTCTGGACTCATGTCATTTCAGAAGAGGGTGGAAGTATTTATCTCATCAAAAGGCCTAATCTGGAGGTTCACTGAAAATTGCCTGCCCTAATGGCCTGTTGAAATCCCAACTGAGTTCCAAGACAGACACTGCTTCCGGTTTGTAAATGGCTTTTGTAATTGCAGCTCCTCTGTGCGAATCGGTCCGAATCTTAGTGTCCGCCTTGCATGCTGCACAGGCCAGGCTCACTTGCATTACCTACAGCACCTGCCCCTGCCCCACCCCGCCCCCCTGCCCGGGTTTCTGGGTAACTTTACCTGAAGGGCTCAGACTGTCAGAACACCGAATTGTGGACAAATCCATGCCCCGGGCGCATCACCGTAGCCCCAGGTTGTGTCGAGTTTGGTTTGCATAGGTTGAGCCCCATTAATCACTCCTGACGTGCTGTCACACGGCTGCTCTGATACAGAAAGAAAGGCTTGAGATAGGGTTCTGGATGTCTGTGTCACCTGCCTGCTCGCTGGAGTGGGCCGGGTGTCCTACACCCATGGGCTTGACCTTGAGTGACCATCCTAACCCCAGTCCAGAGGCTCTCAGGAGCTAGCCCACGTTTTTCCCTCCCTAAATGAACTCAGCCATTCCTCTCAAGAACCTTCCCTGATCTGGCTGTGACCAGCTGAATGAATTGCTCCCTCCTCTAGGCTTTGTTATCGATTCTGTCCTCTGTCTGTCTCCCCATCGAGCTGTGGGGGCCCAGAGCCAGGGGGAGGTGGGGACAGCCGACCATGTTCTCAACCTGCCAAACCGCGTTCGGACTCTGTGTGCCGTCAGCCCTCACGCCCACTCTGCGCGACTCCAGGGAAGATCAACACACAGAAGGTTGTGATTCCAGCTGTTTCACAGTCCTTGGCCAGGACAGCCCCACGGCTGGCCTGATGCTGGCTCATTTCTGAACGGGAGATTCCCACCAATTCAGCGAAGGCCTTTAAGACATGCCGAGAGAAATCTGTATAATCTGCTTTAATGTATTTAAAAGCTCAAGATGGGCCCCAAATGAGCAAGCATGCAAATATTCACCCAAGAGAAAACAGTGTTCTTTTCTATTTTTGCAACAGAAAGTTTTACTTAATCTGGGCGAGAAAGCGCACAGTGATTTCTAAAGCTTTAATTTAAGGAGGCTCCTATATTCGGCCAGATCATAATTTGTACTTTTTAAACTACCTAAAACATCATCTATGGATTTGTAGATAATTAAAGCCTCATTCTCATTTTCCTTTATATGCAAATCTTCCAGGAACACCAACAAATGACTTTTTAGAGGCCTCTATGTGGACATTGCAGTGAAAATAAGAATGTCACCAGTGTAATTTTAATGTTGAATAGTCACTATTCATGACATAATTAAAAGGCAAGTTTTACAGGGAATTGGAGACAAAAAGTCAGCTTTATTCAGTGGGGGAGCCTTTCCCTGGCTGCGTCAATTAACAGGGGTCTTCATTGTTCTACCCACTCGTCAGATCAAAGGCACGTTGAGTCCCACAATTCTAGAGCAGGGCTTAGAATCACTTCTTTAACAGACGGATCAGGACTCAGAGCTCGATTTGCCCTCATGTGTTCTCCACTCCCCCCGTGCCGTCTGCTCTGTATGGGAGGCGGCAGCAGACACCAGAGGTGGGTGACTTCACCTCCATTCTCTTCTGGTGCGTTGTCACCCTCCACAACCTTGTCTGGAGAGGCCCTAGGATGCCAGGGTGGGGGGTGAGGAGAGGGGCGGCTCTTAGAGCTGACGCCACGCTGAGGTGGCATCACACCCACTGCCCCAGTCTGGTGGCGGTTGAGGCAGATTCTGTCCTGGGGATGGCTGGGGGGTCCTCGGTGATCCTGGCCCTGGGCAGTAGCTCTCCATCCGGAATGTTCTCCTCGGCCCTCACCCTCCCTCTTCCCTCAGCTAGGCTGAGTTTCCTGCACTCCCCTCAGCTTCTTGTGCTCAGAATCCCTCTGTTCTTCTGGAAAGCACTGTTACACAGGCTGGAAGTGACCCTACATTGGCCCTCACTCCCATGTGGAAAGTATACTTGCCCATCCTGGGCACCCAAAACTCTAGGGGTGCAAGCCCCAGGCCCTCAGTCCCGCTGCCCGCGCTCCACTGGATTCTCAACCGTGACGGAGCCCCACGACATCATTTTGCTCCACTGCTGGGAACATGTTCAGGGCTCTCTAGATGGTTCTACCAGCAGAGCACAGAGAGCGCCCTTCAAAGAAATCTCACTGTCTTCTCACCCCCCTATGGGCTCTCTTTAGGAGCCCTCCTCTGTCCGGCTGGGGACCTGGTCCCCTAAACTCCTGCAGGCCTGCTGCTGACAAAGTGCCCAGGTCACTGGAGGCGGGGAGCCCCATTTCGGCTCCCTGACACGCTGGCTCCGGTTTACTTGAGCCAAACAGAACTGTAGAAAGAATTTTCCACTTAGTGTGAAATCAGCTTTTTGTTTTTATTGTCTTTCTCAAAAATCTACATTTTTCACATTGACAGGATAGCACGTATATAGCTCAGCACAAGCTTACCCATCGGTGAAGAAGGACGGACAAACATAATGGACATATTTTCTTAGAAAAATTGCAAATCGTATTGACGTTCCTTCGCCTGCCTGCTGTCTGTATTGCGTTCTCATGTGCATCTGGAGCGAATGTTCTGAGTGATAAAGAAAAAGTAGTGTGGGGGCCATGCTGTGATGACCAAGTGCTCTTCGGATCCTTCCGGGATCAATCTGCTCTTCGCCCCCTTTAAATACAGCACTTTAACATGCGCTTTCTCGGAGCCTGTCCATATCCACTTTGAGATGGTGTCCAGCCGACCAGGACTCTCCATCAGCGACTCTTACACGTTACGTGCCTCTTACAACTTCGCCTCTGCTCCCTCCAAGTAAACCTGGCATTTATCTTAAACCTGAAGTGATCTTTATCACCAACTAAAAAGCTGATTATTAATATAATAATGTAATTTTCAAACAAGAACATAATTGGGCCATCCTAGTAATCTGCCACTATTTTCAGCTTTATTTTTACCTGTAGGCAAGCTGGATATTTATTTATGCACAGAAAGGGTGTTGAGGAGTTTGCAGCTCTTCTGGCAGAAATCAATGAATTTTATACATGCTCGTATGTGAGTGTGTTTGTGTATTATAAATACGGTAAACAGCCACTTAATCAGACGAATGAGATGTAGGTTTGTCTAGAAGCAGTGGGAGAGTGTCCTAAAGTCTGTAAATACAGAATGATGATATTCAAAGAGAAGCAGTACAATATTTATGCTTTTGTGATGAACAACTAAAATTTCTGAAGCGGCTTCCATGAAGATTTTAGGCAACAGTGGAGTGGGGGAGAAGAGTGTGAAGCCAGACCCGTCAGAACCTGCTGGCATCCCACCTTTATTTATACACCGGCCAAGTTTTGTGTTGTTGCTGCAGAATGCGGGGCCTTCTTGCTGTCACCACCTCTAGAACAACAGATGCACCCGGCTAACCCAAAAGCTCGAGCGCAATGTGGTTTTTACTGGCTATTTAGGAGAGATGTCAAAGAGACGATCATGTCGTGCATACTCATTGATTCACTGAAAAGGAAATTGTTGAGTGCTTACTGTATGCCAACATAGCAGACCTTCTATAAATCCTTAAGAAACTGAAAGCGTGCTACATGAAGCCATTTTCCATTTATGAAATCCATCAAATGCATTTTCTATTTATCGTTTCCTCACAGCCTTGCTCCATGTGCGTGAATCGATGCACACCTCCATGTGCGTGAATCGATGCACACCTCCATGTGCGTGAATCGATGCACACCTCCATGTGCGTGAATCGATGCACACCTCCACGTCAGGCCTGGAGAGTAAAGGGGGTTTGCAGTACCCTGAAGTGACAAGCCAGCTGTCAGTTCCTTAGGACCGTTTAGTCTCCCCTTCCGTGCTCTTTAATACCTGGACCCTGAGGTCAGGGCATGAATTTGGAAGAAGACCCAGATGTGGTAGACTTGTTGAGATAGCTCAGATGGCAAGAGGAGGGAACTTAGGTTTGGTGCATTGTCTTAGCAAATGAAACAGTGAAGAAATAGAACAAAGTTTCAAACTACCGACCATCACCATTTACTTCTTTGAGAAGAATAGGAATGTCCCTTCCTCGGTCCTAGCTGCACACTGTCCATTCCTGGGAAGATCCCGAGAAGACTCTCCCTATGTAGGCAACCTCCAACTATTATTTTTTGGGAGAGAGTTTAGGTTCTGTTTTGTGTTTTGGTTTTGTTGGTATTTGTTTTGTTTTTAGTTTTATTGGTATATAATTGACACATACCGTGTATAAGCCTAAAGTGTATATAAGATAACGATTCGATATATATTGCTAAGTAATTACCACGATAAGTTCAGTTAACATCCATCACCCCATATAATTACCATTTTTCCCCTTGTGATGAAAACTTTTAAGACCCACTCCTAGCAACTTTCAAATACACAACACAATATTGTTAACTATAGTCACCAAATGTTGTTATCGGCTGTCTCTAAAGAATTCCTATATGCAATTTTTGCGGCATCTTTGCTAGGAGGACCTTTGTATGTAATATTTGCTAAATCCTTGCTGGGAACTACATTATGGTATGTATATCATATTTACAATGTATATCGTATTTTACCCAGCCAAAGAACATTTGAGATTATTAGTCCTGAAGCTACCAACCAAGTGGATTTGAGAACCCTCTCACATACATATGACGTGGGCCACGGAGGACAGGACACCGTCTGGTGTCTTCTCCATCACGAGGGCAGCCCGACAGAACCAGTCTTTCTCTAATCTAGTAGACCTAATGCGATCAAACAGGAATAAGCCAGAAGCAGGGGTCTTTTTTCAAATCTTAGTACCATTACTAGAATGGAAATTCCCTGAAGGCAGGGACTTTTGCTTCTTTGTCACTGCTTTACCATTAGCTTAAGAACAGTTCCTAGCAGTTCCGGAGCTCAGTGAATATTTGCCAAATAGATGTGTGTGGATGGATGGTATATTTGTCTTCTGTGTTACCATAACAAACTACCACCTATCTAACAGCTGAAACAGCACCCACCCGTTATATTACTGTTCTGTAGACCAGAAGTCCAGTGGGTTCGGCGGGGAATCTGATTGGATACCAACAAGGCTGAGGTCAAGATGTCAGCCACCCTGAATTCCTCACAGATGTGGAGAAAGATCCACTTCCATGCTCATCCAGGTTGTTGGCAGAAATCAGATCCAGGCAGTTGTAGGACTGGGGTCCTTGTTTCCTGGCTGTTTGTCAACAGAGGGTAGCTCTCAACTTGTAGAGGCTGCCCTCCTTCCCCGGTTCATGGCCCCTTCATCTTCAAAGCCAACAGTGGCCCATCAGGCCCTTTTCATGCTTCCGATACCTCTGACTCGCCTTCTGCTACATCTCATCCGCCTTCTTTTTGTGCTTTTAAGGACCCGTGTGGTTATGTAGGGCCTGCCAAGCTCATCTTGGGTAATCTTTTCAGGTCAGTTGATTGGTAACCTTAATTCTGTCTACAAAGCCCCTTCACAGCAGTACCCAGACTGGTGTTTGATTAAAGGATAAGAGAACAGGAATCTTGGGGAACATCTTTAAAGCTGTGTCTTTGGGAGAAGTCATCCAGAAGTTGATGCCAAGGCCATGACTGAGACCTTGAAATATATGTTCAAGAGCTTACAAAATTAATCTGAAACACTTTGTGGCAGTAGCTCAGCTCTACACTCCCTGGTTAAACTCAGAGAAGCCTGAGGATGCGTAAAACCTTGAGGGAGTATAACAAGACACGGAGTTTAAAGACTTTAATTGTCATTTCAGAGTTGAGCCACATTACCTAATGATTCACTGACTTATATATAAGTGGAGAACAAAATCATGAAGTTCATTTCAACACATCTTTTAAAAGATTCGCCAGTAACAAAAAAATGGCATCCCCGGCAGAATTCGATCAGCCTATTGGCCAATGGTGTTCTCTCTGCTCTACCTCATGGCTCCTTGTCACAGACAGTATATTTCATTTCCTGCGTGGTTTCATCAGCATGACCCAAAATTCCCACAGGCCAGCAGCACAAAGGAAAGGGAAGTATTATTTTTGGAACTGTTATCCTTGCTTTACAAATAAAGAAGCTAAGAATTGGATCAAATGACTTGCCTACGGTCGCATGACGGAACTGAGCCACAGCCAAGACTTAAAAAACAGACTCTACATTCAAACCTAAGCAAGAGATACTCTGAAAATGTAAATCACTCTGCCAGAAATGGCGGTTCTGAGGCAGTTCTATCCACAGGTTTCTTTTATTTAATGTACTGAGTAAATGGAGGTTTCATTGATCCACGTTAACAATTATCATGTGCTGTAAAATCGAAGCATCTGTTGTTGATCTTCTCCATAAACTCACATGCATTATAAAGCAAAAATATTTGCCTATCATCAATTTCCACTGTGGAGTCGTGATCAATAGCTTGAGAAAAGCTCCAAACACAGCAAACTGGCAGCAAGTTCACCTGATTAAAAGCATGACACATAGAGTATTAGCTACCCCTCCAATATAGTTCCACTCTTTTTGCCAGAAGACATTCAAATATATCTTTTTTTAATTTAAGTAACTTCTGTACCCAGCATGGGACTCAAACTCACAATCCCGAGATCAAGAGTCCCAGTCTCTGCTGACTGAGCCAGTCAGGTGCCCCTTAATCTCCTTTTTTTTTTTAATCCAGTGACACTCCTTGTCATAACCATTGATAAAAGCAGTGTGCATAATATAATCTCCTTGTGGACCAAGACTTCATGGGAAAAAACAGTTATTCCCTCAAGTACATTTCAAAAAATATGTCTGAAAACATCTTACCAAATATCATCAAATCTAAGATGTAATCAAGTGTTAAAGATAATCTATATTTTATGCAGTTCTGAGAAAGAAAAAGTATTGCCAATTAAACTGTGATGCACTGTAAGCATCCTGATCAAAAAATGTAAAAAAATGTGACTTAATGAAATATTTTTAGTCTAATCCAACTTGCAGAGTGAGGTGTCAACTATCTCAAACATGGAAGAGAAATGATCACGAATCGAGTGGACATTATACACTACTCACTCTCTGAGATTTTCCAGAGTGTATCCCTAACCTAATCCTTACAACTGCCGTATAAAACAAATATTAAGACCAGTTTAGAGACGAGAGAATTCAACTTAGAAAATTTTAGTGTTTTGCTCAAGGTCATTCAGGAGCAGAAATGATTCACATTCAAACTGATTTGATTCAAAATGTATTCTTTTTATTTCAATTTTTTAATTAAATTCCAGTTAGTTAACATATAGAGAAATATTAGCTTCAGGTGTAGAATTTAGTGATTCATCACTTACATACAATACCCAGCGCTCATTGCAAGTGCCCTCCTTAATACCCATCACCCCATTTAGCCCATCTGCCTGCCCACCTCCCCTCCATCAACTCTTCTCTATAGTTAAGAGCCTCTTATGGTTTGTCTCCCATTTCCGCCCCCCCTTGCCCTATGTTCATCTGTTTTGTTTCTTAAATTCCACATAGGCGTGAAATCATATGGTAGTTGTCTTTCTCTAACTGACCTTATTTTACTTAACATAATTCTCTCTAGCTCCACCCATGTTATTCGAAATGGCATGATTTCATTCTTTTTATGGCTGAGTAATATTCCATTGCATACACACACACACCACATCTTCTTTATCTGTCCATCAGTCAGTGAACATTTGGGCTCTTTCCATAATTTGGCTATTGTTGATAATACTGCTATAAACATCTGGATAGTACATGCATTCCTTCAAGTCAGTATTTTTGTATCCTTTGGGTAAATACCTAGTAGTCCAACTGATGGATCATAAGGTAGTTCTATTTTTAACTTTCTGAGGAGCCTCCAAACTGTTTTCCAGAGTGGCTGCACCGGTTTGCACTCCCACCAAGAGTGCAAGAGGGTTCCCCATTCTCAGCATCCTTGCCAACATCTGTTGTTTTCTGTGTTGTCAATTTTAGCCATTCTGAGAGGTGTGAGGATCCTATCTCATTGTAGTTTTGATTTATATTTCCCTGATGATGAGTGACATTGACCCTCTTCTCATGTGTCTGTTAGCCATCTGTATGTCTTCTTTGGAAAATGTCTATTCACATCCTCTGCCTGTTTTTTAACTGGATTATTTGGTTTTGGGGTGTTGAGTTTTGCAAGCTCTTTATGTATTTTAGGTACTAACCCTTTATCAGATATGTCATTTCCAAATATCTTCCCCCATTCCAAAGCCTGCCTTTTAGTTTTGTTGATTGTTTTCTGCACTATGCAGAAGGTTTTTATCTTGATAAACTCCCAATGGTTTATTTTTGCTTTTGTTTGTCAGAAGACTATACCTAGTAAGTAGTTGCTGTGACTGATGTCAGGGGTTACTGCCTTGTGTCCTCTGCCTGTGTTACTGCCTGTGGTCTCCTGTCTCACATTTAGGTCTTTCATCCATTTTGAATTTATTTTTGTGTATGGTTTGAGAAAGTGGCCCAATTTCATTCTTTTGCATGCTGCTCTCCAGTTTTCCCAGCACCAAGTGCTAGAGACTGTCTTTTCCATTGAATATTTTTTCCTGCTTTTTCTAAAATTAGTTTGCCATATAACTGTGGGTTCCTTTCCGGGTTTTCTATTCTGTTCCCTCAATCTATGTATCTGTTTATGACCATACTGTCTTGATTACCACAGCTTTATAATATAACCTGAAGTCTGGAGTTGTGATGCCTCCAGATTTGCTGTTCTTTTTCAAGATTACTTTAGCTATTCTTTTTTAGCTAGGGTCTTTTTTTGGTTCCATACAAATTTTAGGATTGTTTGTTCCTGCTCTGTGAAAAATGCTGGTGGTATTTTAATGGGGATTGCATTAAATGTGTAGTTTGCTTTGGGTCATATAGACATTTTAACAATATTTCTTCTTCCGATCCATTAGCATGGAATGGTTTTCCATTTCTTTGTGTCATCTTCAATTTCTTTCATAAGGATTTAGACGTCTCAGAGTACAGAACTTTTACCTCTTTGGTTAGGTTTATTTTTAGGAAACTTATAGGTTTTGGTGCAGTTGTAATTGGGATCAATTCCTTGATTTCTCTTTCTGCTGTTAGGTTATTGGCATATAAAAGTACAACAGATTTCTCTATCTGTATCCTGTAACTTTACTGATTTTGTATCCTGTAACTTTGCAGAACTCATGTTTCAGTTCTAGCAATTTTTTGGTGGAGTCTTTTGGGTTTTCTACTTAGAATGTCATGTTGTCTTCTAATAGTGGAAGTTTGCCCTCTTCCTTGCTGATTCGGATGGTTTTTATTTCTTTTTGTTGTCTGACTGCTGAGGCTAGGATGTTCGATACTATGTTAAATGACAATGGTGAGACTTGACATCCTGTTCTGTTCCTGATCACAGAGGAAAGGCTCTTAACTTTTCCCCATTGAAAATGACATTAGCTGTGGTTCTTTTCGATATATGGCCTTTATGATGTTGTGGTATCTTCCTTCTATTCCTACTTTGTTGAGGGTTTTGATCAATAAAGGGTGCTGTATTTTGTCAAATGCTTTTTGGCATCTATTGAGAGGATCATATGGTTCTTATCCTTTCTTTTATTAATGTGGTGTATCAAGTTGATTGATTTGTGAATATTGAACCACCTGCAGCCCAAAAATAAATCTCACTTGATCGTGGTGAATAACTCTTTTAATGTACTGTTGGGTTTGATATTCTTGTATCTTGTTGAGAAATTGTGCAGAAAAAATTCTCCTTGTTAGTGGGATCTTTGCCTGGTTTGGGAATCAAGGTAATGCTGGCCTCATAGAATGAGTTTGGAAGTTTTCCTTCCATTTCCATTATTTGGAACAGTTTGAGAAGAATAAGTATTAACTCCTTTTTAAATGTTTGGTAGAATTCCTCTGGGAAGCCATCTGGTCCTGGACTTTTGATTACTGATACAATTTGTTTTCTAATAGGCTAGAATACCTTCTTTTCCTGCTTATAGCTTTTTAGCCTGCTTACCTACCCATTTCTTGCGAATGGACAAAGATGATAAAGAGAGAAAAGACCAGATTAAAGACTGTAATTCAGAACACTTGGTACATTATAACACTAACATCCATAAAAAATGCATACCCAAATTAGATAACTAGGATCTGCACGACTGTGGGCATTCACATGCATTTTTAAAAACAAAAAGTTTTGGGATACATTACTCATGCAAATACCGATGTATCTCAATTTCTATAGCGTTCTTTACAAAACACTGGTAGTCAGTAAACTTACATTGTGAAACCATGTGTAGCTTTCATTCTTCACTAAACTTAATTATTTTTTATTTCAAAAGATCTACTTTTCAGAATATTAAATTTTGAAACATAACCCTAAATAAATAGAACTTTAGTTCTTTATAAGGAAAGTAGAACAAAATGACAGCAATGGGAGAGTAGGATAGAATAGGTATTATAAGAACAGCTTAGATACAGTTATTGCAATGGACAAAGCAAAGCAACTTAGTGTCCACATAACAAATTAAGTACTTAGCAGCTGCTAAACTATATATGCAATTGACACTTAATTTTTTAAACTCAATAAACTTTCCTTGTTTGATGAATTTATATTGTTTTTATGGGCTAGCAAAATCACAATTATTTTTTAATGTTTGTTTATTTATTTTGAAAGAGAGAGAGAGCCTGCAAACATGTGCAAGCTGGGGAAGGGCAGACCGAGAGGGAGAGAGACAATCCCAATCCCAAACCCGCTGTCAGCACAGAGCCTGATGCAGGGCTCGATCCCACAAACCATGAGATCATGACCTGAGCTGGAATCAAGAGTCGGACACTTAGCCAACTGAGCCATCCAAACGCCCCACAATCTTTTTATCCTAACTAATCACATCGTTCTTGCAACAGTTTTTCCAATAACTTTAGATGTGTGGATTAAAATCACTCTTGCCACTCGCCCTTCCTTTATTTTTACGGGTTGGTGTTCTGAGTTAAGCGCGGTTGTAGAGTATACAGAAGACAGTGCTCTCCCAATCTTGACAACTTGGGGAACAAGCGTTCTTATACTATCTGTGAAGTAGTCTAACCTGTGGCATTTATCTGTATGTATCAATGCATTCTAGAAAAGTGTTTCTGTGGACCAATGTCTGAAAACCAGTCTACTTTTTCTTAGACTTTTCTGCCCACTTTTACTAGAAAATTGATGGCACTATTAAATTTCTCTTAGTTTCCCATATTTTAAAAAGAAAGCATAATTCATTCCAAATAAAACCTTTCCAGGGTAATAACCACTTAGCATATAAATGATTTTAGTATTGATATCGCTAAGTTTCTCTAAATAAATAATTTCCATGCCCAGTGCATAATATATACCAAGCAGTTCTGTTACATGACAGTCGCGTAATGCAAGAATTTCCATTATAAAAACCTGTGAGATACAACCTAACACATCTGAAGAATTAACACTCTCAGATTGCAATTGCAAGATAAGTTCTAATTACTGTTTAATTTCTTGGTTGAAAATCTTTGGTGTATGTATAATGTAAAATTGACTAAAATTATGTAATTCATATTATTAGCATTTAGCACTTCGTTTTGAAGCTACAACGACATAACTTGTTTGGCTCAAAAAGTGTTCGACCAGAAAAAAGGTGCTTAAAGTTTGGAAAGTTTAAAAAGTGGTCCTTAGTAGCATTAACTAATTTATAAGTTGCTAATTTTTAAGTAGCAACTTGTTCAACATTGGGTTACTGAAAACAATGGTATCTTCCGTAGAAGGTAAGCTGTTTGAAATGTTTTATGACAGGAATATAAACATATTTTTAGGGTTCTGTTACCAAGGCCATAAATTAATATGCAGTGTTGTGACATGAGCCTGTGATCTTTGTCAAGTCTAGCATGGAAAATTAGAAATCTCCTCTTAAAAACTCCTCTTGGAATTGATTACTTGTCTAAACTACATCTTTCATAACATAAATCTTAGGGAATTGTTCTGCCAATTATATTTCTAGGGTGGCTATTCCTATTTTTAATGGGCTTATTTACTTATTAATTTGTCCCCAGGTTGTTGTGAGGGTTTTTTGGTGTTATTTAACTGTCTTAACAACAGCTAACAGTTACTCAGTGTTTTCCCTGTGCCAAATATAACTGGCATCAGATTAATTGGGTTAAATGCTTTTCAGAATCATCTCAGTTAATCCTCACACACCCAAGAGGAAGAAAGCATTCTCCGTCTAATTAAACGACGAGGAAATGAAAGCAGAGAGATTAAGTAATTTGCACATTGTCAGTCAGTAAGATGGCAGTGGTAGCATTATTGAAATGGAGAGAGGAGCAAAAAGTGATAACTTCTGTAGTTCACCCTGTTTCACGAACACTTCCCGTTTCAGCTGCGCCTAATTAGTTATCTCGTTATAGCGTCTGAGACAGGCCGTTCCAATATATTGATTTCATCTTCCAGCATTTAAATCAACCATGTTCAACAAATAACAAACACCCCTAAACCTGTGGCTTGTTCCAGAGGTGGCTTTTTTTTCTTTTTAATTCCTGTTCCTAAATGAAAAGAAATAGTGTCCAATACCAATTATTTACTATGGTTTATCTTTTTAAATACCATACACGGGACTGATCTTGGACAAAAATTAGACTCAAATTCAGTATTTATGCAATAGGTTGAAGTTTTTCACCCGGCTATAGTTTATCAAGGGTTTTAGTAAATAGATAACATACACAGTAACCAAGGCTTTTATTGTGCAGATTACATATTCATTAACTACTCTTCTATGGTAGTTAGAGCATGCATAGAGTTCTGCTGAATTTATAACTCCAACCTAAAAACAACTCGTTGGACACGATAACGTGGAGGGCTGTTGGAAGTGAGAAGTCTTATCCCGGAGCGTATAGTTCTTCCTGTGGTTTGTTCTTGGTGTAAAAAGACAAGTTTGCTGACAGTGTTAGTTTCTGCACAGAAGGCCTCATCGTCAGCAGGACTTAACTTGAGACGATTCAAGACAATTGCAAGAAATGCACTTGAGAAAGAAGAGTTTGTGAGATTTGTCCACTGAAAGATGTGAATTAATTGTAACTTGGAGAGAAGGAAAAAACACTAACTTTACTTTTTTACGTTTGGGGAAGATGCGTTGCTAGTAATGATCACAGAAACGGTCATTCCGTCTCAACGACAGCATGGTAGACCGTTAGCTTGCGCTGTTTGCTTATTTGGAGATAAAGAGAGAGAGAAAAGAAAGAGAAGAGTAAGGATCTTGATTCGAACTACAGAAGGAATTTTAGGAGATGGAAAGATTAAATTTAAAATCAGAAGGACTCGGGTATTTTTTAATCAGAAAGACTAAAGAAGGACTCAGATTTTTTTGTATACATACACCCGGAAAATGTATGGAAAGAATATCAAATAAAGCTATCCGTTTTAACTGTAAGTACAAGGCAGGGGTGCATTGAAAATGACGGCCACAAAATGTAATATAGATGACAAACAGGCTCCTCGAATATGTCAGATTGAGAAGGGCCTTATTCCATATCCAGCGAGCCTCTGAATCCAACACCTCTCAGGAAACGGGAACCTGACCTCCGCTTAGACCCCACGAATCACACGGCACTCACGGGACCCAAGGGTAACAGATGCCATTTTTGAATGTCTTAACTGATCACATTCTTTTCTATATTTAACCAAAGTCTTCCTTGCCGTATTTTTTTCCCACTTTGGGCTTCTTTATATTGTGTATTCCTCACTCAGCATGGCCCCCTCTACCCAGACCCTTCTTCATTTCATGGGCCTTGGTGAGTATTCTTACACACCCTTCTTTTGATTTATTAATGTTGAATTACATATACCTTCTCCTTGTCGTGTCCTGAATTAAGACTCAGGCTTAATCACTTCCACATGCTGACTTTTAAGACAACGTTTTTGTGGTGTGCTTTCACTCCCTTTGTTTTTCCTCCTATTGGCTTCTCCAAAATCTTAATGCAGTATTTAAAATTTGGGTGTTTTATTCTTATATGAGTTTGCATTTCAAATTATACCAAGTCCTAGATGTTTGGGAATCCTGTAGTCCTCATAATGTGAAACATTAATAATAACCCCCTGTTACCTGAGTTTCAGATTTGGCATAAGTGATGCTGCCTGAGGTCAAAGTCATCCACACACACAAATTTAATAAATGCAGGGGGTCCCTCGTCTCCACAAGATGAAACTTAGGTCATCGCTTTGGCCTGAAAGCAAAATATCATCTTGGCAGAACACTCCGGCAAACATGCTGACATCTTGATTGTTTTCCTACCTTTTTGCTTATTATCATTTTATTGGACAGCCCAGCTGGCTGGATTCCATGACATGTTTCATGTTGCCAAAGAAAATCTGTGATTGTATGTACGACAGCTTCTTTTTAAAAAAAAGCAAATGGAATCTTTCCATATTTTCTTTCCCTTGCCTTCTGAAGTCCTGTCACTTACCAAACTTACTACTCTTCCATCTGCAACTTTGTTTCCACCCCATCACTGCGGCTGCCATAGTTCAGGGCATCGCTGCTATCCCTTCTCAGTTACAGTAAATTCCCCTGCTCTTCACGCAGCAGAAATCTCGTGAGTGGTTACACCTCAATTTTGAAAACCTCCCTGCAATTCTAGGAGCCCAAGTTCACCACTCCTGAAAGAACACAGGCCAAGAATGTGCCAGTAGACTGTGGTTTTCTTTGCTTTCTTTTTAAGTATTTCTAGCTTCATAGCCACGTGACATTATCTTAGTACCGTCTACCAGGGAAAGACGAATGTTCACCTGCTAAGCAGCTCCTCCTCCCCGTGCACTGAAGGGTCAGCTCGCATGCTCTTGGGACTAATGACACCTTTGCAAAAGAAGACAGGGCCGCCATGTCAACTGCTTGAGTGTGTGGTGAGAAACCAAAAGGATTTATCATTTTAAAGAATGCTTTGCCTTATTCCCAATGTGCACGGGGACCTCGTCTGTGGTTCTCTGAAAGCTGATGCTAAAGAAATATTAAGGGACAGAGCAAGCACCTGCTTCTGCATAGTGAGACTGAGAGAGAAGCCGGGGCCTATGATGCCCCAGAGTCAAGTGTAAGAGTGGATAACTGGAGCGATATCGAAGAGGAATGTCAGTTCCGTACGCATGATTGCTGGGATTTCTAGTGTGGGGACATCACGTCCTGGTCAAGGCTGTGAGACGCTAACAATACGGAGAAAAATCTGGCAACAGGGATGAGGGGAGTAGGTAGGCCAGTCTTCAGGTTCAGACAGAGAAGAGGTAGAGGAAGACAGAAGCATGCATGTCCCAGGCTGGTAGACCCCTATTCTACCCCTTGAGGTAGGACTGTGAACCCGGCTGTGGGGAGGGAGCTGTCGCTGCTCCTGGCATGAAAGTCATGGCGAAAGCCGTCCACCCATTCATCCATAAGATGAGTTTTGACCGAGTGCTGTATATGCGCCAGGCACCGTTCCAAACACCAAACACAGAAGCGTGAGCTTCTGCAAATAAGAGCACAAGAATAAATTAACTTTTTTAAATGTCTTTTTTATTTATTTATTTTTGAGAGACAGAGAGAGATAGTGTGAGCAGGGGAGGGTCAGAGTGAGAGGGAGACACAGAATCTGAACCAGGCTCCAGGCTCTAAGCTAGCTGTCAGCACAGAGCCTGATGCGGGGCTCGAACCCGAAAACCATGAGATCATTTGAGCCGAAGCCGGACGCTTAACTGACTGAGCCACCCAACCGCCCCTGAATTCACTCTTGTAAGTTCAAAGTGATGATGTTGGTGGGGGAAGCCCACAGTACTGAGCGTTCATGGGGGTAGGCCCCCTGCTAAGCGCCCTTAATGGGTTATCCAGGCCTTTAATGGGTACAGCCCGGCTTTGCCGCGCCTTCTCTGACACTCTGGTGGGCTCATTGCTGTCTTCACCGCGCAGCTGTTGAGGGAGTCAGAAAAACGCGGGGGCAGGTGTGAGGGTGGGGGGGCCACACAGCATCAAGTTCAGGGCCACCACCTGCTTGCACATCCTCCTCTAGCAACCTATTAAAGCAGCCACTGGCCTGACGCTGCGGCAACACTTTGATGAGAAGCCTCTCAGACGTGTTGTGTTGGCACAAACTGGCTAACTGAGATCAAGGAAGCGAGGGAAAGAGACCCTCCTGCAAGCTGATGGAGAAAGCCAGGTCCCGTTCCTGCCGCTTGGGTGGGCTGCGTGACCCTCGGCGAGTCACCCCGTCTTCCCGTGTGTCTCTTCAGTGAGCACACGGGAAGGCTGGACGGCCCTGTGTCCTCGACCACGTGGAAGCAGGGTGATTCTTTGCCCTTGGGGGTGGGGGGCGTTCTCTGTGACACAGATTCTCCTTGACCTTCTCACGTCTCTTCCTTTCTTTCCAACCTCAGGGCTGGTGCCACTGGCTGGCATTGCTCCTCCCCACCCACTTGGTGTGGAGCCTTTCACTCCAGAGCCAAAGAAAGGAAAGGCCTGGCTCCTCTCTAGATACCCCTGCCCTCCCTCCCTCCTTCCCCTACAGCGACTCCCAGCTGCCCAGCACCCCCGCGTACCTACACTGCTGGAATCAGTGGTTTCTGGACTTGATGATCCACTTATAAACATGGGCAAAATCAATGAGATTTCAACACCCAGGGCGAGGAACGTTGATGTCGACGCTATTGATAATGAGTTTTTTTCCGAAAGGAGAAGTGAATTCAGGGTGTCCTGCTGCATTTGTGCATAATGAGGCATTTATGCAAACAGCATCCACTCAGCAAGTTGAACTGCCAGGGGCAAAATAATATTCAACCTTCAAGCTTAATAACTGCATGAACTTAGAACCGATAGGAAGCGTTCTGCTCTGGTTTTGAAGAGCCTAATTAAGTGTATTCAAGGAGATGTTTTTCAGCCTCCTCCCTCTGAAGCACAGTTGTGGCCGCTGTCGGGGAATTGATGACAGTCCTAATGTGTCATTGTTATAGAACATCCCTGTGATTTTTGAATTCTTTAGTGCAGTACCTTTGTTCCTCTGCAATAATCTGGGAGATTTGATGCTAAGCCTTGGTCTTATTCCCTCCTATGTTTACACTAAGTGCATTACCCAATACTCTTTGCAGAAAGCGCCTGCTAGCTTAGGTGTATCTCACTCTATCTGATAAACGCGTTCTTGGCATGTAGTATGTAAATCGAATTTTAACAAATTGAATCATATATCTCCATGCCTCGGGGGCAGTCATTTTAGGAAATAAATCATATTCTGAATTTTAAGTGAATCTTTACACCCAAATTTTTCTAGCCAAGTTTTTCAAGTGACTTCATCACCGACCTATTGAAAGAGACTCCTTTACAAAGTGGCTCGTGACATCCCTGTGACATGGGATTTTAGGATTTAAGATTGTAATCAATCGTTGATATAACCAGTAAGTCAACCAAATCCCCTATGTGTAAACAGAGACCTTGGATCTCATCAGACCAATATTTACCAAATGCCTACTGTGTGCTGATCTCCTGAGCTCTATGGGAAAAGATGTGACCTCAGGGTACCTGGGTGAACTCCATGATGAAGTTTGCTTGTGGGGCTCAGTGCAGATGAAAAACTTTATCTTCCAGGAGATTTGCTTGGACCTTGGAAAGAACAGAGGGATCCTTTATACTTTAATTGATATTAAGATTGCCTAGAGGTGAAGTTCATATGCTATGTAGATGGCAAATGTTTCTTATTCAGAAAAGCATCCTAAGGGTAATGGATTCTAAATTGGTTTTTTATTGCAATGGAGGCACATAGTTTCCATGTGTGTATAATTCCTCTTATGCCCCCTAGCCTGAGGGATCGTTTGAGTGTAAGATTGTAGGTATGAGAGAAAACCACAAAGGTCAGGGTTGAAGGAAGCAAACTGATTTGACTGATGAGTTGAAAATAAAAATAAGCAGAATGAGGGCACAGTTTCATACCAAAGTCACCACATGTCTATGTGTAACTTGCACAAACACAACCAAGTCTAAAGAGTCGGCGGGTCCTCTCCATCCATTCTACAGGCTTTCTCCCTTGAGTCCATACTCTAGAGAGATCATGAGACTGGAAATCAAACTCTGATGCCCCTCACTTAGTTTCTACTGTCTCTGGTGTTTAATGGTTATGTCATGGCCTTCCAATGTATCCACATCCTAAAAGCAAGCCGCCTGCCAAAGGATCTGTGTCTGTGGGCGTGTGGGGCATTCCCTGAGGGCTGACTGCAGTACCTTACCCCCTCCCCCACCCTGAGACCCAACACGGTAGGTCAGGGAAGCTTCCAGAGGGGGGTGATGTGTTCAAATGGAAGTTTGTCTTTTATAAATTTGGGATGATGAGCCCTCAGAGTCAGAACCACTCGGTGTGTGGAAAATAATACCACTCCTGGGTACATTAAAGCAGAGAACAGGAACGGGGCCCAGGTGCAACGGAGAAGTGACAGTAACTGCCACTGGTGACAGTCTTTCTTTTTTCATGTTTATTTATTTTTGAGAGAGAGAGAGCAAGCCAGGGAGGGGCAGAGAAAGAGGGAGACACAGAATCCAAAGCAGGCTTCAGGCTCTGAGCTGTCAGCATAAAGCCCGATGTGAGGCTCAATCCACAAACTGTGAGATCATGACTTGAGTCAAAGTCAGACACTCAACTAACTGAGCCACCCAGGTACCCCCAGGTTGGTGAAGGTTTTTGAAAGAAACAAGTGAGAGCAAATTTTTGCTCACAGCACTATTTCAACGACTTAGGGCAGGGATTCAAGGGCCTGAACTCAGGTTTGCACCAAGAGAATGGAGAGGAGGAAAAGCCTGAGAGATGGTGCTTGAAAAATCGACCCAACTAAACCATCTATTAGTGTAGGGGGTGCAGACACAACGTTGACTAGAAGGGCAGAACCGCCCCCCCGCCTGCTCCCCTGAGGCTTCCTGTCTTCACCCCCACCACCCGCAGAAGGAGCAGTTTAATCTGAGAGAAGGATGACAATGCCAAGATGGGATGTACAAGGTGAACAACAGGCAAAGTCAGAACTTGGGTAAAAGGAGAATGAGTCTAGGGGACACTAATAGAGAGCTTTCTCGAATCATTCTTTAGAGTCCTTGCAAACCATTGAGGAAGCCAGCATGGCGATCTACCCTCAACCCACGCTCGGAAGCATGGAGCTCCTCCCACTCTGTGGAATCCCTGAGTGGCCCTGTGCGGTGGCCACAGCTCCCTGCTGGGAGGTGACAGGGCTCCAGCCTGGGAATAACCCACAGGTGGCTGAGTGCCGAGGGCCCCCAAGATCAGGCAGGTAGTGAGAGGCATAGAGGTTTTGAGGTTTCAAATTTTCTCTTGAAAAATGGAGGCAAGGCCCTTACAGGGAGCTGTGAATTAGATCACCTGACTTTCAGATCATTAACCTGGGAAGAGAAAAGCAAAATCACAGACAGGAAAAGGCATCGATGTTTAATTCTCTTAACGTACAGGTGCAGAATCACAAGCATTTATGATCTTAACATTAGAATGAGGTTGAAGAGAGCTGAGCTCTTACGAGCGATGAAGGCCGATGATGGTCCAGTCATCGGCGGCACATAGACCCCCTGAGGTCTGTTATTGACTCCGTCAGTAACGCATTGCGTGGCGTGAGAGAAGCGTCTGTTTGCTGGGGAAACTGTGGCGAGAACAGTAATTATTCCCTGGGAGCGCGCTGACTGCCGAGGTATTTATACATCATGCAACAGAGAGAAAAACAATACTTGCCATCTACCTACCAATTAGAGATGGCATTTGGAAAACGGTTTCAGGTTCCGGGATGAAAGGGTGGAGTAGCAGCGTATCGTCCGCTCCCAGTCCACCCAATCTTTACGTAACTTAGCTTTCCGAATCGACAGCGGCAGGAACGTCATTGGTCCTTCGAGCTTCTGGTTTCAAGTCTTCCTGTCCAGGGTGTGGGTCAGAGAAGCCCTGGGAGAACGGAGAATCCATTCATTCTTCACGGTTCGATAGAGCATCGCTAATCTATGTTGATGATGGATATTTAAGGACAGAAAATTTTAGAAACAAATAAGGTTACTGCATGGCCAAATGTATTTTATTTATAGAACTCCATCTCCGAGTCCTTCGAAGGGAAGTTATTCGATAGTGTTTCATCCGAGGCTAATTCCACTTTGCCCATTTCATTGGCTAACTTAGTAAAGAAGAACTAGTTTTAAAAATTCAGAGGGTGTCATATTTATTTTCTATACATCTTGTCACTTACTCTGTATGTTTGTAAACAAATATGTTTCATTTTTTGGGAGACATATGGCTTCTAACTTGTTTGACTTAATAAGGTAGCAGAAGTTCTGTGTTAAATCTGCCTCTAAGGGTTGTACTCTCTCCGTGATTGAACGCTCGGGCGTGTCTCACTCAAGGGCAGAGCCTGATCCTTTGTCCCCTCCTCTCGCCGCGTCAGGCTTTGCTCCCAAACATGTGAAAGGGCGATCTGTGCAAAGAGGCTGAGAAAAACTCTAAAAAGAGGACAGATAAAGCCTTAAGCTATTTTCAGTGACCCACGCTGATAGCCTTTCCTTTACCTGCCTTCTACGGCAGCTCAGCCGAATGAAAACCTTCTAGGGGAGGCTTGTGGGAAAAGTGTTCTGCTCTTGTCACTGTGGTCCCACAAAGCCTCAGGGGGCCATTTCAGGAAAGGGCAGGAAGACTCATGTCCAAGGCAAGGCGGCAACGATCCCACTGTGCAAGACTCTGGGAGAATGCTCGGGACGGTCACGTCACTGGGAGGGCAGGAGGCAGCGGGGGACAAGCCCAGACCCCAGCCCCGGAGCCAGCAGCACCACTTAGCAGTCATGAGACATGTGAGCAAGTGGATTAACTCGTCTGTGCCCATGTCCTCATCTGTGAAAGAAGACTATTAATAGAACTTACTTCCTACGTCTGTTTAAAGAGGGGGTTGGCATTAGCAAAACATTCAAAACATTGCCTGGCACCTCACGAGTGCCACATAAATGGTCAAGACACGGGCTCTTGCTGGCACCGCGACCAAGGATCGGTGCCCAGCTGCTCCACTGGATGGGTATTGAGTCCACTGGGGAAAGAGAAGAACCCCCAGACAGACCGTTTGGGTCAACTCAGCACCACTTAGAGGCCTGCTTAGCTGTACCCATCTTGGAGTAACGGAGGCCTGAAGTGTTATGCATTTTGTAAACTCCACAAATCTGAGCAGGTACAGCGAGGCGACAGAAGTCTATGCTTTTTGTCTAGGAATCCTGTGCAGAGGCTGACCGCTAGGGCCGCTCCAGGGGCCTAAAAACCCCTCCAGTGAGAGTAGAAAGTTAAAGGCGGAGAAAATGCTGGGGCAACAAGTCCTCCCCCACCGAAAGAAGTCTCTATTTTAATTGTAATTGCAAATTCCTTTTATGTATGTGTCTGTTTGCTTCACACCCTTAGATGCTGGGATTATAGTTGGGGGCTCAGAGTCCAAATAAAATGGATGGCCACATTCATTTTATATTTCTGTAGTTGAAAGACCAAAGGTTCGTCTTTTTTGTTGTTTTTCTTTCAAGTTTATTTGTTATTTTCGGAAAGAGAGTACTGTGAAGGAGCACGAGGGAGTGGTAGCCAGAGGGAAAGGGAATCCTGTCAACAGGGAGCCCAATGGAGGCCTCAATGGGGAGCTTGATCCCATGAACCGTGAGACCGTGCCGTGAGGTGAAACCAAGAGTCAGATGCTTAACTGACGCAGCCCCCCAGGCGCCCAGAAGCTCATCATTTCTGTTGTCAGTTCTGCCCTGGCTTCCTTTTCTAAGACACATTTTTGAGGGCATTAGTTTTCCCATTCATGACATAAGAAAAGTAACACATTCGTTTTTAAAAATAATGAATCGAAATCGCTCCCTAAATAGTTAGAGTTTAGGGGGTAAGGCTGTGTTTCAGAAGGCTCTGGAATGTATAATGTGCCAACTGAGAGGGAACCCTTCTCTCATGGGCGGACCTGGTGAGGACTGACCAAGTACCAACTACTTGGGCGACGATGTTCTGCCATGTTGTAACCCCTGCTGGTCTCCCCGGAGCACCGCCGCACCTTCCGGGCCCTTTGGTCACCTGGGTGCCTTCTTCTGAAAGGAAGCCATGGACAGTGTGGTCATTTCGTCTGTTCTCAGCTACTTCGTCTTCAGTGCATGAAGTGTCAGGGTGAGGCATTTCAGCCTCAGAAGAACCAGGTAGAGTGTGAGGGTTCTTAGACCAGACAGCTGCGGGTCACAAGGACAGGTGTCCTGCGTTAGTGGGGCCTGTGACAAGCTAATACTCAGCTGAGAGGATGACACAGAGATACGGACACTCACTCGGCACCTATTACGGGCAAGGCAAAACTCTGCCTCGACTGTCTCCTCTGCAACCAGAGTAGTTCTGCTTTCACGTTTGTTCACACAGTGTGGACTTCTGAATAATACCTATTTTAGACAATATTTTGCAAATAAATAAAGAGTTTCAAAGAGTTGATCTCAGGGGCATCTCTGCATGAGTTCTGAAAATGAAGGAGCTCAACGAATCCTCAGCCTGAAGGGGAACGAGTTAGACCCAAACCGTCTCATGCATGGACTCATTCCTTTGACATGCGAGCGGCGCCATGCCTCTCTAGACCCTGGCCATGCGCGCCTTCCACCAAATGCCAAGAGGCACCTGACTGTTATTAATCTTCAAGGACAAAGTGTTGCAACATGAGTAACATGGAAACTGTACTAAATTCAAGAGCTGTTAGGTAGAGTCTTCCATTTTCCAAAGTCATAAAATAAAAACAGTGTTACTACTAATTTAATGGCTGCAGTTGCCCACACCAGACTCAGAAGATATTTGGGGGGATAAATAAATGCCTGAGGTGTGTTTTTCAACCTCATTTTTAACTTCATCCAACCTCAGCTTATTCATCATAAAAATAGAAATAATTACTCTGTCATGAAGATCACATTGGCTAAAGCAGTTTGTAAACTGTAAAGCAGTATATACATTGTTCATTTGTTTTCTTTCCTTTCCGTTCCACGGGTGAGACTCTGCTGTGACGCTGTAGCCTGTACCTCAATATCATTGACTGCTCTCAGGTCTTTGCCAAATTCTACAAATCACTGTACTTACACCTACATCTGTTTGATGAGTATCTGTCTGTCTGGGGTTTCTATGAAGCAGAGTGATGGACCTCCCACTCCACTGATGGGTTTGATCATCACTCTTACGATTCTCACTTCCGGCTGACCCCGGGTGAAGTAGCCCTTCTACAACTGTCTTGGTGCACCTACCGTGGATTTCGCTTCCCTTCTCGGTTATAAAGAACTCTTCTGGCTGAGTCCATTTTACCTTATACAACATCCACTGCATCCTAGTTCATCTTGTTGCTGTTAATCTACAAAAGCAAAAGGGTATTTGGAGGAAGAAGGTGCCACATTAGTGGTCATTTCTATAAATGCTCTTTTACATTCTTTTGGGTACCGGAAAGCATTTAAATTGATCTCTATTTTGACTGGGAAGAAGAGAAACTTATCTGGTATGAATACCTTCAGAACATGTAGACAATATCCGAAACAAAAGGGAAAAAACCCTCCAGGTTTTCTTTGACTTTAATGATATATTTGTGACTCTGACTTGTTTGTATTCTCCACTGTCATCCTACTTAAAAATATTACATTTTTTAAAAAAAAAGAAGGAGAAGAGAAAAATGTTTGTAAATTTCTTGAGTGACAATAAGGGAGAAAGGCCAACATTAAAACAGTTTGATTAAAACTTTGTTTTTTAATTAAGAAAAAATAGAGTAAAATATGACTTTAGAAAACATTTTCCATCATCTAAGACCTCGTCTATTGATTATTAAGCCAAAGTTCTTTATTCTAGAGCCTCACACTATGATCTTGGGTGTGTGAACATAAGTTAATCCTATAAATTAGTTTATATGATACAGAAAAAAATCCTACATTCTGAAAAAGACACCAAAACTGAAAAAAATATATATACTGAATTTTATTTTTCTCAAAAAATGATAGTAAAATAGAATGTGAGTTTTCTTATTGTTGAACCTAATGTCCAGCTTTTTATGGAAATGGCCACAAATTATATTTTTATTAAGTCTTTGAATTGGTTGACTATTTAAACTGTAACTTAATCATAGTGTTACCACATATAAAATTATTTTATTTTTCTTAAGAACTCTGGAAAAAAGGCTGAGGAAATTAGAAAGGAGGCTCTGACCCTACGGTGAATTGTCCAGAGTTTCCTCAGAGACAGAAACCTGGACAAGAGCACAAGCAGGAATAGAGCAGAGAAGAGAGGAGGAAGTAACCAGGGTCCCAGAACTAGTGAGGAAGAGAAGCCCCTCTTACCTGCTCAGGACCTCAAAATGCAGGATGGTCATAGGATGCCCTCCACACTGCCTACTGCGGGCTCTACAACTAGTACTATGGTGGGAAATGTTTAACAACCATTATTCTAATGCTCTAATCCCTTCCATAGACATTTTGTAAACTTGTTTTTTTTTTCTTCTATATAGAGAGAGGGGGGAGTGCACATGAGCAGGGGAGGGACAGAGAGAGAGAGAGAGAGAGAGAGAGAGAGAGAGAGAGAATCTTAAGCAGGCTCCAAGCTCATCATGGACCCCAACGTGAGGCTTGATCCCACAACTCTGGGATCATGACCTGAGCCAAAATCAAGAGTCAGATGTTCAATCAACTGAGCCACCCAGGCACCCCCATTTTTTTGTAAACTTTAAAAACTCTAACTTTCATAACTCCAAGAATTATATTCTAATGAAAAAATAGCAAACAAATATCTTGAAAATATAAAGGAGGAGGAGGAAGAGATGAAGGTGAGGAATATTTGCCCTACTCTAAATACAATAGTGCAGGGACTGAGAGACAAGTCATTAAAAAACAGTAGAGAGTCCAGAGATAATTCTCAAAGTATGTGAGAATCTCAAGTTCAATAATGATGACATTTCAGATCAGTTGTGGAAGGCTGAAGTATTCAATAAACAGAACTGAATTTACTAGTCTCCATTTAGGAAGAAAATAGTCAGGATGTGTTTCTCCCAGCACTCCAAAACTTTTCAAGCAGTTCAAAGATATGAGTGTAAAATATTAAAACTATAAAAGTACTAGAAGAGAATATAAGATCATTTTATTAAAGAAATGTCAGAGTAGGGAAGACATTTCTAACCACAACAAAAAACCTCAGAGCCTTTCACAAAAAGATTGATGGGTTGGACTATATAAAAGCTAAAAAATTGTATACAATGAAAAGCAACCCAATTTGTCCCAAATTGGGGCAAAATAATTTCAATACATAAAATAGTGAAGGCTTAAGATTCTGAACATATGAAAATCTCCTAAGTAGAGGTTAGGAAAAGGCAAGCAATGCGGTTGGAGGAAGCAACTCAGAGAAGAAGCATGATCAAAAACAGTGAAGAAATGATCAACTTCATTGATACTAAACAAATTAAAATCACAATGAGATATGATCTCCAGTGTTGATGAAATTTTTAGAAACAGACATCTTTGCTTATAGTCGATGAAAAGGCAAATAGGCACCATGTTTTGAAAGATAGTTTAACACTTTCTAGTCATCTGAGTGAGTCTTCCATTCAATCCCTAAAAGTCTTAAACTCTACTTGTGGGAAGCTCTCCGACAGCAATCACAACACAGATGTCATCGAAATGGTAAAGATTTGTGATGCGTCTTAAGTGTCCATCTGTAATGGAATGGAAGCCTGCTCGGCGTTTTAGAAAATGAGAAATATATTCTATCTTGGAAAAAGGGAACTGTTTATTGTCAGAGAAAAGATGCATGCACACATACGTAGGCAAGAACGAAGCGAAAGCATGATTCTGTTTATATCCGACAGACGACACGTGTGGATGCGTGTCTACACACAGGGACGTTTATGTGTGTTCTAGTAAGAGCAGTAGGAGCGATACTGGAAGAACAGGCAAAGTAGCTACCAATATAGAGCAAGCGCATGCCTGGG
Organism: Helogale parvula; assembly: GCA_004023845.1. NCBI lineage: Eukaryota > Metazoa > Chordata > Mammalia > Carnivora > Herpestidae > Helogale > Helogale parvula. The sequence goes on along the minus strand of PJEM01000341.1, from coordinate 151,579 downwards.
CCAAAGACTTTTATTTCAATGAAAATATGCCAAATGATGCCTTCATTTGCAGCAAGATGCCAAAATACAATGGCATGCAATGTGACTCAAGTAACAGGAGTTGAGCGTTGTCTCACCCCCGGTTGGGCCATACCTCTTTTTCTGGAACAGCTGACCTTGAGACAGGACACCTCAACCACCCCACAACCCTCTGGCGGATGCAGTTAATTCCTCTAGATGACTCCTTCCACTTCTGCTCATTTTACAGAACTAATTTCTGTGACATTTTATTTTTACACAGCACTGAACCCACGATTGTCTGCAGTATTTACGAGGGCATTTGCAGAAGGCACAGAGCAAAGGCGGTTTAGACAGTTTCCAATAATTCTCCCGGTCTTTCTGACACCAGTGTTTCAGGGTTCGCCTTTCCTCCACACACACTCAATTAAATTAAAATATAGCAAATAAACCGGTGGCAAGAGAACCTCAGAGGGCACCGCAGAGGTGAAAACACAACAACTTCATGTAAACCATTCCCATTACGAGTGTATATATTTAGATTTTGTTAAAATTAAAACTCAGGATGATTATCGAAGCTGAATGGCACAGGCCAAAGCAGAAAGGAGATGAAAATGAGGGTGGTGGCGAGTCACGAATGCCCGCAGTGTTCGCACTGTTTATCCTTTCCCAGCCCCGAGCTGCGGGCCGGGCATGGCTGCCAGACAGGAGCCAGTCTCTGGGTATTGAGCTGTCTCTCACATCCCGACGCGGATCACACACACAGAAGTGCCCACCCCAACCCACACCCCCCGCCTCTCCAAGAGGACTGAGGGGAGGCAGGGGCAATTACTTGAGTAGGACGCTGAGGAACTTGTAAACTCAAACCATAGTGGCACCTTCCTTTTTTTTTTTTATTTAGAAGATGAAAATTAATACCAACAAAGTAGGGGCGCCTGGGTGGCTCAGTCGGTTAAGTGTCAGACTTCAGCTAAGGTCATGATCTCACGGTTCATGAGTTTGAGCCTCGAATTGGGCTCTGTGCTGACAGCTCAAAGCCTGGAACCTGCTTCAAGTTCTGTGTGTCTCTCTCTATCCTTCTGTCCCTCCCCTGCTCTCTCTCTCTCTTGTGCGCGCGTGCTTTCAAATATAAATAAACGTTAAAAACCTTTTTAAAAAATACCAACAGAGATAGTCAAATTTAGCAAACCAGTCCAAAGCTCTGTCTGGCCACTTTTGCTTGGGGGGGTGGGAACAGAAAAAAAATAGATGTTTATTGAATACATCATATTCAAATATTTTTCAGTTACAATACTTTTATATTATGAACTTTCGAGAATATATTGCCTCAACCTACTACTTCTTGAAACTTTCTATGCCACTCCTAAAAAGTAACCATTGCTTCAGCCGGTATTTTTGTCAGTTCCTATTTCCAGGGGGGACACTGCTTGTGATTTCATTCTCCTGAGACATTGAGGGCCACGAAGAAGGGCTTTTCTGTTTTGTTTTCCTCATGTCCCAGCACCAACCCATAAATGTCTGCTGTTGTAGAATAAGAATCTTCAGATCACTTTATAACTATATATTCTCATTTGGGTTGATTTTTTATTAGTTTTATCTTAGGGGCTATGGGATTAGATCAGTCATGACATTTAAGTAGCTTGACCGTACCCAGAAAAGTATAGGCACTCTGTGTAATATGCACAGAGGAGGAAGTTGTATCTTTGGAGTTTATAGAAATGACCGACCATAATGGTCCTGTCATTTGGAGTAGGTCATATCACTTGAACACCATGTGCCTGTTACAAAGTTCACTTGTCTTTGAAATTCACAGTAGGCCTGACTAAAGCCCATTGATTGTGTTTAAATTATGAAATAGTGTTTAAGTATTATATCTTCTGTTTCGCTAGATGTATACATTTTAATATGCCTCACTTGCTTTTATAACCCATCTTATAAAATGAAGTTCAGAATATGTGCTATGTATTTTTAAATACTCCTTTTTCCCTCGATTGTGATTTATTATTTTTCAAAGAGCTTCAAAATTTCTAGTTTGAAGAACGTTTTTGAATTTAAAGTGCAATTGTTTTAAAATACCAAAATGGTGATATTATCTGAAGAAGATGATTCTACATACCCAGAAAAGCCACTTGAAATTGGATGAAATTGAAGAATTAAAGCAAAAGTTTAATTCCCAGAGTATTAATCTAGTCTTTCTTTGGAACAAGAAGCAAGACTGAGAAATTGCCCTCAGTTGTAAATGGAGAATGCATTTCAACACCTTCCTGAAGAATTATAATTTAGTTCTAGTCAGGAGGAGCTGAGCAAGACAAACCTTGATTACTTCAGGCACTAGGTACATCAGGAAGAGACGCACAGACACCTCCAACCAGAGTAGCCACTGAGGTCTGGCTATTTAAGGCGTGGGATTCTGATGGAAACTGATAGGCTCTATTACGGATGTCCGTCATGGAGAAAATGCATTTAAGATCCTTTGTCATTTCTCTTGTCTGCAGACTGAGCTTCTTTGAAAATAAAGCAGTAAGCGTACAAGTTATGGAACTTAATTTACTGCTGAAATGGAACATAAAGTGATTAGTTCAGTGATGCTCTGGCGCTAAGGCTTTAAAACCCTGGTGGATTGTATCCATGACTTGAAGAAGAGTCAGGTGATACTCGCCTTTGGAATACTCGAGGCCGAGTTCTCAGAACCTGCTAGCTGCCGGTTAGCCAAAACTGTGTACACGTGAAGCATGGAACGACCTCCCAAAGCGGATAAGTAGTAGAAAATTTTCCAGCTCAGTGTGGATGTGGGATACATTTACCTTACGGAAAACTATTTTTTACCCTTATCACCAAGTTTCTAGAAGTAATAACTCTTTATATTTTAAAGAATTTATAATTTAAAAACCCCAATGATAAAACTTGATAGACTTCTCTATTTTAGTAGAAACCTAGATGGTATGTGTTAAATATAAGAGAATTCCAAATATTCTAAAAATAATTCAAAATATTGAGGCAAACCACCTAAAAGCCAAAGATTCTGGTAGCTTAGGCTCTACTGGTGAACAGCCTTAGAATCACTGAGTTTAAAACTGGAACTTTCCAAGGGGCACCTGGGTGACTCAGTTGGTTGACTATTCACCTTCGGCTCAGTTCATGATCTCATGGTTCATGAGTTCGAGCCCCACGTCAAGCTCTGTGCTGACAGCTCAGAGCCTGGAGCCTGCTTCGAATTCTGTGTCTCCCTCTCTCTCTGCCTCTCTCTCTCTCTCTCTCTCTCTCTCTATGAAAAATATGTAGACATTAAAAAAAATTTTTTTAAATAATAAAACTAGAGCTTCCCAGGCTCCTTCCATTCCTTGAATGAGAATCTTGGGGGAGAGGTGAGCATGGGTCTAGAATTTGCACTTTAGCAAATTCTCCAAGTGGTTTTTGCACGTGACCAAATTTGAGACCAGCTGCTTTAAGATCATAATGTTAATAATTTGGGAGCCAGATTTAGTCCCATGGTAAGGAACTCCCATCTGTATGTGTCCCGGCTTACTGTGACTTCAGCCAAGAGACAGCCGGCCTCTGCCATGGGGCCCAAGATGGGCAGGCAAGAGAGGTAGATGATACTGCAGACTTCACCACAGGCCTACAAGTTCACCAGCCCATATTTGTTCAGGAACAATTCTACTCTCTACTGTTTATTCATTCTAAATATTTGCTGCACTTTGGAATTGTGACTGTTACCTCTTTTCTCATGATTGGAGGTAACAAAGTGCTGAATGTTCAGTGGCCGTCCGGGTCATAAAGATCAGCAAAGACTGTCCTGGTCGTCAAACCCCCCAGCCTCCTCCTGACCACACGGCAGCATGGGAGTCATCAGGAATGCAGACTCTGCCTCGTACCCTCAGTCAAAGTTATCCGACCTCACTGCACCTCAGTCCGCTCATCTACAAATTGTGGAAAACAAGTACTACCAAATATAGGTTCACCTCTTCAGATTAAATCAGGTTACAGGGACAGAATGCTTGAAATGGTGGTTGGCAAATAATAAATGCTATGTTAGTGCTTGTGAGACAATACAAACAGGTCTAGAAGTGGTAGATTGTTCCAGGGAATGAAGGAACAAAGAGAAAGATGGAGGGATCATCCCCAGTCTGGAATGGGCATCTTCTCACAAAAGAACAGTATACATCATGCTTCTCTTGCAAGTCCAGTAAGACATGTAAACAGTGGAACAAAAGAGTTAAAAGGGGAGATGCAAAGGAGGAAATAAGCCATGCCTTAGACAAGGATTTAGGGACCAATGAAGACATTGGAGTTGTACCTACAGTTTTATAACTATCAGGTGACTTGGTTCAGTACATATCTTAATTAATAACATTGGATGTGATGCCCAATTTGCCTGTCCCTGTCCTGTCTCTCTCTAGTCTTCTGGACCAATATCTGGCTACTTCCCTGTTTCTTTTCTCTTCACCTTCAGGTTGAGTCAATAGCTAATGTTTGCCCCTTTTCCCTCTCCTTTGTCATTCATCTCCCTTCCTTTTTCTGACTTCCTCTTCTGACACCCTATTTTGAATGCTTGTCACCTTTAATCTCAACTACCTCAACAAGGTCCTAACCACTATCACACACACCTCACCTCCTCTGCCATTTTTCTGTTAAAACCTGGCAATGACTCCCCAATGATACCATCAGAACTTTATCAAAGATTTTCCCACTGGAGTCTCAATGACCTCTCCACATCGACTCCCACCACTGATGCTCTGACCTCACACCTGTTTCCATCGCTTCTTCACGAGCCACGCTCAGCACAACATGCATGCCACCCACTGCATCACGCCTTTGTGCAGTGGGCCCTGCACCTGGAAATCGGTTCCGACCTAGATGGGGTGCAGTAAGGAAAATGTCGCTCAGCCAGAAACATTGTATGACCTGCTGTACTGGGTCAAACAGGGTCCCTAAGATTAAGATCCTTCCCAGAACCTCAGAATGTGACCTTATTTGGAAATACGGTTGTACAGATATAAACAGTTAAGATGAGCTGATACCTGGAGTAGAATTGGCTCTTAATGCAGGATGACTAGTTCTTAGAAGTAGGAGAAAACACACAAAAACTGTCACACCCAGAAGGCAGAACACCATGTGATAATAGAGGCAGAGATTGGAGTGATGTTCCCACAGCCCAAGGAACGCCAAGGGTTTCTGGCAACACCAGCATCTGGAGTGAAGCATAAAACAGATTCTTCCCTTACATCTTCAGAGAGAGCATGGCCCAGCTGACACCTTGATTTTGGACTGCAAGACAATAAATAGTTCTTTTAAGCCACCAAGTTTGCAATACATTTTTATGGCAACCGTAGGAAAGTAATAGAGTGGATGTTGAATGTTGAGCGTGCTCAGCTTTGAAGTGGAGGTACCCCACCCTTCTTATCTCACAAAAATGTCGTGGGCATCAAATACCATAAGTACAGTGAGTGTGTTATTAGATGTATAAAATCCTACGCAAGAGTAATATAAAGCTTTACTTCTTTGAAAATCTTTTGATTCCCTTGCAAAATCCTTACAATACTTTGCCCATGGTGTGTGCTCAGTGAGGGTGTTGAATATTTTATTACTTTTATGCATTGCATCAATTATATCTTAAAAGATCCAGACATTGGGATCTTAAGATTCTCTCTTTCTCCCTCTTCCCCTCTCCCTTGTTCACACACTCTCTCTTACTCTCTCTAAAATAATAAAAAAAAATATCCAAACATAAATACACAGACTCCTATTCAGATTACTGTCTAGTCATTTATATGCAGCTTTTATTGCCTGTAATGTTATTTTAGAAAGACATGATTTGGTTTGTCTAGCTAAATATAAGTAATACATTATAATATTATTTGACTGTATATTAATTTTTAATGTACTAATGAAGTTAAATTTCTAAGAATTTGAAAATCTGATTTATTTAAGATAAGAAAATGTTTAATTTGTTTTCACAAGTATGGCTGGTTTTATTTATGCCACACTGACTAAAAATCTGATAAAGGTATATTTTATTAAAATGACCATTTTAATAGCATTCCTTTGAAAGTGCTCGTCAATAAATTTAATCAATTCCCTATTCAAACAACAGGGCAAATCTTCTAACCCTAGCACAATAAAATGATCTCTCACAAAGAAAAGAAGAATCTGAAGTGGATGAGAACAGGGGTGCCTGGGTGGCTCCATCTGTTAAGCATCTGACTTTGGCTCAGGTCAGGATTTCCAGTTCATGGGTTTGAGTACCGTGTTGGGCCTGTGCTCACAGCTCAGAGCCTGGAGCCTGCTTCCAGTTCTGTGTCTCTCACTGTCTCTACCCCTCCCCCCACTCATACTCTGTCTTTCTCTGTCTCAAAAAGAAACAAACATTTTAAAAATTTTATAAAAAAATAAAAAATAAAGTGTATGAGAACAAATTTGCCTTTGAAACCCAACTTCTATTTAAATTAAAACAGCTAGAATGTTATCCTTTCTACATTACTTTTCCTCTAAGACTCTTTAAGCAGTTTGCATGTGCCTTGTGGTTAACAGTGTTATAATAATCCAGTAAAGCTGATGATAGGACCCTTTAGAGACAGAAACTAGACACTGAAAGTTATAAGCAAGTGATTAGCAGAGCCAGAAAGAGACCTTGAGACTTCTGTCACTACACACCCCAACATCTCCTTGGCAGGAGCTATACTCAACTGATAAATTATTTCTAGGCTCTTAACATCATTTATTAAGTCCATAAGAAAAACACCTAAATAACTCTCAATTATTTTTAATATCAGTTTGTATCCTCGGGAGTGACGGCAGAAGCTTTATTTCACTTACAAAGGGACGTCAAATAATATCTGTTGGATGTACACTAGGAAAATAATATTTTAAAAGTTGTTCCCTAGGGTTAGTGAAAAAGAAAGGAAATGAGAATTAAGGAAAGTAATTTCTGGGTAATTTTTCCTGGCTGCTTTTGTCCATACATTTATGGTGGTTATGTTAGGTTAAGCTAGGCTAAGTAACAGAATATACCCCTAGAATTCAGTGGCTACAGAAACAGCAGTTATTTATTTTTTAGGTTAATGGACCAGTGTTGGTTATGTCCAGATGAAATGGGAAGAAGAGATGGACTCTGGTCCATGCAGTTAATAGTTGTTGGATTGTAGTGACTCTGTCATAGTTAACAGGTGGCCTCATGAGCCTAGGCATCTCATGTGGAAGGAGGAAAAGGCTGGAGAAGGGCATACAAGAAGGTTTAATAGACCAGATGGTCCGGATATGGTACCTATAAGTTACACTCATCTTCATTGGCTAGAACTAGTCATATGACCACACCACACTGCACAGGAGTCTGGGAAATGTAGTCCACCAAACACTCCCATAGGAGAGGACATGGATGTTAGTGAATAAGCTACCTGACTCTGCACAAAGAAAAATGTATACTTGGTGTTCATTATGGAAGATTAGAAGAATTCACGGATTTTTTTGTGTGCAAAAGTAGTTTCTTTCACGTTTGTTTCTAAAACAGAAGCAGATCATTTGCGGGGACTGTGTAATTAGAAAAGCCGTAGGGAGGAGCGTATTGTCCAGCTCTGCTTCCCTGCTTCCTTTGCCCTGGGAGCTATGCTCGGTCCTCTTCATGCCTATCCACGGAGTGCCTGCCGCTGGCAGAGAGATGCTGTGTAGCTTGCTTCTAGGGCAGGGCCGGCCACATAATTTGTGGGGTCTAGTGAAAATGAACATTGCTCCAAAGGCAGAAAAGAAGTGCTACAAAAGAAAATATAACTTTTTCCTTTCTTCCATGGTGTTTCTCCCCTCCGCTGCACACAGCCCCTTCTCTCCCTCTCTGATGGTGTTTTTTTTTAATTTACACTGTAATGCCATTCTAATTAAGAAGAAATTAAAATTTTTAATTATTAGCACAAATTTTACCATTCATTCTTATATTGTCCGATTCCAACTTGAACTGAAAACATGAGAGCATCTAACCTATATGTAAAATCACTGAAATCACACAATTTGTATTTCGTAGCTTGTTTATGCATATGTATTTTGTTCTTGCAAACATGGTGAAAATGTTGCACAAAACTAATTCTACTGTTTTTTATTTCACCTCCTACTCTACCCATATTCTACCAAGACTCTGCCTTCAGTTCACTAATGGATAAGGAAGGACTGAAGGGAAGAGGCTTATATGATCCACCTGCCTTTCCCTGCGGCTCTATGTCACCTTCCACTAAAGTCGCCGGCTAACACAGTGAACTAACAGGAGCGGAACAGACATGACAACAACGGTCTTTGGTCCCTCGTGTTTTTCAGAGTGGCCCTGCTTCCTTTCTGCATTCAGAGCAAGTCCTGGCTGAAACCAGAAAGCCTGGTCTCTCAGGGGTGTAAGCACTTGGTCAGTCATGGACGCCACAGGCTTCCATTGCCTCACATACGTGGCGGGTCCACCAGAGTCCTGATTCCACCGGACACCACACACACGTCCCGAGGACAGGCAGCGACAGGGGCAGGAGAACACATCTCCTCCTGTCTCCTCTGCACATGGCCGTGCTCCCTCGTCTCGTCCCCTCGGTCACAGAACACAGACTCAGAGATGATGTTACTGGGAGGTTCATGATGACAGTCATGGAGCATTAAATCAAGTGCAGGGCCCTCTTGAGCACAGGGTCCTATGCGACCGCAGAGGCTGCACACCCAGGAATGCAGCCCTTCCGGAGAGAGTCTCCTCCAGTGCTTTGGGAAAGAGGGACTGATAGATTAAAGCAGTCAAATTACCTGATTCATAAACCAACCCCTCTTCTAAAGAGCATAGAGATGGAGAGCATGATAACATAGACCAACTGGAAAGTCCAAAGCACCAAGGATTGTAGGACATGCCATCGATTTGCAATGGCTTAAAGCCAAATACTCTCTTGATTTTTTTAAAATACCAAGTTGGTTTCCATAGAATACCCAGTGCTCTTCCCCACAAGTGCCCTCCTCCATGACCAACACCCGCCTTCCCCTTTCCCCTTCCCTCTTCAGCCCTCAGTTTGTTTTCAGTATTCAAGAGTCTCTCATGATTTGCCTCCGTCCCTCTCCCTAACTCTCCCTACCCCGTTTCCTCTTCCCATGGTCCCCTGTTAGGTTTCTCCTGTTAGACCTATGAGTGAAAGCATATGGTATCTGTCCTTCTCTGCCTGAATTATTTCGCTTAGCATGACACCCTCGAGGTCCATCCACGTTGCTACGAATGGCCAGATTTCATTCTTTCTCGTTGCCATGTAGTATTCCATTGTACATATATACCACATCTTCTTGATCCACTCATCAGGTGATGGACATTTAGGCTCTTTTCATGATTTGGCTATTGTAGAAAGTGCTGCTATGAACATTGGGGTGCATGTGCCCCTATGCATCAGCATGCCTATATCCCTTGGGTAGATCCCCAAATCAAGAGACAATAAAATGAACAAATCAAGAGACTATAGATGCTGGTGAGGATGTGGAGAAACAGGCACCCTCCTACACTGTTGGTGGGAATGTAAACTGGTACAGCCTCTCTGGAAAACAGTGTGGAGGGTCGTCAAAAAACTATCAACAGAACTTCCCTATGACCCAACAATAGCAAAGCCAAATACTCTCTTAATGGACATCTGGATTTTATGGTGCATCCTAATGTCAGATGTTCTAAAATACGGGGGGAAACTCCAATGCATGGACTTGTGCTATAGATTCTCTTTATTACATGACAAAATAATGATAAATTAATATTTGATTTTATATATTTCAAACATCCAGAAAAGCATAGAGGCTGGTACATAAATACCTGTGTACCCACCAGTCAATTTGATCGAATCCTAACATTTTCCATATTTACTTCACAAGACTTTTAAGGGGAAAAAAGGGAAAATATTTCAGATAACACTGATGCCGTCTGGGAACCCTACCTCTAATTACGTTCCCCGTCCTCTCTCCTCAGAGGTTTTCTGAAATCGCTATTTATCATTTATCTGCATGTTTTTATACTACCAGTACATATATCCATACCACAAACAATATGGTTTTTTTTTGTTTTTGCATGTTTTATAGTCAGTATAAAAGTATACATACTGTTTTGAAACATGCCTTCTCATGTATCACTATTATTTTTAGATCTGTATTGCCTCATGTGATTCTAGTTAATCCATTTTAATTACTGAAGAGTGTACATTGCATAAATACACCCCAATTTATCCATTTTATTGATTATCATTTTGAATGTTTCTAACATTTCTCAATCTTAAACAATGGCCCATGAAATCTTCTACATTTCTCTTGGTTTACGTAAGCTAGAGTTTTTTAGGATCTATACCTAGAGTTGGAAATGCTGACTTCAAAACTGTGAGCACTGCGTCTTTAACTCTTCTGCATACTACCAGAGGGCTTTCCAATCTACGTGTGCAGGGGGAAAGGACTAGAAATACTTCCCTTCACATGGTGGCTGACACCTGGAAATGTCAAACATTTTAATTTTTGCTGAACAAATGGGTGTAAGATGGTATCTTTCAAGTTTCATTTCCCTAATGACTAGTAGGGTTGAACGAACACCTTTTCTTATATTGGCTAATCAACTTTCTCTACTACAAATTCAAATTGCCTATTTAATGCTTTCTATCTTTTTTTTTTTCCCCATTGGCTGTTTCTTTCTTACCAATTTGTTGCATTTATTTATGGATACTGCTCCTTGGCCGTATGTATTTCCAGGCTGAAGCTTAATTTTCACACTAATTTCTAGATTATAATTTTAATAGAAGCAGACTCATTAATCCTTTCTCTGTGGTTTCAGATGTTGACCTTGATTAAGATAACTCTCTCCTCCCTGAGCACACAGATATATTCTTGTATAGTTTTTTCTAAAGATTCAGTGTTTTCTTTCTCACATTAAAGATTTTGATCATTAATCCATTTCAAGTTGTTTTTGAGTGGTGTCACATGGGAATGTGGTGGCCCCCATGTCACTTACTGAATGTCCCCCCCCCCCCGTTGCTTTGTTCCATGGCCTTGATCATTTATGACACTTCCCTGTACACATGCATGTCTCCTCTCTCCCTTGTTTTAACTACTGTAGGCTTATAACCTACTTCTTCAAAATTATCCTAAGTGTTCTCAATTCTTTGTGCTTCTATTTGAATTTGAGGATCGGCTTGTCAGGATCCGTTGAGAAACCTTGCTGGGATTATTTTTTAGAATTGCTGTGCATGTGTTATAGAGAATTGACATGTCTAAGGGATTGAACTTTCCCATTCACAAACAAATTACCTCTCTCTCTTAATTTAGCTCTTTTTGTACTTCATTCATCTTTTTAAATCCGTTTCCATAATGATTTTGGACCATGTTGATTAGTTTAGAAATCTTTTTTTTTTAAATACTTGGCTTTTTACAACAATCCTTACATTTGCTCTATAACATAATATTCTCCATTTACATAGTTATAACTGAAACTGTTGTACTATACTTTGATTTTTTGCCAATTTAGGGATTACTAGATGAGCTAATGTGAAATCTGTTTTATGCCAATCTATACATTTTGAATAATTTATTCAGTGAAATATGTATATAGAGAATCATATGCAATGACTTAAAATATCTTGAATAGACTTAAAATGTTTCTGTTTTGTTTTCACTGAAAATGCATTCTAAATATGCTAACAACATAGAAAGATACCGAGTTACACTGATTAAATTCCTCAAATACAAAGACTTTGGACGCATTGCGATTTCAGAAGATGAAGGGTAGAAGCAATACTGGTTACAGCCATGTTTCTAAATGCCAAAGGAGGGCGTTTTTTACTTGAACTATTTTGAGATGGAAAAAGTAAGCACAGAGATTTCATGATAGCTTTGAAATCAGCAATAGTCCTGAAATGTGGAGTAAGGCGGTTGTCTGTCAGCCCCACTGAAATCACAGTTGTCTAACGAGCTCTTTTTTATGGTTCCTACTTATGCCTTTTCTGTGAGTCTCCCTCATTCTTTGCAATGCCACACAGACTTTGGAGACGAATTTTAATTCTGTCACTATCTACGACTACAATATGTGCACTGACCATAATATAGTCCCCCTTTTTGAATATATTCCCAAACCTCCCTGTTCTGCTTATTTTAGTCCTCTGGCATTCTAAACACAATCAAGATTCAGTCTTACTCCAAGGCAGTGCTGAATTAACTCATCAAGATCCTCAGAAAAATCCCATCAATTCAGGGGCACCTGGGTGGCTCAGTTGGTTTAAACGTCTGACTTCGGCTCAGGTCATGATCTCATCGTTTGTGAGTTTGAGCCCCACATCGGGCTCTGTGCTGACAGCTAGCTCAGAGCCTGGAGCCTGTCTTTGGATTCTGTGTCTCCTTCTCTGTGTGTCCCTACCCAACTCACACACTCTCTCTCTTAAAAATAAATAAAAATTTTTAAAAATAAAGAAAAATCCCATCAATTCAAAGGGCAGTCCAAAGACATCACATGTGACCAACGGACAGACACTCCTACCAGAGGGAGCTCTCGGATCCCCTCACCCCATTCTCACCCCAACAAGCCTCCTGCAGAAACCGGATGTGAGACTGTGTTGTAAATCGGATGTTGCTCTTCCCATCCTGTAAATGGTAACAAAAGATGTATAAAGTGCTCGCAATGTTCCAGATACTTTATATGAGTAGACTCACTTAATCTTCCCAATAAAAGAAAGAGGTAGAAACAGATTTCACAGATGGAGAAGCTACTGGGATGACCTTGTTGGTAAATCGGAGTCTGGATCCAAACCGGGTGCCCGGCTTCCTGGCCCAGGGTCTGCTGCGCTCAGAACCTGGCCCTGGCAGCTTCTTTCCAAATGATCTCGTACTGCTCACCCGGACCCTCAAAGGTGCCTGGTGTTCTACTACTTGTTAGTTGAGGGAGCCAGGGCTCAGCTAAAATGACTTCTCCAGCCTGAGGACCCCGATCCCGCCTGCAGGCCAGCTGCGGAGGCCCTGGCCCCAATGACTGGTAGATGACAAGGCATGCAGAGCGTGTCCCGGAGGCCACAGGAATTAGCATATCCAAGCGCCGAATGGCGCCAACCTAAAATAGATTTCATACCTGCCATCAGCCTGACAGTAATGTTTTTATAATTACACATTATAAACTGTGCATGGTACTTACCTGAATTATAAAGCAATTTAAATATTATCTTGTTTGACACCTCAGTTTGGATTTGAGAGTTTTTCTAACTCAAAAATCAGAGCAAAGGTCATGAATGGGCTCCTGACGTATAAATGAAAACGCCTATTTACAGCGACGGACGAGTATTTGACAAGTCTACCTAAAATAAAACAAGGTATCAGTATGATAAGCAATCTCCTAGGAAAGTGATTAACACTAGAGCATTTCTTCTTTATCCCCACCTGTTAATTGTACCACAGAACCACAGTTTAGCAGAAACGTACATTACAATTCAAATAATGGCTGTACATGGGTGATTTTTGTAGCCTCCTGAATGATCTTCCAAATCCGGCTTTATCTTGCTTTGTTCCATTTTGTGCACCGTTTCTGGAACAGGCATCCAAAATCAGTGGTGTTTTTCCCAAAAGATTGGTGACAACATGAGAGTCACAATGACTGTTCCATCGTATGCTGACTTTCCCTTCTGCTGCCTGCATTATCGTCCTGTGGCTGCTGTTAGAAATGACCATGAACTTGGTGGCTCGAAACAGCAGAGTACACTCTCTCACAGTCCTGGAAGACAGACGGTCAACATCAGTTTCGTGGGGCTGAGATCCAGTTCTCGTCAGGGGCCCTGCGCCTTCCTGAGGCGCTGCGGGAAGCTCCTGGCCGCTCCTCAGCTGCTGGTGCTGCCGACTCTCCTTTGCTTGTGGCGGCCTCACTCTGGTCTCTGCCTCCGTCTTCACATCGCCTCCTCCTCTTCTGTCTGTATTATATTTCCTCTGCTTCCTTCTTACTAGGACACTTGTGACTGGATTTAAGCTTCCTTGAATGATCCAGGATCATCTCCCTTTGTCAGAATCCTGAATCACATTTGCAAAGATTCTTTTTCCTTATGAAGTAACGTTCAAAGATTCCAGGAATTAGGGACACATACCCTTCAGATCATTACTCAGCCTGCTTTCCTCTCTATATGATTTCAGGAAAATTGTTTGATCTAAGTTAAATTTTCTGATTAAACACATGCGATGAAAGTGTCTATCTTATAGTGTTGCTTGAGCCTCATGTGAGATAATTTACATAAAGTGTTTAGCATAGTACTTGGCAAAAAATAAGGGTTTTTTTAATGTTTTTTATTTATTTTTGAGACACAGAGAGAGAGCGTGAGCGGGGGAGGGTCAGAGAGAGAGGGAGACACGGAATCCGAAGCAGCTCCAGGCTCTGAGCTAGCTGTCAGCACAGAGCCCGACATGGGGCTCGAACCCACGAACCGTGAGATCATGACCTGAGCTGAAGCCGGACGCTTAACCGACTGAGCCCCCCAGGCGCCCTGAAAAATACGTTTTCAATCAATAATCGCTCTTCAGTTTTTCTTTGTGATGATTTCAGTGTTTCTCTATCACTTTTTGTTTAAATCTCTTAGTCTAGAAATCTGGTATGTCCATTATCGGGCCCCAGCAATTTTTCCAACCTTGCCTCTTACTAATTTCTTCGTAGAGCTTTAACGTAGCCAGACTGGGTTGCTGGCTCGGCCCTCTGCTGAGTTCTCTTGCTTCGCCATGCCTCTGTTCTTTGTCGCTCCTCTCTACAGTGCTTGACCCTTTCCTCTTCGCTTTTCCAAACACTGTCTGTCCTACTAGGATCAGACCAGGAAAGCCTCCCAGCCAGATGCGTCCAGGGCAGTCACTTCTGCTGGGGACTGTCAGTAGCACGCTTGGAATGCTTTATCAACTCCTATCATGATGGCTCTCCTCATCGACACCCCGCTGCCTACAAATGCATGGCAGGTGCCAAGGGCACAGCAGTGATTGAGAAACCATAAAGGGAGAGAATTCGAGGCAGTCAGATCTGGGCTCAAAGACCAGTAACATCTTATCACCTTGGACCAGAAACAGAAAAGACACCATAGGCTGTGAATGGGCCTAGAGCGCAGGTCTCCTGGGACACCATCCACAGAGCAGGCAATAGTAGCTGCTCTGTGTGGTCATCAGGAATAATAATAGTCTCCCTCTAGGATGGAGATCAGGCCCAGGCTTCATGCTCAGAGTTAGAGGCTAGACTGGAGTATTTTGCTACCAAAATCTGCTGACAGCCGTTGTCTGGTCTAGATGGGGACCCAAGACGTTGAGTAAAGACAACCTCTAGACAGAAGGGAGTACAGACTGAAAAAGAGAGAGACAAATGGGGAGAAAAAATCTTTCAACTTAAAATAAGGCAGCAAATAAAAATTTCTTAACACATGAAGAAATCAAATTCTGAAAAAGACAGCCCACAAAACAAACCACTAGAACATGTGTCATTCCAGGTTATACTAAATTTACATAATAGTGTGTGAGCGGCTGAAGTATATTCTGACTGTATGAAAAAGTAAACAAGGCGATCATGTAAAAATAGAAAAGTTATGTTTTTAAAAGAATAGAAAAGCTGAAGCTAGAACAGTGAGATATAAAGAAGAACAAATGATAGGCTTTGGTTAAATACAATGCCAAACCTCAGAGCATCAACGATCTTTAAACCAGAGCATTGAAGGAGAGACCAGTGAGTTGAAATCTACTACTCAATTAAGAAATGGATCGCACTCTGAAAGGCAAATATGTAAATCCCCCCAGGCACTCCACGACAAAACTGGGGAACATTACAGGAAACAGGAAAATCTGTCAGACAACCGGAGGGAAAGGACAGATGGCCACAGAGCAACGACTGGGTGGAGAGTGGGGTGCCAGCAGTGAGAGATACACAGCAACAGATCCATCTCTCAGACTCGCCAAGAAAGAACAAAACTGACCACCTAAAATTTTATACACAGCTGAAGTATCATTCAAGAGTGAGGGAAGAAACAAAGACATACAAGGAGTAAAAGAGTTTCCAACTCAACTCTGGATAAAATCGCTGTCAGCAACAACAATCCCAAGCTGAGACTGAGAGACCAGATATAACAGCAAGTCCCCAAGTTGCCAAAATACTAGTAAGATTCACTAACTATTGGCTGCTTTAAAAATGTTAAAAAAAAAAAAAAAACTAAACTGAAATTCTAGACAACAATGGCAAGATACTGGAGGTTTTGGTCCTCAGCTAAAGTTTTATTTTATTTGGGAGAAGGATAAAAATACTGAATCTGGGTTTTTGATACATAAATCATGCTAAAAGATTTGCAGAAAAGGGTGGAGATGGAAAATATGTGTGCTGGACTAATATTAAGCTAAGGAAAGCTTATGTAGCAATAGTGATATCAGACCAAAAATAGCATGAATAGAGAAAGGAGACACATTTGATAATAAGAAGCATAATCCAATGAACTGGCCTAAAAATTATGATCTTACATTGACCTCGCAATATAATCTGAAGTATAAAGAGCAAAAGTTAACAGAATTATATGAAAATTTGACAAATTCATTACATAGGAGGTTATATTTCTAACAAACTAATAGATCAAATTGTCCAAAACAATATTAAAGAGATAGGTTTTCTTAATTATATTTGTATTTTCATTTTAGTGTAGTTAGCATCCAGTGTTGTATTACTTTCAGGTGTACAATATAGTGAGTCAGCGGGTCTATATATTACTCAGTGCTCATCAGAATAAGTGTACGCTTAACCCCCCTCCCCTATTTCATCCATCCCCCTACCCACCTCCCCTCTGGTAACTATCAGTTTGTTTTCTATAGTAAGAGTCTTTTTCTTGGTTTCTCTCTCTCTCTCTCTCTCCCTTATTCTCTCTGCTTATTTGTTTTGTTTCTTAAATTCCATGTATAAGTGAAATCCTGTGGTATTTGTCTTTGACTGACTTATTTTGCTTAGCATTATACACTCTAGCTCCATCTATGTTATTGCAAATGGTAAGATTTCATTATTTTTTATTGTTGAATAGTAGATAATATATATATCCTCTTTATTCATTCATCCATCAATGGACACTTCGTCTGCTTCCATAATTTGACTATGGTAAATAATGCTGCAATAAACAGAGGGGTGCATGTGTCCCTTCAAATTAGTGTTTTTGTATTTTGGGGTAAATACCCAGTAGTGCAATTACTGGCTTGTAGGATAGTTTTATTTTTAACTCTCTGAGGAAACTTCTTCTCCACATTCTTACACTTGTTGTTTCATGTTTTGGGTTTTGGCCATTCTGACCAAGGTGAGGTGATATCTCTTTGTAGATGATGAGTGATTTGAGTATCTTTTCATGTGTCTGTAGGCCTTCTGGATGTCTTCTTTGGAGAAGTGTCTGTTCATGTCTTCTGCCCATTTTCAATTGGATTACTTGTTTTTTGGCTGTTGAATTGTATCAGTTCTTTATACATTTTTGGATACTAGCCTTTTATCATATACGTAAATATATTCTCTCATTCAGTTGGTCATCTTTTAGTTTTATTGATTGGTTCCTTTGCTGTGCAGAAGTTTTTTATTTGGATGTAATCCCAATAGTTTAATTTTTATTTTATTTCCATTGCCTCAGGAGACATATCCAAAAAATTGTTGCTACGACCAATGTCAGAGAATTTTCTTCCTGAGGTCTCCTCTAGCATTTTTATGGCTTCAGATCTTACATCTAGACCTGTAATCCCGACCTAGTTTATTTTAGTGTATGGTGTAAGAAAGTGGTCCAGTTTCACTCTTTTGCATGTAGCTGTCCAGTTTTCCCAACACCATTTATTGAATTTTCCCATTACATATTCTTTTCCTCCTTTGTTGAAGATAAATCGACAATATCATTGTGGGTTTGTTTTAAGATGAGTTTTGACATATCAGATCTCTACACCCAACACAGAAAATATACATTCTTTTCTAGTACTTATAGAACATTTGCAACACTAATCATGAAGAATTATTAAAATCTCAACAAATTCCAAAGAATCTATCTTATGGAAACTATATTCTCTAGGTATAATACAATTAAAAAGATAGTGCTGTTAATGAATTCATAATTCATAAGTTAAAGCTAAAGAGATTGAAAATAAATGTAAGCTATTCAATTTAAGAATCAGAAAAAGAATGGAGTAAAGTCAATAAAAACAAAAAAAGAAAGAAAAGAACAAAACTTAAGTTGATATCAAAGAAACAGAAAAGATCTGCAAAATCAAAACCTAGTTCTTGGTAAACTAATAAAATAGACAAATGTTTACCAGAAGGGCACAGGAAAAAAGATACAAATAAGCAATAATAGGAATAAAGGGGGAGTATAGTGGACATTTTGTCATAAATATGTTATAAACAAATCTGTGCTAATTGTTTGAAACTTAATTGAGAGGAATAATCTACTAGAAAAATAGAAATTACCGAAGTCAGTCAAAAAAAATAAAAAACCAGAATAAACCAACAAACAGTAAAGAAACTGAAGGTCATCAAAAGCTGCCCCCCAAAAGACAGAGAATATAGCCCAGCCCACTGTATGATTTTTTCTAAATTTTCAGATTATCCCTTTTTCTCACACCAACTATTCCAGAGAACTGAACAGAGGGAATTGAAGAAGATGGAATTACTCTTGATCGCAAGATTAGAAAAGTTAGGCCAAGAAAGAAAATTACAGACCAGTCATTTTTTAAAATTTCCTTTTAAATGTTTTTATTTATTTTTGAGAGAGAGAGAGAGAGCACAAGAAGGAGAGGGGCAGAGAGAGACAGACACACAGAAGATAAAGCGGGTTCCAGGCTCCAAGCTGTCACCACAGAGTCTGACATGGGGCTCGAATGCACGAACTGTGAGATCATGACCTGAGCCGGAGTCGGACACTTAACTGACTGAGCCACCCAGGTGCCCCCAGACAAGTCTCTATGTAGGAAAAATAAATCCAAAACTCCCAAATAACATATTGTTGAGCCAAAAAAACTAATGACACATTATGACCAAGTGGGGTTATCCTTGGAATGGAAGCCTGGTTCAATCCCAGAACATCTATTATTATGACTTAACATAAGTCAGAAAAAGACAGATACTGTATGTTTTCACTCATATGTGAATCTTGAGAAACTTAACAGAAGTCCATGGGGGAGGGTAAGGAGGAAAAAGGTTACAAACAGAGAAGGAGGAAGACCAACCATAAGAGACTCTTAAATACAGAGAACAAACTGAGGGTTGATGGGGGTGGGGGAGAGGGAAAGTGGGTAATGGGCACTGAGGAGGGCGCTTGTTGGGATGGACACTGGGTGTTGTATGGAAGCCAGTGTGACAATAAATTATATTAAATAAATACATAAGTAAATAAAATAATATAGTAACTAATTAAAAGAGGAAATTTATTTTGACAGGTAGAAAAAATATTTGTTAAATGTCATAGCCATCCCCCTGATATGATGTTTTGAGAAGGGTAGTTCGGTAATGTTTTTCCCCTAAGAACGTACCCCCGTTAATGGTGAGAAAACCATGAGACAAATCTAAATCAAGGAATTTCCAGGGGCGCCTGGGTGGCTCAGTTGGTTAAGCGTCCGTCTTCGGCTAAGGTCATGATCTCATGGTTTGTGGGTTCAAGCTCCGTGTCGGGCTCTGTGCTGACAGCTAGCTCAGAGCCTGGAGCCTGCTTCAGATTCTGTGTCTCCCTCTCTCTCTGACCCTCCCCTGCTTGCACTCTCTCTCTGTCTCTCAAAAATAAATTTAAAAAACATTTAAAAAATTCTAAATTGAGGAATTTCTGTAAAACACCTGATCAATTCAGATGATGAAAAAACATGGAAAGACTAAGAATACCTGTCCTGGCCCAAGGAGACTCTGGAGATGGTGATAAGTCAGTGTTATCTCCTGGTGGGATCCTGGGATACAATAAAGACATCCGCGGACAACTGGTGAAATACAAATAAAATCTACAGCGAGGCCAATAGTAACAGATCAGCATTGGTGTCTTAGTTTTGACCCGTAAGATGGCGACAGAGGATGTTAACCATTAGAACCTGGCTCAGAGCTGTCTGGACTGTCTTGGAACTTTCCTGAAAATCTACAATTATTCCAAAGTAAAAACATTTTAAGGGGGAAGAAGGAAACTGAACACCTACTCATGATGAAAAGTCTTAGCAAACCAGGAAGAGAAAGGAAGTTCCTCTCTTGGTAAAGCAGCCTGGGGCCCCCTGATGCCCAACCGGCCGGGAAGCCGGGGCAGCCACGGAGGGCCCCCCCATGGCAGCCACAGCATTGCACCCGCCTGTAGAGAGAGAAGAGGGGCTGAGCTGTGGAGCTGGACCCAAGGCTGCAAGGCTGAGGATGGGGGGCTGGTGGGGGCAGAGTGAGGGGATCTGATGCAGGAGGAACTAACCAGTGCCCTCCCCGAGTGGAGATGAGGGAGAGCGAGGTGACTTTCCACCTGAGAGCCCCCAACCGGGAAAGGTAGGGAACACAGGCCAGCGATCCCCAGAAGAGAGGAAGGAAAGGCCAGCGGGCGCTCTGGGGGCTTGCTGAGGTTAAGTGGACTGAGATTTGTGAGTGGACTTTTCTAGCAAGTATTTGCATTTTTTTTAGAAAGGTAGCTTTTCGGGGTGCCTGGGTGGCTCAGTCGATTAAGCGGGTACTTTGGCTCAGGTCATGATCTCACAGCTCATGAGTTTGAGCCTCAGGTCGGGCTCTGTGCTGACAGCTGAGAGCCTGGAGCCTGCTTGAGATTCTGTGTCTCCCTCTCTCTCTGCCCCTCCCCCGCTCGTGTTCTGTCTCTCTCTCTCAAACATAAATAAACATTAAAAAAATTTTTTTAAAGAAAGATATCTTTTAAATCTTTGATTGGTCATGCATTCCATCCATTAAACAAAAGCTACGCATGTAAAATAAGCACACAACTCGCACACGTAGAGTATGTATCATATGTTATGTGCCTTACTACAATAATGTACGGTAGTAATAAATAACATCAGGTGTGATATGTATTATATGTTACTGAGCTAACACTTGTATAATAAAAACACAAAAATAAATATTTTAAAAGGTGATGTCAAAAGAAAATATAGATGTAAGTATGTTTGTCCCTGCGCCTCGTTGGTTTAGTGGAGTCGAGGCAGTGAGTCAGGTACAGGTGTGACATCTGAGGAGTTGATGTGGCCCAGGTGTCGAGAGCAGGGACCCTGCCAACCCACCCCCTCCTCCCCCTGCATCCTGCTGAAGTTGAGAGGGAATCGATGCTTCCTATCACCTCCGGGCTTTATGGAGATGATCCTGCATCCCACAGTTTCTGGCGTGGTGACCGCTGGCCCTCCCCGCCTTCCGTGGGAAACAGTTGGTAAAAAGAACCCAGAATCTGGAGTCTGGAGGCCTGCGTTTGAGCCTGGTCTTCGCGTATTTTACTGTATGATCTGGGATGAATGGCTCTACATTCTGAGCCTTGGTCTTCTAATCCAAAAACTGGAGGTGGTATACTTCTCACACATCTGTATCAAGCATAACATATACATTATGTATTTTAAATATGACATGTATGTAATATATATTTTTTACATATATAGTATATATAATTATATATTAGGGATTGAATGAGGCAATGTATTTGAAAGTGATTTGCGAGCTAAAATTAACATTTCTTATGATGCCAGGAAGTATGCCAGCATTGTTTGTTGTTGCCTTACACATGAACCTTCACCATGCCGTCTGCGTTATCTGTCTGCGTCTTCCATGGACTCTAATTCCATGTGTCACTACTTTGTGTCCAGAAGTAGCGCTGACTGGTTTTTTTATTTGTTTTATTAGGAACACTGGTTTTTAACTAGGAAGGATTTTTCCTTCCCAGGGCATACTTAAGAATGTCTGGAGACATTTTTCTTTGCCACAAGTGGGGGCCGAGGGACATGGGGTGGGTAGAGACCAGGGACGGAGCCCCATATCTTACAATGCACAGGCTGGGCACACAACAGGACATAGACAGTGTCAGTAGTGCCGACCTTGACACCCTCCTTGAAGTGTTCATCCATCCCCCAAACCTGTGGTCCCATAAAGAATCTGAATGCGTGTGTGTGGGATGCAGACAGAAGCTGACGGGGCAAAGGGCGTGGGGGTTTTGGGTGGCCGAGTCCCGTCTTCTGGGAGAGGCTACTTAGCGGCGCTAGCACGAGGCCTGGCCTGGCCTTGGACGCGGTGCACAGAGGATCTGACACCTGCTGGTGATGAGGCTGGAGAGCTTGTCCAGCAAGGGCAGGGCAAAGGGATGGAGAGGGGGCAGCTCGCCCTCCATCTTCTCTTAGTAATGTTCCCTCTTTAATGTGCATTAATTCTCTGGCGGTAAAACCCTTAAAATTACTGCATTTCAATCTTACATAAATAACAGTTCCATGTTGCTGCTTTTCCTTCTACTGTTTTTTTTTTTTCCTCCCTTCTGTTTAGTTTTCTGACTCTTAAAACATGCGGATACTCTGAAATCTTTGTGAAGCCAAAACACCCCTCTCTATCAGATCATCATTCTCGGTTTCTTCCCCTTGCCCTGTTCTTCCTTTTGCAAGTCTGTGTGCGGCGCCCACCCGTGACCGGGGATGCCGCTGGTGGCTTCGACCCCTTTGTTGCGATCACAAGACTTGGTCTTTCCCAACGTGCTCCGGACCGAACGAGAATCGTCACTTACCAAAGGCGACGGGGATATTTTCATTCCTGGGCCGGGTCACTTACCCTCATGCATTCCACTGATTTCCGAGGACAGAAAGAAACCAAGCTGATCATCTGAATTGTGAATTATTCCGTCTAATGGCATGGAAATTAATAAAGCAAAGTCGTGAGACTGCCATCTGTTTCGAAGTTATCTACTGGTAGATGTTTATCAAGCTAAGAAACTTGCCATATGTGGAACATATTGTCTGAAGGAAAGGAAAGTCTCCACTTTCTTCTGGAAAATCCTGACCTCATACATTACATTTTGTTACCTCTTGTGAGGGTGCCTTCTCTACTCACAGGTGAATCAAACACATTTCCCCTCTCTCTCTCTCTCTCTCTCTCTCTCTCTTAGTTTTTCATGATGGGAATTCTGAGTGATTCCTGTTTACATAAGGTGTTCAACCTCATTCTATAAAAGGTCTGAAAAATTCTTTTAAGCCCAATCTGTCCTCGTGTTTGCCTTACAGACTAACCTGTTTTTAAAACGCCTCTTCAGAAATGATACACTTGAATTTTGCTCATCGTGGCTTCTGTCCAAACATGTCTAATTGCTATGGAGACGATATTCCATTCATTTTCACAATATTCCTCCGAACGCATAGACAGTATTATGGCATCTTGCACGTGGTCAGGGCACAGCAGGTGGGGAGGTGGGGGTGGAGCGTAATTCTCTTCTGAGCATCCCTTGCGCTTGGGGAGCTCAGGCCTCAGCCCCAGGACGGTCCCTGCAGTGTCCTGTCTCCCTTCATTTACCTACAGGTCAAGTATCCAGGCTAAATGACTGTTTGATGTGAGTTCACACGCTGAACTCAACACAATTCAAGGTTTAGAATTATAAGAGTGCTTAAGACCCAAGTAAAAGGAAGGACTATGAACGTTGCAAATGGATACACTGTTTGGTGTAGTACTTAGCCACACCTGAGTATTTCTTGAGTAGAGAAAAATACAAATTCTGTATTTTATCGGATGTCAGTGGTGTATGTATCTTCTCCACACTTAATCGCCGTGACCATCTCATTATCCAGGCAGGGTTGATATTCCCAATGTGGAGATGAGTAAACTGAGACTCAGAGAGGTTTGGTTGCTACCCCGATATCTTAAACGTTGTAAGGAATAGAGAGAGCACTCCCCCCGAACAGAGATGCACCTGGCACTTCTTCCCATTGTCTCTTAATTCACTCTTCTCTATTCCCACTGCAACATTTCCCCTGAAACCCTACTGACCAGCCTTCCTCCATGTCCCCTCCTATGTTTCAGACGTCTAATCTCCCTAAAACTCAGCTTCTGTCGTCTCTCCCCCTTATCTGAAAATCATCAGTAAGTACCAACTGTCCCCATGCAATAACGTACATAGGACTCTGTCCCCAAGTCCCTGACACAGAGCTCCTACAACCCTTGTATTTCCTGCGAGACAGGAGAGCCTTTTCCTATAATGAGGCTACACTGGATGGAGTTCTGAGTAGCTTCAGGATGGGGCCAGGCACCAGAAGGACCGAGACGCTTGGAGCTTTCAGCCCCAATGTCCCCTGCTCCCCGCAATCTCCAAAGAGAGGAAATCAGAGACTGAGTTACTACTGGACCATGCCTCTGTGGGGAGGCCTCCACGAAACCCTAAAGCACATGGTTAGGACAGCTTCCACTGGGTGAGCACACCCACGTGCTGGGAGGGGCGGCGCTGGTGTCAGAAGCACTGTGAGTGTGAGCAGTGGAGGAAGAGCACAAGAGTTTTCTCTCGTGCAGTTTCTCAAAAGGGAAATAAAAAATACTTAGAGTATCACTGAAGGCCTATCATAACATAATTTGAAAATCATTCTCCCAGGGCTGCCTGGGTGGCTCAGTTAGTTAAGTGTCCGACTTTGGCTCAGGGCATGATCTCGCGGTTTGTGAGTTCGAGCCCCAAGTCGGGCTCTGTGCTGACAGTTCAGAGCCTGGAGCCTGCTTCAGAGTCTGTGTCTCCCTCTCCCTCTGCCCCTCCCCCACTCAGGCTCTGTTTCTCTCTGTCTCAATAATAAATAAAAAACATTTAAAAAAAAAAAAGAAAGCAGAAAATTTACCAAAAGGTGGGGGGGGGGGGGCGGAGATGTGGTGGAAATAATACTTCACTTCTGTCCACCTGCAGAAAATGTAAGAAATTTGTGCTAGGTCATAGACTCTTACAGCATGAGGGGTGTAATTCTTATCAGATGGTTTTTGGGTTTTGTTTTGTTTGGTTTTTAATGCATGCTAGCAACCTGAGTGTTTGGGTGTCTGTGGCCACTAGGAGGCAGTTTTTGTTGAGGGCAGTTTTCACTGACCATCACCTTCGTACCTTTCCACTGTACTTAGGATAGTGTCTGCCATGGACGATGCACTTTGTGACTGTTTTTAAATTTTTCTTTCATTATATAATTTATCAAAAGTAATGTATTAAGGACAGGTCCAATGCAAAATTGCCATGAAAAAGCATTATGCTGAGCATGGTATATAATGTGTGCAAGCTGACTCAGGCCAGCAGGCGCTTGTTAGCGTCTCACATAGAAAATGTTTCTTCTCGGGGCGCCTGGGTGGCTCGGTCAGCATCCGGCTCTTGATTTCAGCTCACGTCATGACCTCACGGTTTGGGGGTTCGAGCCCCGCATCAGGCTCTATGCTGACAAGTGTGGAGCCTGCTTGGGATTCTTTCTGTTCCCCTCTTTCTGCATCTCCCCTGCTTTTGCGCTTTCTCTCTCTCAAAAATAAATAAACGTGTATATATACATATATCTTCTGTGGCCACAAAGTTACATTTAAGCCAACCGCCTTTCTCTTCAGAGCACAGCACTTTCTGGGTGAATAGGGCATTAACACCTCAGAACCCACACATTCCTCTAAAGGTTCAAATGCCAGCAGACCCAGTATTTAAACACAGAGTGATGTTCCGAGTATGGAAAATAAATTCCAGCGGATGTACTCTGCCCTGCAAAGTAGCCATCTTCCCGCTCGTTCTTTTCTATTTGTTTTCGGCTTTGCATGTGTGATCTGTGTTCGAGATGGAGCCTCAAAGGCCGTAGGGCACGGAGAACCCTAGGCAACGGCTAACACTGGGAATACCGTACTCCCGCTTGGTCTGGTCGCTCTGTGCGACCGAGTTAGACATTCCAGAACCAGATAGAAAGAGAGCAGACGGGGCACTGAGCCCAGTGCTCCACAAGCCATCAGGGATTACGCAGTGTCTTGTAGAGGTGAGGAGGTGAGGAGTGTTTTGTGGGAAATCTATGGCAGGAGAAAATGTCCCCGACGTCATACTGGAAACTGCCAAGCTCTGCGGGAGGAAACGGTGTAACTGGTGATCAGATCTGCCCCGAAGGACTGATCTCCAGCCCCTGTTGCCTGGTTGGCTTCCTTCCCCTTTGGCCCACAGACCCTGAAGCCCCCAACCCCTCTCCAGCTCCCTCCCCCGCTGCTCCAGCATCAGAGGCAGCTGCTAGTCCTGCAGGCTCGGGCCCTGCCGCTCTCCTAGCCCCCCGCCCCCCCCCTCCGTGTCTGCACCCCTGAGTCTCCCTCCCGGAAACCCAACCAGTGACCAGCCAGCAAGCCCTCCCTGCTGCACTTCTGGAACGCAGTCTTCTTAGGAAACCCCAGCTGTCACGTGCCGTTGCGTTGCATTCCACCGGTGCTCAACGTTGTCGGGAACTTCTCTCCCGAGGCGGCCAGCTGCCCGCTGGCTCCCAGACCCTGGTTGTGGCCTTTCCCGCCTCCCTGACCTCCTGGAACGTGCTGGCTCCTCCCCGAGGCTCCTCCCCTCACTGTCCGGGGTGCTCTGGCTGCCGATTCCTCCCGCCTGTCTGCTCGCGCTCCTCTCCGTCACCTGGTTGGCCTCCTCCCGCACTCTGCCCTCCAGGCAGCTGATGACGTCCAGATCCACTGGAGTTCTAGAATATTCCACACCTCCTGCCTGCTCACCCCACCACCACCGCGGGCAGGCATGTTTTCTCTGGTGTTTCCCCCTGGGCCCTACAGTTACCAGAAAACTCTGCCTCGTGTCCATTTCTCTAGAAGATGCAAGGCCATCGCACTCCACCCTCCCTGGGACTCCCACTCTCCACTGGTTAGAAACTTGTAAACCATGAAATTTTTCATTTGCCCCGAGTCTCTTTCTAGTCGTGCCGTGGTTCAGTCCCTCGCAGTCACCCGCCCATCTCGGTGATGCTCTGACTTTCCTGCGACGGGCCTTGACCCCCCCGCCCCCGGCCTGGCCCCCCAAGCTGACACTGTCATCCAGACCATTCAGGATTCCAGACTCACCCACTGTCTTGCAGGCTCTGCAGTCCACCAACCCGCTGCAGCATCAGACAAGTTACTCAATCACTCCGTGCCTCGGTTTACCACCTATACAATGGGAACAATAATAGTAACTGCCTCACACGATTGTTGGGAGGATTAAATAAATTAACTTCCCCCCTGCCTGAGGACAGGCACCAGGGCCTGAGTCAGAGCTAGAAGAGAGTCGGCATTACCGCCACGACCAACCCTGACTGAGTAGGGCACTGAGCACGCCTCATGGTGTGGCTGCCATCCTCCTCGCCAGCCCACTGTCCCTCTGTGCCCTCTGCCCTTCTGTCTCCATCTTGTCTTCTCTGCCAAGAATATCTTCTCCCTTGTGCCCCAGCAGGCATCCTTCAAGGTCAACTCAATATCACCTCCTTCACAGAGTGACCCAGGCTCACGTCCTCCATCCCTCACCCCCAGAAAGGGTGAAACCAGCAGAATTAGTTACCCCTTCTGTGTTCCTGCTAGCACTTCGATCATATATATATATTTTTAATTTTTAATGTTTACTTAGTTTTGAGAGAGAGAGAGAATGAGTGGGGGGGGGGGGGGGGGGGGGGGGGGGGGGGGGGGGCGGAGAGGGAGGAGCCAAGAGACAGAGAGACACAAGCTCCAGGCTCCGAGCTGTCAGCACAGAGCCCAACCTGGGGCTGGAACCCGTGAACCAGGAGATCATGACCTAAGCTGAAGTCGGATGCTTAACCGACTGAGCCACCCAGGTGCCCCACTTCAGTCATGATTTTAACCCAACACTTATAACAAACAATATATTGTCATTTCATCTGCTTAGTAGTGACTTCTCTGACTGCTGGAATCTGGACTCCACCGTTTAAAAATCCCACAGACTTTAAATTCCTTAGCCCAGCAAATGGTACCCACTAGGTCATAAGTAAATGTTGGATGAGTTCATTTTTTAAATTGTAAATTTAGTGAAGGTCATGACCCAGGATGATGTTTTTGTGCTGGGCTTAGATTACATCAGTATTGGTTTAGGGTGTTTTTTTCTGCCCCTGAAACTTTAAAACCAATTTCATATCTTTTATTAAAATCATTATTTTAAAAGTAAAGTATCTTATTTAAGGCTTGATCCACCATATTCCTTTACTCTCTTATGAGAAAGCTAAAATAAATAATATATGGATTTAAAAAAATCGGCATCCCAAAAAAGCCATGAAAACTGAAAAGTTCCCAATTTCCTTTAACATAACTGCAATTTGATAAATATTTTGGATGTTTATTTGCCAAAAGGTATAAAGAATCTTTATTTTAAAGAGCTGTTTGCTGGAGCTAAAATATCGCCATTGTGCTCCACTAGAATTAAAAGTTTGTGTCCCTGAGGTTTGTTTTTTTTTTAATTTCTTGCTCTTTAGACTGTTGTTTAAATCTTTTTTTTAAATGTGTTACCAAGGAGAAAATGTGATGGCAGATTCCATAGCGTAGCACGGTAGGCCCCCCCACCCCCCGCCCCTCCCACACACCCATAATGATGTCTGAGTATGTTCTGATCCGTATCCACAGGGTTTTGTTCCAGATCTGAAAAAGACAGCCTCCCACTGAACAAATAAACCCTCCAAAGGATGTGTTTTTCTTTGCTCTTCCTGCAAATTAGCACATATCTGTGCTGTGTTGTATGGTATTTCAGAGAGGCATTTATTGTTTGTCCTAAAAAGGAAAATGTGCCAAAGATATGGTTTCCTTAGTCCAGATGTAATTCTTTCACCTTTATTTAAATCAGCATCAGTGGGCATGAGTTCAGTCCCATGAATGACTTTACATTGAAAATCGTAAATATTATTGGAGTTTACCCACAAAAACTCACCGTTTGGTCCAAGAGACATGATATGCATATTATATTTCACTGAATGTAAAAATTCAAAACTGTAGTTCCAGGATAAAGTAACAAATGAAATCAAGGTGTTAGAAATTTATAAATATGTTACATAATAATATTTTCCTAATAAATGCTTAGAAAGTCACTTGTACTTTTGAGCCCTTAAAATCTACCCCCAAATATTTCTTCTAAAATTAACTGCTTTTCTTTTTTCCTTTAATTTTGGTTTGTTTGGTTTAATGATAGCTACTGAATAGAAATGCCCTTTACGGCGGCACTCCCCCAGCAGTGCACAGAGCTTTGTATTTAAGTAGCTTTCAGCACAATTCTCATCAACACTAGGGGTTCCAGCAATTGCCAATTATTTTTCTAAATTATCTATTTTAATTAAGTAAAATATTATGCTTTTAAGATTATGAAATATTCAACTATTACTTCATCTATAACTAATTAGTGAAAGAAAGAGGAAATAATATTTGGTGACAGTAAGTGGCTATTTATAGAAGAACATGCTTCTGCATTCCAATGCCTTAATTTAAGGAAAGAAATACAAACTCCATGCGAAATCCTACCACATCGAGCATCTTTGCTGAAGTGTATCCTCAACTGATGATCTGTTGGAGTAAAATGTAAGTGTGTATGTTCATTAGGGCCAAAATGTTGAGGATTTGGAAGGGGCCTATCTCCCCCTGCCTGTTGACACCCACGTAGATCCCCCCACATTTAAAAAGACCCACTTCGGGGCACCTGGGTGGCTCAGTCACCTGAGCATCTGACTTTGGCTCAGGTCATGATCTCATGGTTTGTGGGTTCGAGCCCCGCATCGGGTTCTGTGCTGACATCTCAGAGCCTGGAGCCTGTTTCAGATTCTGTCCCTCCCTTGTTCACACTCTGTCTCTCTCTGTCTCAAGAATAAATAAACATTAAAAAAAAAAAAAAAGGACCTACTTCCATTTCACACTCACCAGACAAAACAAAGCCTAGAATTTACGAAGGACCTTGATCATAACTGTGGATACGATGGGATCTGTGGCTTGGCTTTGGAATTTCAATCCCCAGCTTACTGCTGGGCGCACATTCTCCTCAGGATAAGAGTCTAGTACAGGCTGCGTGCAGACCAAGGACAATTAGCCCCCAAACCCATCTGCCCAGCCGCTTACAGCGATGCTGGAAGACATCAAAAACCACTACCAACTGACATTGGCAACTAACTGACAAGCAACAAAACTTTTTTTATATGTGTCAGTGCAGACTAGCGCACCCCTAAACTCTTGGGTCAAGGCATCAGCACCCCTGCAGCACCCTTCCTACTTTGTGCACAATGCGGGGGAGGGGACAGTGGGGAGCTCCAGAAGGGACAAGGGCCAGTCAAGAATCCTGCGTGGCTGCTTCAGGGCACAGCCAGCATTTTGCAGTCTCGGGAACTAATTATGCACTCTTGATGAGATCATTAGAGGACAATAAAGGAAAATGGAAACAATTTGCAATATGTGTGGACAAATTTCCATACAGCATAATTTTTGTTTGTATTTCAATGTTGGGTAGAAACTTTCTGTCTTGAGGAAAGACTGTTTGTTTTTTTATTTCCAGATTGAAACTTAGCCTTTAAGCACCAAAGTAGAGTCAGGAACTTTTGTTCTTTATGACCCACGTACATGACACTGAATGGTGGCATCTCCAGTCTGATAACGGTGTGGCGCGCCCCACATAGAAAAAGGCGAGAAGAAACCTTGGATTCCCCCTGCGCATGTTCAGTGTTGTTTCATCCACCTATTGAGGCTGGAAATAATTAAACTGGGAGATTCGTACTTTACATGTGTTTTTATTAAAATACTACTCTTATTTTGTTTTCCAGAGTATTCAATGTGCAATTTTAAGTAATATATTTGAAAATACAGAAATAATTCATCTTATCATTGTTTCCAGCATAATCATGCAAATTCTTGAAGTGTCTGAAAAACACAGTCTTACATCAATCTAGAGCCTATTCACTCAACAGTCTGAAGCATCTAAAATGACATGGGTGAACGGGGTCGATGGCTCGATGAAGCACAATGGAAGCCAATAGAGACCAAGAGACCATGGCACACCATCCTGGAACAGTGGTCATCCTTTTTTTTCCCCCACAGCTTTTTTTTTTATTGAATAGAACACAATTTATTTTTTTAACATATGCAATTATTTTCCATCATTTACAATACAGTAGTTACAATGACACTCCAAACAGAAAAGCAAAGTAAAAACTCAAAACCCCAACTTCTATTTCATGTAATTAGACTTATACAGAAATTAGAAGGTTAAGTACCAACTAGTTAATCACCTAATTTCACAGCTGTCTGAAGTGGCGATCGTTATATAGCAGCTTATCTATGATACATTCAAGATAAATGATACAATTTATTACTTGCCCATAAGCTAAAACACAGCCTGCTTAATACCTTTCCTTAAATGGTCACCCTGAAATACAAAATAAGAAAGAAAATCAATTAGATCTATGATGGGGGAAGGTGAAGAGATGTTTATAAGTGAACGCTGAGTACCAATGGGAAAATCGCCCACTATTTTGTGACATATCAATATGCCTGCTGTTGAGTGTGACATGCCTGAAGTTAACTCTTCCTCAAAGTGGAAAGCTTTCGGCCATAGCATCGGTCTCCGTAGAATGAAGTTAGGAAAGAGGAAAAAATGATTACCAACAATGGTCAGAAACGGAAAGATGCCGGGCCCTGGGTAGGAGGACTGTAGTGATTTTGCACACAGAGGGGATGCCTCTCCAAGGGAAGGTGGGCATTTCCGTGAGCCTGAGGGAAGAGCATTTTGACGTCTCCTCTTCCCTGCGGGTATCCCGAGACACCTGGCAAGTGGGAAGAGACAGTTTTCCAGCCATGGCTCTGGGACTTCAGTGGGGTCAGTGCTCCGTAAATGGTGGTGCCCTGAACAATCAGCCCCACGCAGCCTCGGCAAGTCTGCACTGATAGAGGCTGAAACTTCACGAGCGCAGGGTTGTGGGCCAAACAGAAAGGTCAGAGAGAAAACAGTATAAACACCTACAGTGTCATTATAAAAGGCTCTGTAGGTCCTCTGTGGTCATTTGTTCTCCAGTGCCCCTGCAGGGAAGATGAGAAAAGTGGTCAGCAACCTAGATATTTAGGTTAAACATTAGAAAGACCATTTTGACAGCTCGGGGAAAACTCTGACAGTTCATCTTAAAAGGTTATGGACTCTTCCTCATTTGGAGCAAGTAATACTACGTGAGGTGGACTTCTAGAGGAACTCTTACGTTTCCAGGATTGAGGCAGACTAAAGGGTCATACACCACCGGGGGGAAAAAGGAATTAACTAAGCCACGCTGATTTGCTAGAAATCACTTCCTCTGGGTGTGGATATTGCTTCCTGCTCATATGCAATCTACGCTTGCCAGATTTAGCAAATTACAATATAGGATGTCTCATTAATCTGAATCTCAGATGAATAACAAATGGTTTTTTTAGTATAAGTATATGTCATGCAATATTTAGAACATTATACTAAGACATTTTTTATTATTTATCTGACGTGTAAGGTTAACTGGGCATCCTCTGTTTAGTCTCGCAACCACAGCACAACATGTCTCATACATACGTGATCTATAGCCTATGATCACCTGTGTGCCATGTGCCAAAACTATCACATCAATAAATCAAGTGCAAAGGTCCTGTCCTTGGACCATGGGAGGTTACTTGATGTGATGATGACCCTAACCAGAATAAGTTAAAAACAATTCATGTGAAATTAATATGATTATCAAGATCACAACTGAGAACACCAAATTATTTACCCTGGCCTGCAAAGCTCTCAGACCTAGATTACTGAATTGACTAGAACCTCTTGTTTTACCCCCTCATCTCGATCTTACACGAAGCTCCCAAATCAACTGGTGGAGAACCTGTTTCCTTCATGTGACCTCCCTGCTTGAAAGTCCAAGTTGGCATAAAAGACACTTTCCAGTCAAGACGTTTCTGCTTCCTTTTCCCCTGCCTCATGCCCTGTTCCAGAAAATTGTAGATTTGGCCAATGATGATGGACAGACATGGCTAGGATAACAAACTGAAACATTAGAAGGACCAGAGAGAGATCTATGAAGGACAGCAGGCAATTCCAACCCGGGAGCCAGGAAATACTCTGGAGCAGGCGGCATTCGAACTGGGCTTTGGAGAATGAGTAACATCTGGAGACGATGCAGGAAGACAGGGAAGGAAAGCATGGCAGGCTAAGGAGACCGGGTCCAGAGACAGGGATGCGTTTAAGAACGATGAGAGGCCCTGATCGGCTGGAGGTAAGAAGATGCTCAGGTTTAAGGAGATGTTGACCTTTTTGTAATCTATGGAAACTTTCTGAGTACCATGCTGTAATTAGAGTCGTACAATAGGAAAATTTATCTGCCAGCTATTTTAAGCATCAAAAACTAGGAAGTTAATTAAAAATATCTCTGATCTGTGACTTTAAAAATTCATTTTCAATATCACTATAAATCCACTCAACTGACTGTAAATCCCATGCCCAATTCAAAAACCCTTCCTGATTTTCTGCCTGGCCCTATCCCCAGCCCAAGCAAAGACTGTACTCTGATCCGCCCTTTTGTCTAAGCGCATTCTCTCATTTCAGGTTCTAGCTGAGCCGCGCTGTCGCTACTTCTTGGTACGCCCTGTGCCATTCTGTGGCGTGTCTTCTGCTCCTTATATCTTCCTTATTCGATCCCCTCTCTCCGGAATGTCCTCTCCCCTCTTTTCTCCAGATTCATCCTTCAGGTCTGAAATTAGTTATTGCTTCTTTTAGAGCCTTTCTCTTGAGATGGGCTGTGTTCTTGTTCAAGACTCTCCTGTTCAGTCTCTCCTTACACTGGACAAAACCCTCCCATCCATCTATGAGATGTCTTTGGATCTTGGCTCATGCTCGCTCTCTCTCTCTCTCTCTCTCTCTCTCTCTCTCTCTCTCAGGGTTGTCAGCCATTCTTCTGGATTCAACCATCACCTACACCCTCATGACTCCAAAATTTCAGTTCCAAACTTCCCCCTAAAGCACAGACCTCTGTGTCAAACTACTCGTCTTCTCCAAAGTCTTCAAGACACCCCACACCCAAAGGGTGTAATGCCAACCTCTCATCTCCCTCCAAACCCACTCTTCTCCCTCCATTTCCTCATTCATCTACCTAGTCCGCAGATGAACCTGGGAGCCATTTTAGACTCTTTCTCTCTCTTTTCATGAAGCACCACCGCTTATCCAGCTGGTCACAACCCCTCTCTGCACTGTCCGCTTACCAAACCCTGCATCCAGCAAACCCCTGCCCTTCCATTGCCACTGCCCTGGTTCAGACTGACGATCTGTCTCCTTTCTTTCTTCTCTAAAAACCCTCTGGGCTTGTTTCCTATTACTGCTGTAACAAGTGGACAGAGTTAATCCAAAACAGCACCAACTTACAGTCTTATGGCCCTAGGTCAGACACCCAACACAGATCTGACTGGGCTTTAACCAAGGGTTTTGCAAAGTGGTATTTCTTTCTGGATATTCTAGGAGAAGATGTTTGTTTTCCTGCTCCAGATTTCATGTCTTGGCACATGGACCCTTCCTCCATCTACAAAGTCAACAAGCATTGCATCTTTCTAACTTTTCTTCCTTTGGCATCTTTGATGCTGCTCTTTTGAGGACCATTACTACGTTGATTACATCAGATGCCCACATTATCCAAGGTAATCTCCCCACATCAAGGTCCTTAATTTAAGCCTATCTGCAAGTTTCTCTTTGCCATGTAAGGAACATGTTCTGAAGTTCCAGGAATTAGGATGTGGACATGGAGGGGATGAGGGGAGCGAAACACGACCTTGCCTACCACACCATTACTAATCTTTGTAAAACACATCTCTTACCCCATTATAATTACTAACTACTACATGTACGATAAAATCCAAAGTTCCTCGTTGAGCATGGACTGCTCTCCATCTCTGTCCCATGTCGAGTAGCACATGACATTTAAGAAACTCTGTCATAATGTTCTATGTCTCTGTCCCTTTGCTAACTCTGCTCTCACAAC
This sequence comes from Helogale parvula, assembly GCA_004023845.1. NCBI lineage: Eukaryota > Metazoa > Chordata > Mammalia > Carnivora > Herpestidae > Helogale > Helogale parvula. The sequence goes on along the minus strand of PJEM01000341.1, from coordinate 116,716 downwards.
CGAGAATGTTCTTCCCTTTCCCCAGCTCCCGTAAACATCCTCAAAGCCTTCCCAGATATACCGTTGGAGGTAGAAAGGCACACTCCCTCGTTTGTGTGCCTTTCCTGTACCTGCTTCTCTCCTGTCACCTCTACCACCTCACTGTTTTTCTGTTGAGCAACCCCCACACAGGAGGGCGAGGAGGTGGTCTGACTTATCGTCACGTCCCCAGGACTTTACACGGTGCATTGGAAATGACAGTCGAAGGAGTGAATGGATATGATGAAAGATGCATGGCACCTCTCCCACTGATGGTACTTATGTTTATTCCCAGCTTAACATGAGGGTAGTTACCCAGTGCATTGAGAATATAAATAGATTTGTCTCAGAATTTTTATAAAAAAGGAAATAAACTAATTTTTCAGTTTACTACACTGCTAGTAAATTAAACAAAACCATCCACACTGGCTTTGAGGACTCTATCATCCCTTATGTTCTGTCCCTCACCCCATATCCCTTAGAGCTTTATTAGGCCATCCCTACTGAGCATTGAATAACTATAAAAATTGTCACTAGATGAGAAACAAATGGTGTATAATTTACTCATCAGTTGACAATTAATGGCAATTGGCAAATAGGTGGACTTTGTTTTTCATAGTTCCATTAGGACCCAAGAATCTTATAATTCTTAGAAAGGGATGGGAAAAAACCATTTGTGGATTCACCTACAAACCCTAATGGATAATATTCCTTTCATTCCCCTCTGTGATCATGTAAGGTAGTAATTTTAACACCTTCCATTTACTGGGGGAGAAAACCTCAGCTCTGAAAGTCTGAGAAATTCAACCAGGTCTTCTGGAAAGTGGAGGAGTCGACATTGGACCATTGTGTTTTTCTGCCTCTAATAAAATGAGGCTGCTCACTGGGTTGAGACCTGGACCTTCAGGGAGCGGCCACCTTAATTCCTGTTCGAGCCGGGAGATCTTGAGATCGGCTTGAGGGCACAATAACAGTAAAAGGAGCCACAGAGAGACAGAGGAGAGGTGGGTTTTAGTAACCTCCGTGTGCCCGCCTGGCTGACATGAACCACTAAACCCCTTCCGCCCCTCATTACTTGTGTCTCAGGACGGGGAATGAGCTATTTGAGCTGATGAACCCTTAAAGATCAAAGATTCCATTTTTATGCAAATAGCCAAGAGCAATAAACCTGGGAAAGAGAAGTCGGGGATATAAATTACGGCAGCATGTGTATCATTGAAAGGTGCAGCAAGCCAGGCTGTTACTCAGAATTAAACTTGTGGCAATGACAACTTCTTAAATTTGTGTTTAAAATTATTTTTTAAATGGGAAGAGATAATGGTAAAATATAACCCTGAATTCCACTGCTTCTGTAATACATCCCAATCTTAAGGTGACTTAAGTATGTGATATTGAATTACATATTATTAGGGGAGAATATTGCAAACTCTGATGTGCCAGGCACTTGTTCACCCTGGAGCAGGCTTGTGGTCCTGGAAGCTACCGGAATCCGATGTCAGTACCGTTCGCAAACTCAACATGCCTTCTTTAGTTTTGGAAACCCATGTCATCACCCAATTATTCATCGTGCTGTCGCGTCAACTACGACTCTGAGTCTACCTTTACGTCCAAATCCTTCCTAAGGAGGACGTGTTGCTTGGAGGCAGGACATGCCATTGAAAATAGCTTCCTTCAATGTCAAGAGCGTCGACTTTGAAGTAATAGAGAGCTGGTCCACTCATAAATGACCTACTTGCCAGCTGTGTGAACATAGACTACTTAGTTAACTTCTCTGAGCTCCCTAGTCATGAATATGGTTGTTCTGAGAGCTACATGATATATAATAGTTTAAGGGATTTAAATATTGCATGTGTCTGGCATTAGGTAAGTGTTTTAAGATGTCATTGTTATTTTTAACTAAAACAAAAGATATCAATGTACTAAAAAGGCAGGGTTATTCCAGCCTTGTATACTTGCATTTATACAAATTTATTTTTTAAAAAACACGCACACAAACTAGTTTTGAATGGCTAGTGGAAAGAGTATTGGACTGAGTCCCAACTTACGGGTTTTAATCCTGCCTCTACACTCCCTGCCTTTTTCCCCTTCCTTAACCATCATGTTTTCAATATAACAACATGCTACAAAATTCTTTCCATATATTACTTTATTTACTCATGCAAGGTCAAGCAAAAACTTGATTAAATTATGTGTCCTTTCTAGATTCTTCTGCAAATAAGAGTGTTGAACACTCTCTTAGGTCACCTCAGCAATGATGTCCTAAAGGAATGCCTTCAGTAAAGAGTTTTCTCATTCTGCTAGAGTTCCAGAGCCGACAATCCTAGAGTTTTCATGACACAACTAGACACTTCCCCTCTCTTCTGGTGCCAGTCTTCTTTCTGTTTCCATTACTGTGACTTGTTCTCCCTCCCTGAAGATCAACAACCTTCACTCAGCCTACTACTATCTTCTTACTAGTATTATTTTTCTCGCATCTAAGAACCATTATTAGATGAAGAGACCCAAACCAAAGAAAATATTCCATATTATCTGTTCTTTGTCAAGTCCAAGGGATGGATTTATTGTCATTTCTCGTATTTTGTAGACACCATAGTTGGATGAGATTTCTTAATTTTAACAGCGTTAATGCTTCCAGGAAACTTAATAAAGATTCTATAGCCATTTTAATAGTCAGGAAATGATAGTGAAAATATATCTGTGAGTAGCAAAAGTCCATCGACTTCAAAGTCTGTCACCAGACTAAATAATAATGTTCCCTATTCAGCATCCTTTCTGTCCTCGAGATGTCTTGTCAAGTGTATTTAATATCTAGGATATTTAATTTACCACAGAGTTAACTCAAATATATTTGTATTACTTTTCATGCAGAGCTTTGCAAGTCACCAAGACTTAAAATAATGGAGGTCTAACCTGTAGGTGAATAATTACTTTTTTCCTTTTCATGTATTGTACTCACTAAAATATATTGATGCATTAATAAATGGCATATCTTTTGTCCCAAATTTTAACAAAATAGCTGTTTTACAGGAACTTGAATTGCAGCGCACACAGTATTGACATCACAAGAGGGAAGTGAGGCATTTTAGTAATTAAGTTAAGCAGTTATTTTGCCCCCACAACTCAATTTTCTTTCCAATTTTCCAACCCCAATTCAGAACTACTGAACCTGAAACTTGCTGAGAAGAATATATGTACTCAGCTTAATTTCCCCCTTTAATATGCTTAAGGGAACAAAACCCGCTCTTCTTGGAGAAATTACCACTATGATCCCTAGATTTTTTCTGTCCTCCACAGGCTATCATATTAAGCATTTAATATCTTGGATAATCTACTAAGTCCATTCTAAATATTATCTTATTTACTCACAAGCATCTTCTGTGGAGATGAGACAACTGAAGCCTAGGACTCTTCCATGCCCGGAGGCACAGAGAGGAAGTGGCAATTCGGGAACGCTGGGCTGCTAGGAAATCCTTATCCATACCTGTCCCATTAGATAAGGTGCGCCATCTTAGGACCTCCATGATGCGTTATCACCACCCTGTGTACTTGGCCTCTGTTACCTTTTGCATTTTGTCAGATCTCATAATCTGGAGTTTTGGGTCCTTCCAGAATGTGGTTCTTACTTTAATAAGCCTATTTAAAATTTTTTTATTATAGTTTATTGTCAAGTTGGTTTCCATATAATACCCAGTGCTCATCCCAACAAGTGCCCTCCTCCATGCCCATCACTCATTTTTTCCTCTCCCCCCATCTCTTATGGTTTGCCTCCCTCCCTCTCTCCATTCCCCACTTCCCCTCATCCATGGTCCCCTGTTAAGTTTCTCCTGTTCCGTTTATAAGTAAAAACATAGGGTATCTGTTTTTCTCTGCCTGACTTATTTTGCTTAGCATGACACCCTCGAGGTCCATCCATGTTGCTACAAATGGCTAGATTTCATTCTTTCTCATTGCCATGTAGTATTCCATTGTATATATATATATATATATATATATATATATATATACACCACATCTTCTTGATCCATTCATCAATTGATGGACATTTAGACTCTTTCCATGATTTGGCTAGTTTTGAAAGTGCTGCTGTGAACATTGGGGTACACGTGCCCCTATGCATCAGCACTCCTGTATCCCTTGGGCAAATTCCTAGCAGTGTTCTTGCTGGGTCATAGGGGAGTTCTACTGTTAATTTTTTGAGGAAACTCCACACTGTTTTTCGGAGTGGCTGAACCAGTTTACATTCCCACCAACAGTGTAGGAGGGTGCCCGTTTCTCTAAATCCTCGCCAGCATCTATAGTCTCCTGATTTATTCATTTTGGCCACTCTGACTGGCATGAGGTGGTGTCTCAGTGTGGTTTTGATTTGTGTTTGATGAGTGATGTTGAGCATCCTTTCATGTGTCTGTTGGCCATCTGGACGTCCTCTTTGGAGAAGTGTCTGTTCATGTCTTCTGCACATTTCTTCACTGGATTGTTTGTTTTCTGTGTGTGGAGTTTGGGGAGTTCCTTGTAGATTTTGGATACTGGCCCTTTCACCTATATGACATTTGCAAATGTCTTTTCCCATTCCATCAGTTGCCTATTAGTTTTGTTGATTGTTTCCTTTGCAGTAAGCCTATTTTTTAAAATTTTTTAAATGTTTATTTATTTTTGAGAGAGATAGAGTGCGAGCAGAGAAGAGACAGAGAGGGAGACACAGAGTACTAAGAAAGCTCCAGATTCTGAGCTGTCAGCACAGAGCTCATGTGGGGCTTGAATTCACAAGCTATGAGATCATGACTTGAGGCCGAAGTTGGATGCTCAAGCAACTGAGTCACCCAGGTGCTGCTAATAAGCCTATTTTATTTGTCATTACCCTGGAGTTTGAATCCTTTCCATCAGTGAGGCTAATTTTTTATTGGCCAGAACATGCCATATTAGCATTATTCATCATCTCAAACTTTTCAGGAAGTAATTGTAATGTTTCATCATTTTTCCTGCCATTTAATTCCATACCTTGCAGAACATTCCACATCAGGCCATTTAGATCTACTCATTTATTCAAAGATTGATTAGATTTCTTTGCATGGTTCTTCACATATTCATAACCAGTTCTTTGTTGATGGATATTAAAGATATTTCTAGGATCTTGCTACTAAAAGCAAATAATAACTTGTAGATAGTGTGTATACACTATTTCTTGCGTTTGTATGAACACATTGGAAAAGCACATCCTTTTTTTTGTAATGCTTATTTATTTTGAGAGAGAGAGCATGCACAGGAGGGGCAAAGAGAGAGAAGGGAGAGAATCCCAAACAGGCTCCACACTGTCAGTGTGGAGCTCAATGCCAGGCTCGATCCCATGAACCATGAGATCATGACCTGAGGTGAAACCAGGAGTCAGACGCTTAACCAGCTGAGCCACCAGGCACCCCAGAAAAATGTTCTTAATAAGATTAGTGTGTTTCATTTTGATAGATAATAACCTTGACCCCTTCTATCATCTAGAAGTCAAAGAGGTTGTTTGTCAAGGTCCACATCTTCTGAATTTTGAGTTTTGCCTTTGGGTGTCCTTTAGCACCCAGACTGGGGAGTGAGCTTGTTCTATGTCTCCATATACCAAGACCTTGGACTACACAGTATCTAGTAAGAATTACCAAGAGCTGCATGGACCTCTCAAAAGCCAAGGATTACTTGTTTAGGTTTTAGAAAAGAATTAAAAATGTAGACATTTATTAAAGATTTTTGGCTTAGCCACAAGAGTAACATCTTCTCAAATGGATTTGCATGAAAATTTAAATCTACATCTTTTCGGTGGAAACAGCTAGATGTACACCTGCCACAAAACACTTGGCCTGAGGAGTCCGATGCAACCCACAGGGAGGGATGTGTAACTCCATGGGCAGTGAACACCTCCGGAGCAGCCTTGGGTCTGGGGCCTGCTGGGACCTCCAGTGCATAGAATCTGCCAGAAGGAAAAGCTGAGAGTAACCAGGCAGCTACGGAGACCTGTCTCAGCCAGGGGAACCGGAAGGCAAGGTCTGAGCAGGTGGTGATCGAGAAAGGGGACCATTCTGCTTGGTGAGACACAGCCAGGGAGATAGATGCAGGAGGTGGTGTCAGAAACCACTGATCCTTTTCAACATGGCTCCAGGCTTCCTCAGCTCCTGGGAGGGCCTTGTTCTCAGTCTTGGCTGAACGCTGAAATCACATGGGAAATTTTAAACTCCCTGATGCAGATTGCTATTCCCACTTCTTCCACAACAGCCCCCGACCCCCTCAAATGCCTCTAAATAATCTGAGTCACATGTGTTCATGACACAGCCTTTTCAGATTTCATTTAGTTGCTGCCAATTTCTTCCTCTCCTGTTCTATCTGCTCCAACAAGAGAATACCCTTTGAATTGGCCCATGCTGATTACCAGAGCAGATGCCTGTGTGATTTTCTCTAACTTCTTAGTCCTGCAGAGATTCAGGCCTGGGGCTCAGCCTGGCCTTGGGCCTTGTTTTAAAGCTTCTCAGGTGGTATTGATATGCAGCCAAGGCCAACAACAAAACAGTGCCAGGGTGACCACAGCTCCCAGAACTGGCAAGAGCTAGTCACAGATCCCGTCCTGAGCAGAGCAGAGCATGGTGGTCTCCAGTCCCTACTGTGGAGACAGAAACCCAGCTAGCAGACTCAACGGACCCAGCAGGGCCAGAAATGGCTGCACAGTGCTGGGTAACTGGGCTGCCTTAAGACCCACGAGGGGGGCGCCTGGGTGGCTCGGTCGGTTGAGCATCTGGCTTTGGCTCAGGTCATGATCTCTTGGTTCGTGGGTTCAGGCCCCACTTCGGGCTCTGTGCTGACAGCTAGCTCAGAACCTGGAGCTTGTCTTCGGATTCTGTGTCTCCCTCTCTCTCTGACCTTCCCCTGCTTGTGCTGTCTCTCTCTCTCTCTCTCAAAAATAAATAAAATATATTTAAAAAAAAAAAGACTCACGAGGGACCGCACAGCAAGACTAACTCAGATCTCATCAGCTCAGTCTGCTAATGTAATTCAGCTCTGACCAAGGTTAGCCAGGAAATAAATACAACTTGACTTGCAAGAGGAGGGCGTCAGTAACCCCAGCAGGGAGGGAGGAGAGGAAATCAGGACCTGACCTCCTTCTTTTGAGATAATTGGATACCTCCCCCTGTCCACAGTCTAAAACATGGCAGCAGCTCCCATGTGGGAATTTCCCACCATTTCCACATCTACTTGCCTACCCAATTCCTTTTTCATCAACTCCACTTCTGAGCCATATTTAAATGCTGAGGATGTTAATAGTATTAAACATATTATTGCCCATATTCTTACATGATTTTATTCTTGTATCTAAATTTTTAATTGTATTTTATAAATTTAGAAATTGTCTGTAGCAGTTTAAAAAATGAATAGCATATTAAATATGAACATCTATAAGAGTTTATAGCAAAATAGATTTAGACCTTCATCCTAAATTCCTTTTGGTGTGAATAATTACTGTCATTGCATGATACAAAGGTAAGCAGATAATGGCAAAGATGAATTTTCAAATGGAAACAGGATTTTTATTTTAAAGCTATGAATACTATATTTTATTTTGTAATGTTTATTTATTTTGAGAGAAAGAACATGAACAAGGAAGGGGAAGAGAGAGAGAGAGGGAGAGAGAGAATCCCAAGCACAATGTAGAGGGCTCACGACTGTGAGATCATGACCTGAGCCAAAATCAGAGTCGGACACTTAACCAACTGAGCCACCAAGTACCCCACCCTATGAATAGTATATTTTAGAGGGTAAATGCATACCCATATGTCCTGTATCAACATTCTTTCTCAGATAACCAGAAATTGCTTAAATAGATATTATTTCAGATTTACATTTGTTGCTTTTCTATTATCATGCATAACTGTGAAATTCTGCAAAGTTCCACATTAAAAAATGTCTGACAAGAAAAAGAAATAAAATAATTTAAAAAATTCTAAGTAGGGTGGGCATATTGAAGGAAGATAATTAGGAAGTAGAAATTGAGTCACAATAACAAAACAAGATAGTATTTCTTTCTATTCCCACTCATTCTGCAATAATGCTTATCCTCAAATTCCTCCAAATATCTGAGTCACTAGCGTTCATGACACAATTTTTTCAGCTTCTATTTGATCTCTGCCATTTTATTCCTTTCCTAACCCTTTGAATTAATCCATGTAGCCATCCGCCCCCGCCCATGCACTATGCTACTAACGTGGGCCCCCAGCTGGGGACTTAGGACCCACCTTGCCCCAGTGGAAGCTTCCTCCCAGTTCTGGACAAGACTCTGCCATGACTTCTGGTCTATCCTCCATATCCAATCCATACTCCACTGGGCTCTGGGAAGTGATGGAAAGGGGCCTTGTGTTTATCCCTTGCTTGAGTGACTAGGAAAGAAAACAAGGTTACCTTACAATCTTGTGAAACCTTTCATTATAGCAGGAATCCTGGGAGCTGAATTGCAAAACTGTCAGATTAATAAATATTGCAGTATTCAAATATGTTCCATCTATCATCTACTGGTACATTGGTTTTGGACCTAACGTTCAAGCTAGGGCCTTTACCACACTTAATTTTAAAACACTGCTTAACTAGGCAGGACTCCTAGCTTAAACACAGAAACCTAGGTTTAAATCCCAGTATTCATGTTAACTGAGTGACCTCAGACAAGTCAGTGAGCCATTCTGAGGCCCACGGTGTTGACCTTAGATGTTGATGCTATCCTTATGGAGCAGCTGTGGTGATATGACAAGACAATGTAAGCTCAGGGCACTGATGGATGTGATGGATGGATTGGGTGGGTGGGTGGATGAATGGATGGATGGATGGAGAGATGGTTGGAGGGATGGATGGGGACATGGATGGATGGATGGATGGATGGATGGATGGATGATGGCTAGATGAATGGATGGATAGATGATGGATAGAAACTGTAATGTGCCAAACAAGGATCTTCTATTGTGGTCTTCAGAGAAGTTTGATGCCAAAAGCATGTATTAAGTATCTCCTAAGTGCCTTGTATGTATGCTAGGTTCTATGAAGATTAAAAAAGTAAAAAGATTGAGTCCCTATCTCCAGGGGCAAACATATGTGATAAGTACTACGTAGTGACACATAAAATGCAAGGAAGGATGGCTGGATTAATTCCAAATGGGAGTCTTGAAAAGGTCTGATGAAGAATAGCCCAAAAAGGGCTTCATCTTGAGATGAACACTAAACACATTCTAGGCAGAAAGAATGGCATAGCAAAGGCACAAAAGCAGAGAGGATGCGGCACCTATTCAGAAAACAGTCAACAGTGTCGTTGGCCAAGAGTGTGGACAAGGAGTGGAGCTCATGATGGCCGTGAAGAAGCCATAGGACTGAGGCTTCACTGGAATCCAGTAACTACTAAGCTGAGGAGTTTGATTTCACACCAAAAGCTGAGGAGGAGGAATTGATGGCAAGTGACTTCATTCACCACTTACTTATTGTGACCTAGAGGTACCAAATACAGGTAAAGGGGACACAGCCCTGACCTCAAGGAGACTCCTGTGTCATGGAGAAAAAAGGACAGATGTACCAGCAATCTCCACCCTCGTCATAACTGCTGTGAGGGGTGAGCATGGAGGCCCAGAGCACCCGGGGAAGAGGTAGCTGGCCCAGGCTGGGGGGATTAAGGGCAGAGTTCCAAATCAAAGACTTGCTCCCCCCGCCCCACCACCACCCTCCAGGCTTCAGAGAAGCCACTGAAGAAGAGGATGCAATGGCACAGGGAGAAGGGGAAGAGAAAGAGCACTGCAGAGCCAGCTCGTGGTCCAGGGGCGGCGTTGGGGAAGCTCACGCAGGGCAGTGGGGCGCATGACGGCTGAAGAAAACCCACCGCTGCATGGCCCGCACATCAGCTGTTTTGTGCAAACTTCATCAAATGCCCAACGTATTGCAAAAATGTCATTACTCCAACGGAATACGGTTTTTCTTATCTGAAGTTTTCCTGGGTTCGGCCAATGAGCAACCTGAGTTTTTCCAAATGCAAATTTACTATGAGACATGCATTGTTATCAGTAACACAGAAGCCGGAATTCCTCGGCTTGGAGCCCCTGTGAGCTGGGCCAGGGGTGAGGGCTAACCCGCAGGGGAAAAAGTCTGCATACTTTGTGAGATGTAACTTTCCTATGGTTAAATTTACCTGGTTTTTGTTCAATTAAAATGATTAAACAAACAAACAAAAAAAATTAAGGTGCTGGAGCCGACGCTTGTCAGACCCGTGTCCGGCACGTGCAAACAGCCCTGTGCTCATTTCTTCTTCCGAGTCGGCCACAGCGGGGCCGACTCCGCCTTCTCTCCCTGCTCTCCTCTGTGATCCATATTCTGTGACTATTTCACTTGTTCTGTTTGCCCTGCACAACAAGAACAACAACGAAAATGTAGATGAGCGTCAACTCTTTATTTCAACAGCAGCGGAAGAGTTATTTCGTTAATTGGTATATTGATATCCCAAGAATTGCTTACTGTGCCAAGTTATTAAGAATAAGTAGACGAGGGGCAAATTAAACTTTGAATCACCTGTTCCTTTGGGCAAAATGCATAAACTAAATTGACTGCAACCAAATGTCATATTATTTACATGGCGTGCACAATTTATTCCCCCAAAAATGTGCTCAACAAAAGATTTGAATTTGCTCTTAAGCGTATAATGGATCCCACTTAATAGTGACGCTCTCTGTGTGCCCTTCTCTCTATAATTAAATCATATGGAAAAATGTCACAAAGCAAAATAAAATGTATTTATTTCAGCCATATCTTCCCACTGCATGACATGAAGTCTGAAAAAAGAATCACTAAGCATTTTTATGCCATCTGTGCTGGTACGGGATACGTTTACCAGGCACGTCACTGTAAAATATTCCATTTTGAATTAAGCATAGACTACTTATTACTACATAGTTTTGAACCGAATGAGTGCCAAGTTGGACAAAATTCCACAGCCGACACAATGTTCTTGTTTTCTCATATGCTACTTGTTTAGCCAGACTCGTCCACCGTGATGTCTTTTACCGGATTTCAGGAGATCCAAAAGAGAGGAGTCATCAGTATATTGTATTTGTGGTTAAACCTCCATGCTTCCTCATCCGAACAAAGTTTTGAAACTATTTGCCAACAGTTGAAATTATAGCTCCCTCTCGTAAGCAGAATGTGGGTCACTATGGCAACCTGGGTAACAATGCTCTCCGTGGCCAATAATCCCTTGGTGCAGAAGGAAAGCTAAAACGTCTACACAATCAAAACAGCTGTTGTTTCAGTCAGCTTAGGAAGCGTGAAGTTCTATCCATTAAAACTTCCGCCTTTCCAGCAGAATAAACCTAAGGCTTTACTTTGCCATTATTATGACAGAATTTTACGAATACTTGTAGAATATTTTATCTCCTATCCTCAATGAGGCCTTTTCACAGTTTGTTTATGAGATGTGAAAATCCTATAAATTTATCACGGAGCTGCTTGACTAACTCAGAGAAGCACCAGACTTCCAGCTTAAACACGGACTCTTAGATCAGCTGTATCATCCTTGTGAGTTTTTCTCCAAGACGCCATACGGCACCGTATTGTTTACAGACACACAGAATAATGAAGTGTAACCTTCTTTCCAAATGAAAAGTATTTTATAACTACCTTGAGTTGCTTCTGGTTATAAACCTGCCCAAGTCAATAATCATATGTATGTTAAAACTTCAAACCTAGCTACAGTCAGAAGATAGGATTTACTTGAAAATAATTGAACCATTTGTACATTGAAAAAATTGTACCATTTTAATCATGTTAGAAAAGCCACAACTTTGGGGGCACCTGGGTGGCTCAGTCGGCTGAGCCTCAGACTTCCGCTTAGGTTGTGATCTCATGGCTCAGGAATTCGAGTCCTCCTGCCAGGCTCACTGCTGTCAGGGTGGAGCCCATTTTGAGTCCTCCAGCTCCCTCTCTTTCTCTGCCCTGCCCCCATGTGCATTCTCTCTCTCCCTCCCTCTCTCTCTCAAAAATAAATAAAACTTTTTTTTTATTTTTGAAAGAGGAAAGCTACAACTTTTCTAAAATTATCCATTATAGGGTGTGTCATAAAATCAAGGGCTAGATTTACTTATCTTAATTCTACTCAAGACTCTGAAACGGAGCCCCTCAGTGGCTGAGTCAGTTAAGCATTTGACTCTTGATTTCAGCTCAGGTCATGACATCATGCTTTGTCAGGTCGAGCCCAAGTCAAGCACGGAGACTGCTTGGGATTCTCTATCTTCCTTTCTCTCTGCCCCTCCTCCACTTGAGCCGGTGCATGCTTTCGCTCTCTATCTCTCTCTCAAAACAAATAAACTTTAAAAAAAAGATTCTGAAAAGATTTAAAGTTCTAGAGTTTTAGGGGCGCCTGGGTGGCTCAGTCGGGAAAGCGTCCGGCTTGGGCTCAGGTCGTGATCTCACGTTTGTGGGTTCAACCCCCATGTCCCCCTCTGTGCTGACAGCTCAGAGCCTGGAGCCTGCTTCTGATTTTCTGTGTTTCCCTCTCTCTCTGCCCCTCCCCTTTCATGCTCTGTCTCTCTCTGTCTCAAAAATAAATAAAACATTTAAAAAATTATTTAAGAAATAAAAATAAAAAATAATAAAGTTCCAGAGTTTTGGAAGTCCCATTTCCTTTACAACCAACTCTACTGTCTCCCGGAAGCCACTTGACAATGATGACATGTGCCAAAGTGATGTGTGGACTATTAAGTGAGACCACACACTTAGTTATTGTCACCAATACTATCATCATCATTCAGGTCGCGGCAGGCACTCTGGTCCCACGGGTTCCCAAAGGAACACGGCACTTTTTTTCTGTGATATTAGCTTTTTCATATGATTGTCTTTATTTTAAGCATTCTTTTGTACACTGCCTTTGAAATTGACCCTAAATATCTTCTGTCTATGGGGACGCCTGGGTGGCTCAGTCGATTGAGCGTCTGACTTCAGCTCACGTCATGATCTCACAGCTCATGGGTTCGAGCCCCACATTGGGCTCTGTGCTGACAGCTTGGAGCCTGGGGCCTGCTTCGGATTCCGTGTCTCCTTCTCTCTCTGCCCCTCCCCCATCATACACTGTCTCACTCTGTCTCTCAAAAATAAGTAAATGTAAAAAGAAAATTTAAAAAAAAATCTTCTGTCTGTGGCTTATTCCTCTGTTAAACTGCAAGACAGGGCCCAAATCACAGACGTCAAAGTATCATGTAGGAAAAAGAATAATCCAAAACAAATTCATCAAAGCATTGAGCAAATCCTTCTTATGCCCCCATTCTAATTTAAACAAACAAAGAGCCTACCTGAAAAAGACTTGAAGTCTCTTTCTTTAATTTTTTTAATGTTTTTTTATTTTCAACGGAGAGAGAGACAGAGCATGAGTGGGGGGGAGGGGCAGAGAGAGAGAAAGGGAGACACAGAATCGAAAGCAGGCTCCAGGCTCTGAGTTGCCAGCAAAGAGCCTGACAGGGGACTGGAACTCACAAGTGGTGAAGTCAGACACTTAACTGACTGAGACCCCAAGGCACACCTAAGTCTGTTTTTTTAAGTGAAACTATTTCTTTCCTTTGGGCCAACTGTAATTCCTTATCATATTTACCTTGTAGACTGAGCTGTACATTTCTTCAGGTCCAAGGAGGACCACCTTTACCGAAAGAGCAAATGAATCCATTTCAAGTTCTCATTTTTATTTCTGTGAGCTATATTCTCTGGTCACCTATATGAATATTTTCAAATGAGACTTTTTAAAATGTTGAATATTTATGATTGTGCTTTCCCTTCCCAGTGTTTGTGGCACACTGGACAGTGTGGCTGTAATATTCTAGCACAAAATATGGATTAACACTCAGTCTGAAAGCTTGAAAGTTAATGTACTAATTTTGGCAGCTGCAAAGGGTGTTGATATTTGAATAAAAGCTTCCAGAACTAAAACTAATACTATTCAATGGTACACATGGTCATTCCCTCTTTCTTTTGAAATCCAGATGGGTAGGTCTGTCTGATCCTAATTTTGTGATTAGTTACTATTTTGCTCCGGGTGTTCTGCTGACCCTTCTTTGGACCAAATATTATGAAACACCCAAAATGTGAAGCAGCAGTGATTTAAATGAGAGGTTAATTCTGGTCATACTTTTTTTTAATTGATGAAAAGAGTGATCACCAGGATACGTGGCATTGAGCAAACTTACGATAAAATTAACTACAGTGCATGGCTTCCCATTTGACGTCCAGGAATCTGGTTTAGAGAAGGAAAGGCAGCACCATTCTTCAGCCTGGACAAGACAAGGTGATGGTGGCCGCGGGTGGCCACGTTGGGGAACGACAGAAAAGGTCCCTCAGGTCTCCATTAAATATCTTTACGTTGAGGGTCATGTGCCTGCAGTTTTCGCGAATCGCCACTAGAGGGTAATCTTCTATTTTTGGTAAAGGCCCAGAATGCCCTCCTGTTGGTACCAGAACCAACCTCACGCATCTTTCAAGGACAAGCCTTACTCTGTTGTGACATAACCCACTGCCGTAGGGTTAACTTGTCTTTTATTTTCGTTATGCTTCTTGTGCCTGAGAACTAAGAAGAGTCTTGCATCAGATAAGTGTATCTCTGAAAAGGCATGGTCTCCTCCATGCCTACGCCCTGTTCCTTACCTTGCATTGAAGGGCCAGTCTCTGTTACTGTCTGTCACAAACATCCCACACAGCGGCGCTCACTTCCGCCCCAGCGGCATCCACTTCCGCTTTTCCAAAACCGGAGAGCTGAGCCTTTTCTCTGCGCTTCTCTAGGAGTATCTCGATGCCTACTCCTTTTACAGCTTAGACCTTCTGGCTCTTTCTCTTATTCTCCTCTTCACCTCCATCCGTAATCTAGACACACCTGGAAGTCTCCATGTTACCTTAGAACACAGGCCCTAAAGGTCAGTTTATCGAATGAACTCCAGAAATGAAAGGGCTTCACCTGTGATTATAGCAAGGTTCTCGGAAATTATGAAGCTTGTTTTCTTGCAAAACAGGAGCATAAAGACTTGTGTGTGTACCAGGGGCCATATAGGTAATTCCATTTGGTCTTGATATTTCAAAAGACAAAAAAAGATGCATGTCCATCCATAACTCTAAACGCGAACAGAACATGTTGGTGGCTATGTTAAGCATCATTCAGGGGCACTTGGGTGGCTCCATCAGTTAAGCACCGACTTCAGCTCAGCTCATGATCTCTCCAGTTCATGAGTTCAAACCCCACATCGGGCTCTGTGCTGGCAGTTCAGAGCCTGGAGCCTACTTTGGATTCTGTGTCTCCCTCTCTCTCTCTCTCTCTCTCTCTCTCTCTCTCTGCCCCTCCCCAGCTCATGCTCTGTCTCTCTCTGTCTCTCAAAAATAACAAACATTTAAAAAAAAAACTTTTTTTTAAAGAAACATTCAGTGACAAGTAGTCTTTTGAAGAGATGGCCACTGCTAGGAGATGTTGACTGGCGAGAAGGAAGGCCCAAGGGAAGGGACACGGGTGCCCGTAGCTGGGGACACGGGCGGGGCTCACCGGGGTCCAGGCCGTGTGCTAAGCTATTTGTGTGCTTTATCTCATTTTATCCTCACCGCCCAAAGAGGCAAGTACTGTTGTTTCTAACTTACAGATAAGGAAACTGAGGCCCAGAGTTCATGCCACTTGCCCACAATAGCGGCGGGTTGGAGGTGGGACTCCGTCAGCCTCTCCTCTGAAACACAGGATCTTACCCATTCCCAATGGTGTCTCCACAACAGCACAATTACAGCGCTCCTCCGTTGCAAGAGGATTCCCAACGAATGTAGAACTAAAATAACCTCTCCTCCCAATTTCTCACCATTTCCAAGTCTATCCTGGTCAGCAGGGACAGCGAGGCAGTGAGAAGGCAATGGAAGTGTGTGGTGGGGTGGAAAGAGGAGAAAGGAAAATGTACAGGTTGAAAAAGAAATATCCTTCCTCGGTGTAACAAGAGCCTGTGGCTTAAGAGCTCCTTGTTGAAAGTTGGCCTCCGTGGGGCCACACTGGTCACAGCGCCCTGGGGACACCTCTCCGGAGAGTGGGGAAGCACCCCTTCTCACCTCCGTGGGGCCACACTGGTCACAGCGCCCTGGGGACACCTCTCCGGAGAGTGGGGAAGCACCCCTTCTCACCTCCGTGGGGCCACACTGGTCACAGCGCCCTGGGGACACCTCTCCGGAGAGTGGGGAAGCACCCCCTCTCCCCTATAAAAGCATGTGGGTGAAGGTGGGGCATTTCCACCCCAGACACCACTATCATGGAATTATTTTTCTACCCAAATCCTAAGAAGACCTTGGACATGGCATACAAAGTTAATGGACCTGTGCCGAGTTAGGACCCTGTTTGTCCTTGGTCTTCTCAGCAAGAGCCCCAATAAATATGCAAATTATGAAAGTGTCTTCCAAACATAGAAATATCTTTCATTATAATCCCAGGAAGCTCTCAACTTCTACATTTTATTAAGCCACAGTTATTATTTAGAACAAGGTCTTGTGCCTTCTTGGTATATACTTAAAACTTGCAAATTGCTTTTTAATGTCTTAAATTTGCAGCCAGCACTGGAAATTTGCCATTACCCTACCTTGGTCAACTCAGAAGATTTCACTCCCTCAGCCTAAATAAGCCAGCCTTAACTTCACATGCAATTCTCTAAATGGAAGTTACCAAAAATACAACACAGATAACTGAATTTTTTTCTACTTCAGTTATTTTAATTGCCTGAAACTATATTTTGCTGAGGCGTCAGGGTAAATAGCAATTTGCCCCAGAGAAAGCCTTTCAACCCAACTCAGTGAATGATTTTTATCAGTGCACACACGCACACACAATCTGAGAATACGCGAACACTTCAGCGGGTCAGGTTCCCGGGAAAAAGAACGCAGCATGCATTGATTAACACAGTTTCTTACTTCCTTTTCCTCCACTGGATCTTGAAGCCCAGGTGAGAGAACTTGCTGGAAAATCAGGAGGGTGGGTTCCGGGCGTGCTTCTGGAATTGAAGAGCTGTGAGGTCTCCAGAACGTTCTAGGCTTCTTGCCTTCAACTCCCATTCTTTAACACAGACATTGATATATCAGTTAGCTATTAAAATATTCACAAACTCGACCTAATCATTTTAATACTAGCAGTTAAACCTAAGGAGATCATTAGAGACAGGAAGAGACATCAATACCTAGGTATTTTAAATTTGTTTTCAATAATCATGGAGAAACAGAAATAAGGTAAATATCCACCAATATAAAAGTGGTCACATAAATTATGTTTTATTCCCATGATGGAATGTTATGCTGCCCTTTAAATGGGTGAGGGCCCCAGCACTAGGTCATGAGCTTGAGGTTCATGAGTTCGGGCCTCACATCGGGCTCTGTGCTGACAGCTCAGAGCCTGGAGCCTGCTTCGGATTCTGTGTCTCCCTCTCTCTCTACCCCTCCTCCACTCGCATTCTGTTTCTTTCTCTCTCAAAAATAATTTAAAACTTTAAAAAAAAATTTTAGATGAGTGTGGGCATTTTAAGGACAAGATAAAATTATCAAGCTATAAAATTAAGTTAAAAATCAAAGTATAAAACCTGTCATCTAACGGAATCTTGATTGTGTGTTCCTGTGTGTGATCTCGGTACACACACATGCACACACGTTAAGAAGGGGACGCACTCGAATGGCAGTGATGGCTATTTTTTCTTGGCAAGGAGAGTGTAGATGATGGTTTTCATCATCCTCTCTGTTTACCGCTTCTTCCACAACGACCGCTATAATCAAGGAAAAAAAGTTACCTTAGAAATTAAAATGTTGGATTAAGCTAGATTCTCTCTAAATTTCTCTACAATTCTAACATCACTTCATAACCAGTAAATGATAGGGCTTGGGACCCCCACAACGGTCACTCCTCAGACCAGAAGGGTTCTCACCTCCTCCAGGACAAGGGTCTAGAAGGAAGATCTTCGGGCCGGGACTATAAAGACACCATAACCCCTGTTAGGACCCAAAACAGACTGTTCTCCCTCAGGACGCAGGCTTCCCCCTCGGGCTCTATCTTTAGGCTGTCGGATCCTCCGGCAGGCGGGGAGCCCCCTAACTTATGTAAGACACGTCGCTTTGCTCTTCTTTCTCCCCACGCATTCCAAATGATTTTTACCTCCAGAACATGGGACAGTGATTCAAGCCGCTGGTTCCCTTTTTGTGCAAAATGCTTTTAAGGTCACTCTTTCTACACTGAGAAGCAGAAAAGTACCTCAGTGGGTGTGTGGAGGTTCCCAAAGCGGCAGCGCCCGCCCACACTTGACCAGCACTTCGTGAGTTCCTAGTTTAAAATTGCAGAGAGATGCTGCCTGGTTTCCTCCCAGATCTCAAGGCTTTACTCTGGGCTCCCGACGCTCAGGAGACTTAAATGCAGAAAGGACGGCGTGCGCTCCCTTGAGCAGCTGCTAACTGAACATTTATGACAAGGCAAAAAAATCCACAGTCACCGAGTAGTTCTTTCGTCACCCTTTGTGAGAGAATGCGTGCCTCAGGAAGGCACGGCCAGCCACGGCCAGCCACGGCGCGCCTCCCAAAGAGTGCTGATGACCTAGAAGGGCTTTCTTACGTGACATTTCCTCTCCTGCTTCCTTCGAGGGCAATGGGGCCCTCCAGTCTGAACATGGAACAGAGAAGCAAGAACTTGACCCCTACAATTTCCAGTTCCCAATGCCTCGTCACAGGATCGTAGACACTATTCTATGCCACACCAACCCGTCTATCTCCCTGCCTTCCTGCAACCCCATGACAATGCCATGGCTAACTCATGAAAAGGGATCTCTATTTTAGGGACCATTCAGGAGAATCGCAGAGATCGCTTCTCGGCCTTTTGGCTAAGATCAAGTGCAGGAGAATCGCAGACTCCAGGTTTGTCAGTTGTCACTATCGGGAAGTTATTTCATGTATTCACCATGGACCTCTGATAAGAGATTGTCACTTTCTTATTCAGTTCTCACGCAAGGTGGAAAATAGCCGGCACTGTCTCCGTGCCCACGATTGTCGTGCCAGTCACTGGGGCTAAAGCCGCTGCTGCCCCTCGGGGTGCCTACCTTCACCCCAGTCGTTTGTATGAATCCTCAGAACGAATGCACGGCACAGGTCTTACGTTTACTCAGAGAGATGAGGACGTTTGTCCAAAGCACAGCTAGTTAGGAGCAGAGCTGGAACAGCACCCCAGCTTTTTCCAGGCCGCCATCTTGCCACGGCACCTACTTGTGTCATTGAAAGCCGCTCATTCTCCCCTTTCTTCATCTCCATTAGCTGAATGTCCCAGTCGGCTCATCCTACTTCCTAACCTAGAACTCTGTTCCTCTCAGTTCATTGCTGCTTATCTGTCTGTTGAGAAGAAGAGGCACCAGATTAGTGTTTTCCTTGCAACCTGACCTTTTAAGATCTGCCGTTGGGTTTGGTCTGAGGGGGTGGGGGTGGGAGAGTTAATTTAATTTTTTTAATGTTTATTTCTTTTTGAGAGAGAAGGAGAGCGAGTATGAGTGAGGGAGGGGCAGAGAGAGAGAGGGAGAAGTAGAATTGAAGCAGGCACCAGGCTCTGAGCTGTCAGCACAGAGCCCGATGCGGGGCTCAAACCCATGAACCGTGAGATCATGACCTGAACTGAAGCAGATGCTTAACCAACTGAGCCACCCAGGTACCCCTAGGAGAGTTAACTTTAAAGCTGTAGGAACAATATCACGTCCCAAATCTCTCAGAGGAGGCGATCAGCTTGGAAGGGGGCTAAGAAGATTCTCTTAACAGAGTTTGCAGAGCAAGCACAGAAGTCTTACTTAGATTATACGTTTATTTGAGTTGGGTTGGTTGGGAGAGACCTAAGGAGGCTCCAGAGAGTGGTTACCGAACACCCCCCGCCGATTCCACCCCCACTCTGAGGCGACCTCTCCTGAGGAATTGTGGGCAAGAATTAGTTTTGGTGGAATGCCTCAGTGGATCTCTCTGGAAGCCCAAGGGGTGTAGGAAAGCACTCGCTGTTGGAAATGCAGCTCCTGGAGTGCACGACGGGGCCTGGGAAGGGTTAGGTGTCGCACAGCATGAGTACAAATTGAACCAGGGCTTTCTGACCTCGGGTCCATTACTGCGAAACAACGGAGCGCTACACCTGATGGGACCCAAGCGACATCCATCAGCGGAGGGGGCCTAGTTCTGCCTCCTTAGGCACCGTTTCCATCGATGGATCTCAGCACTTTTCAGTTATAAGCCAACATTTTGCTTCTGGGTCAGAGTGGATCAGAAGACAAATTGGCTTTTTCAATTTTGGATTTCCAATCTCAGATACCAGAATCCTTCCTGAGTTAATGTTTCCGTTCTCCTATGCAGGGCCCAGGTAAGAAGTCGTTCCTGTTTCTTCTGGGTGCTGACCTAATGTAGGGATTTGGGCTTCCTCGTCAAATAACCTGAGAGAAATAGCAAAATACAAAGAGACGAGTTGAGAGATGATAAAATGTTAGTTGTCGCATCTTGTCTTCCCCTGCCTGTGAGGGCTTCTTCCTCACTCCTCACAGTTAGCTCGTTCATTGCCTCCGCTGGCGGTGACTGTCCCTGGGCACAGGGGGCGGGCAGGAGAAACACGCGCGGGTCCGTGGCCCTCTTGCCGGCACAGCCGCGTCGGGAGGAGCTGTGCGGTGTCCAGGCTGAGTTTTACAAGAGGTGAAACTTTCCTATCGCTTACTGGTGACACTTCTCCCCGGGAATGGAGAACAAAGGAAGATTCTCTGTGTTCCCCTCTCACCCCACAGGCAGTCCACCAGCCCGGCTGTGGCCCCGACTCCCTTTCTTGTGATTATCATGTTTATTCATTTAGTCAATATTTCTTGAGCATGTGTCCAGTAAAAGGCACTGTTAAGTGCTGGGAATGGAAAGAAAGAGAAGGAAGGAAAGAAGGAAGGAAGGAAGGAAGGATGGAGGGGAGAGAGGGAGGGAGGGAGGGAAGGAAGAAAAGGAGGGAGGGAGGAAGACAAGGAGGAGAAACTTAGGCCGAATTCCTGTCTCTGAGCAGACCGCCGGAACACTTGGGAGGTAATTTAAACAGGCACCACAGACAGATGCCAACAAAATGCTACTGGAGCCTGGATTTAGAACCGAGGAACGTTTTCCTAAAACATTTCACCTGGTCTTCGAAAGCCAGGCGGAGCAGAAAAGTGCCTCTGCGCGGAGGAGTCGCTGAGTCAAGGCTGTGCACAGAAGTGACAAGTTTGCAGGAGTCGTGGCCGGGAGAGAGGGGAGACAGAGGGGGCAGGGAGCGGTCCTGGAGGCTGTGGGAGGAGCCCCCGGGGAGCCCAGCTCGGTGCCACAGGCAGTAGGTTGCCCTTGGATATTTGCAAATACAGGAAGGACATCATCAGCACTGTGCTTGCATCCAGGGCCGGGGGCGGCGACTTGTGAGGTCTGGGGAGGTGGGCCCGGAGTCAGGTGAGCAGGCCTGGAGGCCACAGCACTGTTGGACCCTCCCAGGCTCACACAGGACTTAGCGGCAGCTCATTCGTGGCCACTGAGGGGGCAGGGAGGCGGGGAGAGAGATCTAGGAGTATCCATGGGAGGCCAATAACCGAAAACATTAAACTGTATCAATTACCAACGTCAATCTCGAGGTGAAGAAGCAAAATGAGCCCAGACGAGTCCTTAAAGAACATCTGTATGTGTGGGGTGGGGGTGGGGGGGAACCTAGGAGAAGAAAACCAGAAAAGCTCCACGTTGGAGAAGCCTGCAGCACAAAGTTTCCAAAACCAGGGTCTGGACGCCGGGTAGAAGCCGCAGGGACACTCCTGAAGTTCGGCCTGTTGCTAAGTTGTGGCCCGTGACAGAGGGAGGTGGCATGTGGCCTTCAGCTGGGGAGGGCCGCTCTCTTGTCCTTCCTTCCTCCCTCCTGCGCCTGGAACTCAGATGAGAAGGCTGAGGCTCTGGCAGCCTTTTTTTTGTCTGTGAAGTCATCTTTAGACAGAAGACCCATGGGAGGTATTTAAATACAAAAGCAAGAGTCCAGGTCTCCCGGGAGTTTGTGGAGATCTTAGACTTCATAAGAGCCAGATTTCTCCTTCTGGACTTTTACTGATGTGAGAAAGAATACATGTCTGTGTCGCCTGAGCCATGATCATATACTGTCTTCTCTCACATGCAAACACACCTAATCTTTACCACTAGACATACTAATGAAAGTTTGGCATTGATAGCATGGTCTCCATCTCCAGGCTCCCTGGCCCGATGCCATGCAACCAAAGTCCCAGCTTCCCAGCCTTCCCCACACCCACCCCACACACACAGCAGAGAAAAGAAGGAATCGGACACAGTGTTTTCAGCATTCTACATCATTGATGATTTTGTGAAACTCACTGCCTCTGGTGTGTTTCAAATTGCCCCTCAAAGATAAAACACTCATGGATTACAAGCAAATTTTGATAAAATTACATGTGACAATTCCTATTTGGATTGATAGAGCTTTTCCTTTAAAAAGGCCGATCGCTTTCTGTTCTTACAGAATTAAAGTTTTTACTTTTCATTTGTGATGAGGTGAATTTTCAGTTTGATGAAATAAGTCACGGCGACTTACCACTTGGGACTTGATAAAATAGCTTAACTTTTCAAGTGCAGGTTTCTTTTTTTAGACATGGAAAAATGTTTTATGGTAAAAAGCTTTGCGGCTTGGATCGCCCTGATATCTTGTTATTCTTTGCGTCCGCTCTTCACCTTGAAGGTGAGGGGAACCCGCAGGAGCCCTGCCAGGGAACAGAGACGAAAAGGAAGGAGGCAGGCGCGGTGATCACCCCATCTTTCCCTCCTCGCACGCTGACCCCCCTGCTGGGCCCTCCTAAGGAAGTAAGGCACAGAACCCCACAAGTGACCTGGATGCCACCTTGGTCATTTAATGTTCTTTTTAAGAAAAACGTACCGGCTTAGCTATCTTTGCATCCCCTGTATTGGTGGCTAGACTGTCAGCTCCCCAACGGCAAAGACCATATCTGATAGCTCTTTGTAACGATTTTAGCGATATTCAAAGTGTAAGCCGCGAAATGCCATCTAATTCTGTCCTACCCATTTACAAATGAAAGTCCGAAGCCTGGACAGGGAGCCCCTTGCCCAAGGCGACCCGGATCGCAGCCCTCGTGAAATGCTCACGAACGCTGAACACCTGCGTGGCGTGCTGATTTTTACTGGCTCAAGCCAACCTTACTTCAAGAGGTCCGTCTGGAGATAGCACAGACTCTGCTATCTGCCTCTGGCTTTCAGCTCCTTCCGGAGCCACGCATAATTTTTGCTTTTATCTTGCTCACCTTCATTCCTCACCGGCTCTTCCATCTGGTCTGCAACTCTGATGAAGGGGTTAAGCTTTTTGCTCAAGATTAAGTTCTGCTGCCCGTTTCCGGGGTATATTTGCTTCCCCAATGGAAAGCTGTGCGTCACTCACCTGATAGGTTCTTTCTGAAAAATGAGACGCTCGTAAAGATAGATTCTTCTTTCTATTTGGGGAGTGTGATGCTTGCGTTTATCAACATGAATATTCAGGAAACTATCGTGAGTCCTTTACCAGACTTTTCTGCTAACCGGCACTTCCCACAGTGACGTTACTGACACTTACACTCCCATACCGCACAATGAGTTCACACCAGTGGTCGCGTTCACATAATAAACAGATCATGAGAATCCTGCTAAACAGCTTCCCTGAGTTTGTGAGAGAGGGTTTCCGGAAGATCTCCACGGAGTGGTCTAATCCCACGTACGGCTTCTAAGCAACTTATTTGGTTGTTCAAGCCTACAGAGAGGCCAAAGAGCTCTGTTTCTTAGGTTGATACCATGCATAAAATCAGATTTTACTGGTCTTTCCTCAAAGATAATCCATGAATTATTAACAACAACTAGTGCCTCTCGTGGGCTGACTGGTTCATGATCAATGCCGGGCCATGCAGGTGCCTCACCTGACGGTGTCTGAATTCCCATTTTATACATGGGGTTGTTTTGGGGTTTTTTTTGTCTTTTAAGTTTTTCTTTTAATTCCAGTGAGTTAACATACAGCGTCATGTTGGTCTCAGGTGGACAGTGCAGTGATTCAGCAAAGTCCACACATCGCCCGGTGCTCTTCAGGACAAGTGCCCTCCTTAATCCCCGTTCAATTCCCATTTTATGTATTGGAAAGTTAAGGCTCAGGCAGTTACAACATTCACCCAAGGGCACTCAAAGCAAATAACAGAGGCAGGGCGTGGCCCAGATATGTTGACTCAAAAGCTGGGTCTCTACTCAGCGTTGCAGCCTCCCCCCAAAAGTCAAAGCAGCACGAAATCATTTGGCCAACCGGACAGGCACCCATGCAGGAGAGACTGGGGCTCTGGGGCGCTGGGCGCAGGTGCCCGCAGTGCTGGGAGATGCCTGAGTGGGATCTAGAATCCAGTCTGATTCACTCTGATCCCTGTGCATCTAACCTTATCACCACCACACCAAGGGCAATTTGGTAAAAGAGTTAGATTTTTAAAAAAGCATGTGATACAACCGTGCTGACTACCCACAGAGCATCTCCATGGCCACCTAAGTGTCCAGATGGCCACTGGGGGACAGCAGAGGCTCAGGGGCAATGAGAAGCCGAGCAGAGGCCGGTGATGAAAGAACCAATTCTCAATTCTTCTGTGGGCGCCTAGAGACGAACACTGTGAACTTGTTCCCAGCCTTTGCGACTTATGCCAGCTGTCCTCCCCCTTCCCCTTCCTCAGCCACCGCCCAGGGACCTGTCCCTGCAAATGCATCCACATATGTGGGGACAGAAAACTGGAGATTATTTGCCCGAGTTGGCAAAGACACGTACGCACAGCTGCAGCCCCCCCTGGGTCTCGACACTGTGTGGATCCTTCACCAACTGGACAGCAAGTGCCACGAGCCAGCTACCTCCAGTGCTGGTGTAGCTTCTCAGCACGTTTCCTATAAACGTGCTTTTTTTTTAATGTTTATTTATTTTGTGGGGGGAGGGGCAGAGAGAGGGAGTCACAGAATCCAAAGCAGGCTCCGGGCTCTGAGCTGTCAGCAAGAGCCCAGTGTGGGGCTCGAACTCACAAACTGTGAGATCATGACCTGAGCAGAAGTCAGACGCTTAACCGACTGAGCCACCCTGATGCCCCTCTAAACGTGTTTTAAAGGCGTGAGGAAAAGTACCAGGCACACGGTAATCACCTGAGTTCTACCTGGTCGGCACTGAATGGGAGGCCTGGCGAGGCTGGGAAGCAACCTTGAACATCTCGTTGCTGATTCAGGAGATAGCGCTGAGTCAGGACCCAGCCGCCCCCAGTCTGCTGCTCAGAGCTGCCTTGTTGGGGACAGTCCTCCGTTTGGGATGGGGTCTTCGACAGAGCCCATAATCACTTCCGAT
Organism: Helogale parvula; assembly: GCA_004023845.1. Classification (NCBI taxonomy): domain Eukaryota; kingdom Metazoa; phylum Chordata; class Mammalia; order Carnivora; family Herpestidae; genus Helogale; species Helogale parvula. The sequence continues at coordinate 91,299 of PJEM01000341.1, read as the reverse complement.
CCCTACAGCTTTCCTGCTCTTAGGTGAGGTGCGAGGGTTCATGGTCAGATTTCAACTCAAATAGGTTACCTCGGAACATTCTTAGGCCTTAACCTACTTAATTCCCCTAGTAGTTTCTACTGAAAGCAAAAGACTTTTCTAGGCCCTTTGTATTTGGCTGCTAGCTGGTGTATTAGCTGTCTTCTTTAGAGACACACTGCTTCACACCCACGAGCCAGCTCGTTGCCTGCACCTATTTCTGAAAATTTGTGTTCAGAAAGTCCACTGATGGATGAAAGTTACCGGAGAAATCCCAATACTTTAGGCTTTGCTTCAATTCATAGTTGGTTTTACTTTACTCTGGTTCTCAGTTTAAGACGCAATGCAAGAATGGGCTTTGGAATGTTCTCACCTACAAAATCCATCCAAATAGGACTGGTGAGGAGGCTCGGTGCCCACCACCAGGATAACAATCCCTGCTCATTTCCGTGCTTACCGAAACAACCAGTGGAGCCATGATATATTCAAAAAGAGACCGTTGCTTTGTAGTGTGGTGCCTGATCTCACTACGGGTCCGCTTTACACCCAGCAGCCTTTGTTGGAAAGAAGAACTTATTTGATTAACAAAATTGGAAAACACATATTTCAACACTGACATGGATGTGAAATGATAATTCCACACGTAGATGTGAACTTCCACCTGTATTACATAATCTCATCTTCCCCAGCAAAATGGGGCTGTAAACATTTTCCTATTTTACCAACAAGAAAACTGAGGCTTGTAGATGCCCCCTGACCTGCTGGAGGCCACAGAAGTCGTGACCTGCCCAACACAGTCTCGTCCGATGGATTTGACTCCGCTTTGCCAAACTTGAAGAGACTTGTCGCTAAGCTGGGTTCTCTGAGTCCAGAGGAGGGAGAGACTCTGGCCGCCTTTCCCAGTCAAGGAAGCTCGTAGAGGAAACAGTGCTGGAGGGATGGGTAGGGTTTGAATAGTCTAGAAGACCAGCCGTGAAACCGTGTGCCTGGTCTGTACCGCGTGACCAACAGACACTGGGTGAATGAGTGACTGAGGGCGGAAGGCATCCGAGATTGGGAAAATGAGCTAAGAGGGTAAGAAGGCAAAAGCTCCCCGGACATACATGGGGGATACTGTGAGGACGGGGGCTCTGGGAGGGGATCCAGCTTGAGGAGAAAGGAGAGGGGAGGCACCTGCGATGGAGAATGGAACCAGCGCCAGGCCAAGCGGCGCTGAGCTGGGCTGCCTTTAACCGAAGAACGTCACCCCGACAGCAATGGGAGGCCAGTGACCGCTTGTAGGGAAACGACATGACGATCCAGTGTTTCAGGAAGAAGAATAGAGAGTGAGGCACAAACCAGACGGAAACATCTACCGCTCCTGATTCTAAGAGCGTCGCCTGGTGCCCTTCTAAAGCCCCTTGTCCACTCTTCCATCAGCGGGCAGCCATGGACGTAAAGGTTGACCCGGCTGGAGGCGTGGGGCTTAGAGAAAAGAAACACCATTAAAACTTCCCATTCTTGACTCGTTACCCAAGGAGATCTGCTCTGTGGTCACTCTTTTCATTAGGACTTTTAAGCTAATCAGTAGACTTTATGAAGAATTACAAAGCTTTCCGTACAAGCATAATTAAATGAAGTCATTTCCTCTGTCCAAAGTGATCAAATAATGCTTCTGAAATTAAGAAAATGCAGGCTTATGATAAAAAATATAGCTATAATGAAACCGAATGGCTTTATTGATTTTGTGATAAAATATTTTCTTTTTGCCTTCTTAATTCACAATGAGATGCTGATTTACTTGGGAATAAAATATGGAAAAATCCTTGTGCTGTAGGAAGCTTGTCCCTCTAATGGGTGTCTGCTCCCCAGAACGGTATTTTGGCTGTACTGGAGCGCATTGAAAGGAATTAGATTTAGCTCTGCCAAAATTTCACTGTGAAAGAGTTTGCTATAACAGTGTTTTATTATATTCTTATTGAACTTCAGCCAGTTGAAAATAGAATCTCCTCACCATCCTTTTAAATTAGCCTTAACCTGCAGACAAAAGACAAAAATCAATGTGCAAATTTAGCTCCTCGCACGCAGTTTCTTAAGAAACTTAGCCCTGGTGCTAATGTGCAGCTCTTATAGATAATAGAACATGAGTGACTGGAAATTTTAAAGTAGCATTTCTTAGTCAATTTAGGTCCCTTTGAGTGTCTAGTAGGTCCTGTCCATAAACTGTTTCTGTAATGCTACAGGTTTTACTGAGTCTCTACCTACGTCTGGGTGCTAACTCAGTAAAACCATCCGTGATATGCCTCCGGTTCCCAGACAAGTTGGGGTGAAACTCAGAGTATCCAACCATCATGTAAACTGTTAGAAGAGAGGAGTGCCTAAACAATGCTTCAAGCTATTTGATGTGATATTTCATTAGTCACTGCAAAGAGCCTTGAGCGCCTAGCCAGGAAGAAAAAGGGTGCATGTGACCGCTCACAGATCGGTCCCAGCGGCCACACCAGTGGGAGGGATGTCTCTCGTTGCTCTCAGGGGTACAGAGGCCGTGAGTTCTGAAACAACTCCTAGGGGAAAAAGACCTTTGAATTCCTTAAAATGTCCCATCAGACCTGGGCCAGTTCATTCAGACTCGCCTATGTCACTCTCCTCCAGCCCTGGACAACCGAGATCAGCAAGATAAGGAAACACAACCTGGCCGGACTTAGGCCACTAATGTAAAGAAACCCATGGAAAGGCGCCTCGCAGCGCGAGGAGGGAGAGAAAGCTGACCATTCTTGGAAAAAACAGTGCCGCAGGCTTCGCAAACAAGAGCACCAGTGTATGGGAAAGATAAGAAGGGAACCACTGGGCTCCATCGGAGACCTGGTGGGCACACGGAAACAGGACAAACGAGCAAATTAGGCCAGATCACTAAAGATTTGTTCTCTGGCCTGACACCTGAAGGGCTGGGAGAGCTTAAGCCAGAAAGACTATGCGATGAGCAGAAACCAAAACAGGAATTAACCTAGCGTGCATGGTCCAAAGGGGGCCCAAACACTGCTATTACCCACCGGTGACAGTGAGAGGGTCCTCAGTCCCCATGAGGCAGCCCCGCGGAGCATAAGAGAGGAAGAGAAAGGGGGGACAAGGTTTTCTTGGCGTTGTCACAATCGATTTTTTTCTGAAAACAGTAAGTGGGAACAATTGGCCAGAATAAGCCTGGATTGTACTAGAAAATGAAACTAAAAAAGAAAGATCAGAGGACCTTGTTATAAAACACGCCACCCAAGCCCTATCCCATAGGGACGCCTCAATAGGCTATTCCATGCGCGGGTGTGAAGTTCAGCTTGAGTGAAGTCCCAGGATAGTTTCCAGTCCTCATAAGAAATCTAGATTTCTCAAACGGACAGGGCTTACTGACCTTAAATGCTGTTGCTTTAATAATCAGTACGTTTCACTGCAAAGATATTAGCCAATTTTTAGTAGAACACTAGATGATAAAAAAATTCCATTAAGAAAAAGAACACATCAAAAGCCCCCCATGTAAATGGGTGGCCTAGTTACAGTTTCAGCATCTTTCCATTGCTACCTGATAAGCTCCTGGAAGAAATAACTAGATCATCAGCTTAATCCCACCTAAAATACCCCATAAAATTCAAAGCCACCACCTTAGCTTAGTTGTGGACGTAGTGGAACTGAGGCTCAGAGCCACAAAGCAGGAATACAAACAGAAATGTTCTTTATTTTCATGGATCGCAGTCGGTTTCCTGATTCTGAGCCCCCACGCTCAGAATCCAGGTCCAGCCGGGACACTGCAGCCAATTCCAGGGTCTCTTCTTGCCCCATTTAGGGTTACGGTGCTTCCCTGATTTGTCCTCCCATCTATTCTAAGGCCCAGGAAACGAGTCTACGTCCCCCAGACGGGGGCGCGGGGCCCTCCCCATCTCTCTGCTTCAGCCCAACTTAGCGGTGAGTCTGACTCACTCGGTGAGCAAGCCTTTCTGTTTACACCGCACGGGAACCTCTGAGCGCGCCTAGAACCCTCACAATGGGCTACCCAGCGCCCAGCTTTTGTTGTGCATCCGCTTCTCCGGGCTTTCGGATCTGCTCTCTTCTGCTCAGAATGGACTCCTAGGGGTTGAGTCCAACACCCTGGGCCGATGTAGCGCACCTGCCATCCGTGTCCCCTCTGCCCCCTACAGCCCAGACACAGGCCACACGCGGCTCCAGAACGGCAGTTAGAAAGCAATATTCCGTCGTGTCCGCTCTCAGATTTCCCTCGCATTTCTGAGGAAATTCCCTCACGGAGCTAACGCAGTTTTAGAGAACTGTTTTCCCCATTTGCACCCCCATCAGATCTACTCTGCTTTATATTCTTGCTGAGAATTCAGGTTCCTGATTCCATTGGTCCAGCTCTGGCACCCCTCACCGGGGCAGGCGGCCTCCTCCTGGCCCAGGGCGGGCAGGGACATGCACACTGCAGACTACTCAGGACCACTACCTTCTGCACCCTGGCCCCATCTCATGGATTCAAAACGGGTGTTCCCGGGGCGCCCGTGTGGCTCAGCCAGTTAAGCATCTGACTCTTGGTTTAAGCTCAGGTCATGATCTTACGGTTCGAGCCCCAATTTATGCAGTTCAGAGCCTGCTTCAGATTCTCCCTCTCCCCCTCTCTCTGCCCCTCCCCAACTCATGCTGTCTCTCTCTCTCAAAATAAAGAAAGTTTGAAAACAAAAGGGGGTGTTCCCTCCCTCCAATTTAGCTTGGTAGAATTCACTTCTATGCAGCAAATATTTACTGAACCCCACTCAGTGTGCCCCTCCTCGTGACACACCAAAGGTGTCATTCTGTCCCCCTCCTGAGGGGCACGGACAGGAAGCATCCCGTCAGCTTCAGTCTTCCGTGCACCGGCAGCACACCCAGAATGATAACTCTGACGGTTAGCAGTGGGCATGAAATCTCGACGTTCCCTGCCGCTTTGATTCCTCTGTCTCCACTGGCGCTCTCTGGCTCATTCCCTCCCTACCCTCCTGCGCAATTTCATCCACTTCACTTCCAGGTCAGCGGTTCCCGGGCCTATTTTTCTAAAAGCCTGTTCTCTCCTGAATACCAAACTGATGTTTTCAACTGCATTTTAGACACCCTAAACTCAGTGTGGCCAAACTGAATTCATCTTCTGTTTCCCATGTCTACTCCTATTTATTGCACGCCTGATATTTATTAATAGTCGTTCATTTAGCCACCCACCCCCGGTGCCATCTTGAGTTCCACTGTCTCCTCACCACCCACATCCAGTCAGTTCACCGGGTCGCAGGGATCCACCTGTGAAAGACACCCTCTTGCTCTCCATCCACGGCTTCCGCCTGAGTTCAGACTCTTGCCATCTCGCTCGCGGACTGGTACTAGTCTCCCGAGACTCCACACTCCTGTCTTTGTTGTGCACCTGCACGCTGCCGTGGGCGCTGTCTTTCTAAACACGAACTCTCATCCCGGTTCTCCTTTGGTGATGACAAAACTCCCAATTGTCATTTTGCAGCTGGGTGGGGCCTGTGTGCGCTTAAATTAAATCTTTTTCTAAATGGAGTTATGTGATCAGTGCAGAGCCCCCAAATGCAGCCCTGGCTTGCCTCACAACACAAGGAAATGAGCCCCGAATCAACCATTCTTTGTGTAGGGAAAGCTCTCCAAAATAATTATCTTCATTGACTTGTACATAGTCAGCATTTACCAAATGTTTAATTAATGTTGAATTGACTTGCTGCTGCATAAATTATTTTGATGGCAGCTGATGCCAAAGCCTGTGCCCGATCAAAATGATTGGTTCATAACTCTGAATTAAGGAATGTATTTTTAGCCCCCCAAAACTGCTGTAGAAAAATCTATGTACTCTCTTAGATGTGACCTTGATAAAGCTCTAATTTGATGCCATTTTTTGAGTCTACCTCCTCCCTGATTGAGAGTCAGGGCACTGATACTTGGGTCCAAAAACACTGTCCCTTCAAAATAAGGTCCATATGAAGGGCTTGGCCCTGGACCCCAGAGGTACTCTCTCAAGCTTGGAAACGTCAAGATCTTTGATTCTGTGGTTCTAAAGGGAAGAGCCTCCCTTTTGTTTATGTGGGTCTCTTCCTGCCTTGTCCAGTTTCATTTTTATAACATATTCTGCACCAAAATTTCCTCAGCAGTTGCAAGTGTGATTCGTTCATGTCTGTCCTTGTATTTGTTGTTCCTGTGTTGTGTCTGAGAACCCAAAAGACGGTTGGCAGTGTCTATCCAAATATCACATAGTAGCAGAGAAAGCTTTTCTCTCTCTAACAAAGGATGAGCTTAGGATTTTTCCAAATGCTTTTCATTTGTAGATACTTAGTAGGAGCAATTAAGGAATGTATTCGAGAGTTTGAAAAATGGCTTTCACATTTTTATTTTTCTTGTAAGCAATCAGCATACTTTCCTTTGAAATGGTAGAGACCATTCCCTTTCAGCCTAACAAAATATGAAAGGATAATTTTTTTAAATGTCAAAGACGGTGAACTGGAATGATACCGCAGAAAACATTCTGCCGAAACTAACGTAGAGATTTATCATTCATGTATCAAACCCTCTTTGTATGATCAAAGAGAGCGTCATCTGCACCACTAAGTTCTATGTCTGGCACAATTTTGCTGAAGAGGAATCAGGCACGAAATGAATTGCTGGGAGTTTCGCTCACAAATACATAATAGCTGTAATGACTACTTCTGGTTTTAGGCAGTGCCATTCAGGAGGTGAACATTTGGCCAGTTTGTTAACGCGGTGTTTTAAGAATCCCTTTATAGACTGATGAAAAAAGAAAAGTATCTACTGCTGCCTGGGCATTTATTACACACTATGTTAGAGAATAACAGAAATGAACTAGATGTTTTATGCCCCACACATTTATTATCTGATACTGTGCAGAGCTGAATGCCCTTGCCCATCGTTTATTGTAGCAAGTGCTTCAGTCAACACTTAGCTTACAGACTGTGCTAGTCTCTCCCCTGTTCCCTTTTCCAAAAAACAACAACACTTTCCATTTCATTTTCCATCAGAAAGTTTTGCATCGTAGTCCCAGCTAACTCTGTGTTGGTTTCTTTGGAAAGAGATACAAATGGGTTTTGTGAAAGTGTATTTAAATGGAGCCACCAAACCAGCGGCATCAACAGAAAGTCAGCTGCTCTCGGTGCCACTCGCCCAAGCCAGTGACTGACAAGGGCTTGCATTCACGGCCCTTGGTTTACGCAAATGCAGACACACTGGTCATCCAGGACATGCTTGGTCAATGCTTGCACGGTCGACTCCCAGGTGGCCTGTCGCTTGTTTTCTAAGTTATATCTGGTAACAGCCCCAAACCAGTACAACTCATCGATAAAAGTAGAAGACGCAGGCTCCAAAAAGAAGGATAATAACTCCAGGTAGGCAAGCTCAGTCTTCAGCAGAAGAAAGTAGGTTTCTAATGCAGGTCTTAATAGTGTAACTGTGGCCAGATTGCATTAAATTGGTTTTTCCTTCTCCATAAGAGGCAAATGAGAAAAAATAGCTCATTGCCATCCCAATAGAAAGTTTTTAATCTGTAAACCTTACCAGCAATGACTCATTATTCACCTATTAGAAAGAAAACTTGCCTAAATATAATATAAATAGAATTTCAAATGAAGGTGTAAATATTCTTCAACTGAGCCCCAAGTCCCCAAACATCTGCATGTATGTTAGCTCTTCAAAAGCGCAGTCATCAAGTTGGGGCCCATCAGCAACAATCTGCCTGGAGCCAACTGTTTGAATCTAAGTTTTCTAAAGCTGAAATACATATTAAGGAACATTCTGGTTGGTGTGCAAAGAGTTGCATTAGACTCGAGCACTCCCACAGGCCCCACAGGAAGGGACTTTGGCTCTTAAGCAAAAAGCCCAATGCACTGAAGTAATTCTGAAGGTTAAATATGTCTGAAAATTGTCTAAAGGCCCTGCCTAGCAGCACAGGGGACTTTGAAAGAATGTGCTTCCTTATGAAATCTGAATTTCTTTCCGTAGAGAAAATAAAAATGATCTGGTTTCTACTTTCTTCTGATCAGACTTCAAAGGTCAAAAACATTAACAAGACCTTACGTTCTTGTGAATGCACAGCCTCAGTAAAACGTGGGCCCACCCTGGAACTGGGCAAGAGTTGAAGTTTCCTTCTTTTATTTTAAATAAATCCACTCATCTGTTCTGTGATCCGACCCAGAAGACAAAGCCAGGACCAATCTAATCTTCTTTCCCTGGTGATTCCCATCTTCTGTCTTCTGCTAAGGACGCCACATGGGCCGTGGCGCTCTGCTGCTTGGCCTCGTAAGATTTATGACCCAGACGGTCTCTTAGCAAGTATTTTTGTGCTCCTAAAGCAACTCGAATCACAAATCCCTTATGTAGCACGTATTAAAATATTATTTACATATTATTTCAATGGCTTGGAAAAAGTGTGACTTGAATTCAGGTTAGGAAAGGCATTGTTAATAAACCCTTAGTTCAGGAGAACAACATAAAATATGAGCATCTTCTCAACCCTTCCCTCTGGATGGACACTCAGGCCTCAAACACAACAATAAACAAACTGAATTCATCATTATCCCTTCAAACCGAATGATCCTTCCAAACCAGATTCCCTCCATCCTCTGAATCAGATTTCTGTTAAAGATCCTACTCAGCTTTTTGCTAACCTGGATGTAAATTTAAAAAGTAATAATTAAATAAAAAATTTTTTAAAGAAATAATAAAAGTGAAAGCGGAAAAAAAAAAAGACCCTACCCAGCTTCATCTGGGTGTCAAGTCTCAATGTCATCTGACTTTCCCCTCCCTCTGACCTCCACGTGTTTCTGTTTCGCCTCACCACCCTCTGCGAGGGGCCCCTCCCACGCCTCATCTCCTTTCCCAGCGCTGGTGTCCTGGTCAGATCCCGGTGTCGCCCACTGCACTAACCCACTCTGTCCTGCACAGTGCCATTGACCACGCTCTGTGTCCTCATCCACTCGAGTCACTGGCCCTCTCTGGCCTGAGCCATCTCCTCTCTTAAGTGAAGGCACTCTGGTTCTCAGGAAGGCCCCCCCCCCACCGCTGTGAGACCCTGTGATTCTACCTTCCCTTGTACTCCCCCCACTCTTCCTAGACCGGAACTTCGCGCTGCATTCATCTCAATGACTCACTTGTGGACCGTACTTTACACCTTGCTCTCACTCTGTCCATCAGCAGAACGTCACCTTCTCCCTATTCCCACCTCCAACCATAAAATCCTTTATGCTTCAAGACTACTCTCAGGTAACCTCTTATCTGACAGCATCTCCATCCATCTCTTTTTCTCTGAACTAACGGAACATGTGTCCCTTATAGAATATACATTTTGCCTTGCCCGTGTTACACATGTCTTATACCCCAAAGTAGACTGTAAGCTTCTTGAAGACTATGGCTCACTCCAACTCTCAGTGCCCCCTCCCAAAGCAGCAGTGCCTTCTCTGCAGTAAGCACTGAGGGAGTATTTGTTGAATTGATTTCAATTAATTCAGTTTTTAACTGAATCAAGCAAGGGATGTCACAAGCTTGCTTTTATAACTAAAGAAAGCACAATTGTGCAGCTGTCGACAGAGCCTCTGGGGGTTGGAGGGGATAACACAGGGAGAATCCTTCGAAGCCAGCTGACTGCTGGTCAAACCAGGTGCAAGTCGGGAAAAATTCTATAGTGAATGAAGGAAAATAAGATGCACAGAGGAAAAGAATACCAACATTCTTGCAAATGAACCTTTAAGTATTATTTTTTACAAAGAATACAAGGATTATTTCGGTTCCCTTGTTGACTCGTTTGTATGTTCTTCCTACAGATACTTTCGGAAAAAGACCTATTGTTTGTTTTTCTCTGTGCTGACACAGTAGCCATTGTTTATAACTGTAATCATAGCACACATAGTTGAAAATGTGGGATCGGGGACAAGTTGTATTTCCCCCTCTGCTTCTCTAGACAGTGAATACTGTGTTCTTTATGTCTTATCACAGCTCTTTTGTCAAACATTTAATGATTTTTCCCCCCAGACAAATCTGTAGTTGGTTATCAACCATAAAAATGTCTTTATTGCCTTGTTTTTAAACATTTAAACTTTGGTATGCTGTCTCAAGATGAGCATGAATTAAGGTGTTTATTTCATTTAAAATACATTTTTTATTACGGTGTAGAAAGCTAGATTTATCCAACATGGATGGCTAACATAAAACTCTATTTAGACTTGATGAAAATACGCTTTATTTTAGTCTGCGTTTGTACCATTTCTGGAGGGTGGTCATGCCTGTTGGTTCCCAGGTCAGGCTGTGCTGAGAGCATTTGTCAAATACTAGACAGGCGCGGACATCTGTAACTTTGTGCAGCGTGTGGCTGTCACTAGATTTCCTGCTGCACAAAGAATCTGACACACTTCTCCACCCTTGGGATTTCCATTTTTCCAGATGCCCAAGATTTCTCACTCTTGTGTAATTCATAAACCTGAGACCAAAGCCTTTGAGAAATTCAAAAAAAAAATCTTTTTTTTTACATCATAAATAGCAACTCTTTGTTTTTCCTGTTTTAAAAAAATTACAATATGTTCCTTGATATGACATTTGCAGGCTTTAATTCAAATGAATATTTATGACAAATAAAATAAATTTCAAACACATTTGGCATGTAACTTCAGGGCAATTTTAAAGTATCCATTTTTTAAGTTGGCGGTGGAGTCTACAAAAAAGTCTTAATGTGCCACTTTATATTTTTATGAATATCAAATTATAGAACATGTTCTGCGGCTCTCGCCGTTTCCATGAGGCTTCACTTAGATTGAAGGGATAAAAAATGATTGTCAGCCTTTCAAATGCCTGAGGAAAACCCTCTAGTTTTGTTTTCAATTTGTTTTCAAGGGCTGATTTAAACTTTTTAAAGACAGTCTGTGAAGAATCAAGGTCAGAGTCTGTACTTTCACCGTTCTTCAACTTGGAATCCTCTGACTTCTCTGACAAAGTATGAAAAACTACTAACAAGGCAGTTCTTCCCACGGATTATGAGACGGACAATTTTTAAGAATCTAGACGGTGTGTACAAAACGTGGGCCATATACACGCTTCCCCCTGAGAGCAGGCTGGGAAACTCTAAAGAAAGATACAGATGCATCAGCTTTTAGCTAAGGAGTTTCATTTTTTTAAAAACTGTGCATTATTTAGTTAGATAACTTTCCCTCAAAGATGATTTTACATGTTTTCACATTTGAAATTAAGTATTTTGAAAATATTCCTACAAGCATTTCAAATAAAGGTGTATTTTCAGTGTTGGGCATTTTTAAACACATTGGAAAACATATGGAATCAGAGACTTCACATCCGTGTTGGATTAGAAGACAGTCTCTTGGGGCGCATGGGTGGCTGAGTTGGTTAAGTGTCCGACTCTTGATCTCACCATTCATGGGATCAAACTCCATGTCAGACTCTCTCTCCCTCTCTAGCTGCCCCGCCCCCCTCAAAAATAAATAAATACTTACTTAATAAAAATAAGACAATCTCTTAATACTGGTCATACTGGAAAACAAAGAAGCCATCTATGATGAAGACTATACCCAACCACACCTTCCAAGTTGTCAGACTCTGCTCTTTTTTCCATGGAGAGAGATCCCATAACTGGTGTCCCTAGTGGGCTGTGTTTGTGTAGAATGTCACAGAATTTAGTTTTAATTACTTCTCTTTAGTCTGTCTCTTTCTTTCGTTTATTGTCCAACCCTCCCCTTCCTTCAGATCTTTCTGCCTGTCTTTATTTTGGTGTTTCTTTCTCACAGTGGAGCCCCTGAGAACCCCCAGCTGGTGACTTCCTGGTCCTTGGATGCTCACAGCCACACGCTGCCTGCCCGTCACACACACGAGGTTTACCAGGCCCGTTCTGCCCCTGGTCCCTTGCACTGGACGGAGTAAAGCTGGGGCTACGCTGTAATTGACACACCTATACGGAAGAGGCTGATGCTTTTTTTAGGCCGTAGTTGCTCCACTCATCCAAATAACCTGTTTTGTAAAGGCACCGACGCCCAAGTATTTTGGAGTTACTAAAATTAGTCATGGAAATTAGGATGTGCAAGCCTGCTTGGCCACTGGGAATTCGGCCGACTGTCCAGAATCAAGCATGCTCTGTTTCTCTCCTCTCTTTCTACCTCCTCCTTCTCTTCCTCCTCCTTCTCTGTCTGCCCTTGGTGGTCATCAATACATGTTGCAGGCACTGGACATTGAGGGCTATTCCAAGTGTTTCTCCTCTAAATTAACGTCTTGCCTTCTCTCCTGAGGCTGGTCCTCTTCATGTGAAGTTGTCCTCCAGAGAGAAGCCACTTCCGTTGACCCTTGGCTCTCACTGTGTTCGAATGGAGGCAGCTTTTCAGAGGTAACAGTTGAAGGACTCTGTGCATGCACAAGAAAGCTTGTACTGAGGGATGCCTTGGTCCTTTCAGATTTCATTTTCATGTCCTACAGATTGCATGGCTCCTTGCTGACTTCCTTTATAATTCCTTAAATTTCAATTCTATCTTGAGCAGATTCAAGGAGGGTGCTGCCATGGAAAGTGTTAACTACACACACCACCCTAACCACATTTCTGATACTGTGTCTTGAGCTCAGTTCTACTCACATAATAAGCTGGACCATGAAATCCACTGAAGAGGAGCATTGAGCAGCCCTCTGCTTTCCTCACCACATGTCCTGATAACACAGTGTTTTCAACTCCATGTAACTTCCTTTTATTGGCCACCAGGAATTCCCCACCCCGCCTCATCCCTGTTTCCTAGAAACACATTTTAGAGACTTTTTACTGTAAGGGGAAATAGGCAGAAAGGCATCTCACTTGTACCAGTGCTGCCAGCAACCTCAACAGCTAAAGACAGTTGAACACCTCGCCCGGTCTCTGTCTACTCCCCCCTCACCCATCTTAACCTTATTATACTTCTTTCTTTCATTGTCTTCCTCCTGACGTAAAGTCTCAGGCCCCACCACAATTCCACAATTGCTATCGTGAAGAGCCATGACTTGGGTATTGTCAGAATTGAACCTTCTCTCCTCGTAGCTTCTCCTCTGACTGGCTGATGACGCAGCCCTTCCTCTGCCTTGACTTGGCCTCCGAGACCTCACCTCACAGCCCGGCAAGCATGGCTCTCATCCTCCTCTCCTTCACCCTCCCACTGCCTACCCGGCATCGGCGGTGATGTGAAACCACGGTGAGATGGCCTACCGGGCCTCTGTGCCGATCGCTTCTGGGTTTGGTTCTGGCCCAGACCCTGCCTCTTCACTTGCCCGCCAAATGTTTTTCCCGGCTTGTCTCATGGCCTCATCCAGAGCAGCATGTCTGCGGTCAAACCCATCACGCTCCTCATAGAGTCGCTGAGAGAATTAAGTGATGATGCTCAGTTGTCAGCTACGGTGCAGGACGGTGCCTGCCACCATGGCCATCCACACCTCTACAGTGAAAACTGTGACCACTGCTGCTCCCCAATAGCCCCTGACAGCTTGTTTTTGTCCCTGAATGTCACTGCCCTTCTCCTGCTCAGTCAGCATCTCAATCTTCTGGTGATCCTTGACCCCTTTGTCCCTTTTCTCCACACTCTCTTTACTTCAAGATCTCTCATGTTCCAGGGGGACCGGGAACTTTGCTCTGGCCGTAACTGACCCTGGGACATTGAACAAACTGCTGACTGCCGTACACCTGCAGAAACAAACTAGAAGTGATGAAATCTACCTGAGCAGGACGTGGGGCGGCATTAACCTCAATGGTCTCTATAAACAATAGAACATAACAACATGCTTGGTGCTTGGTGATGGATAAATGTCACCTATTTTTGCGGTTATAACTGTTCACATTGTATCCGTGTGAAACTCCAAGGATCATTTCTGCAGTTTAAGAAGGAAGAGAGGGGTGTCTGGGTGACTCAGTCAGAGAAGTGTCCGACTCTTGATCTTGGCTCAGGTCATGATCTCATGGTTTGTGTCAGGCTTTGGACTGACAGCGGGGAGCCTGCTTGGGATTCTCTCTCCCTCTCTCTCTGCCTCTCCCCCACTTGTGCTGGTGCACTCTCTCTCAAAATAATTAGATAAACTCAAGAAAAGAAGAAGAGAAGCCAAGAAATATGATATAAGCACATATATCTATATTTAACAGAAGACCTGGCATGAGTAGATGTTCAAAAGATAGACAGGCAGATAAACAAGTAGGTGAGAGACAGACAGATAGACAGATAATAGACAGACAGCTGGATAGACACACAGAAAGATGGAGTGAGAACAATGGCAGGTGAGGGAGAACAGAGCTAGAAAACGTACGTTGAATTTGGGGCTGTATTACTGTAGTTAGTTTTATTTATTTTTTTTTATTTAAAAGCTTGAAACTGAAATCTTCAAGATAGTTTCCTTTTCCCCAGAAAAGAAGGACATATCTTATTAGCGGTTAATTTTTTCACAGTAAAACGTCTCCCTTCAAACACAGCTGTCACTGGCTTCCCATTAGTGCTCCTCAGTTCTCATCTCTATGGACATTTTCGGTTCTCTCAGCTGTTTCCAGAGTACAAATCTGTTTTGAAATCACCTTTAGCTCTAAAGGGAAAAACATACTATCTGCGAATGCTTTTGTCTAGAGGTCTATCATCAAAATAAAGTCTCATTCACCCATCGTCCTTATGAAACTGGTGGCTATTTTCCACTCTTATTTTAAATTTTCTCTCATTACCTTCCATTTTAAGGGAATTGACAAGTGAATGATTCAGAGCAAAGGCTATATTTTCTTTCAGAGGAATGTAGAATTAGCCACACCCAGGTGGAAATTAAAAAGAGGAGCTCTCCAGGCCATGCCAGAGGCACAAAGCAAAAAGTGCAAAGTGTGATGTCATATAAAGCATTTTGAAACATTTCTGGCACTGCACAAGGGTACTCGTCTTTTTACTACAGAAGAGGTTTCTAGATTTGTATTTATCTGTGTGAGTCTCCCAGCTCCTGATAATGTGTGCCAATGTCTTCAGGGAAATTGGAATTAAGTAAAAAGTTGTATCCAGTAATACACTTTCTTTATTGAAAGAGCCATTTTAATCCGACCCTTCAGGGTAGCACATGTCTCAACCAAATGAGTGGGATCATTTATTCATTAAAATGATTTTCAGATATTTAGTTTTAGGAAACTGAGGCTGTAAGCAACTAAGGGTCTAGGTCATGGTCACACAAGCAGACATGGTACATCCAAATTTCAGATCCAGACAGTGTAGCCCAAAGGTTTCACCCTTACCTCTTGAGCACCCGGTGTCTCCTTGGAGGAGAGGTGTGAACACGGAGGGAGGTAAGCTGTCTTCCTGAGGCTCCTTCCAGAGCTCACTTCCTCCTCCTCCCCAGAGGTAACCGCTGGGCTGTGTGGTTCTTTCATATTGTTGTTTTTATTTTAACATTTATTTATTTTTGAGAGAGAGCGAGCGAGCGAGTTGGGGAGCGGCAGAGAGAGAAGGAGACATAAAATCCAAAACAGGCTTCATGCTCTGAGCTGTCAGCACAGAGCCAACGCAGGTGACATCAAGACCTGAGCCAAAGTCGCACCCTCAACAGACTGAGCCACCCTGTGCCGTGTGGTCCTTAAGCCTGTTCTAGAGGCCCCAGGGCATGTATGCATACACACTGCATAGCTGTACATCCACACACACAGATCCATACACTTAGGGATAGATACATGTTACAGGGAATAAAGGCCAGTGTATAGGTAATGTTTCACACATTTTAGACATTGTTATGTGGCACAGAGTATATATATTTTTCTATGAAACTTGCCTAAGGGTATAAAACGTTTGGCCATTAAAGAACAGAAAATGACATCTATTTTTTAAATTTTAAAACAATATCAGAAATGTTATATTGGAAGGGCAGAAAAGGAAGAAATGTGCTTTGATAAAGACTGAGAACCAGAAGACTCTTCTACTGATATCAGTTCTGAGACTACATGTAATTTTTATTTTACAAAAGAAGAAAAAAGTACTGCGACTTATTTTCTTCTACCATGAAAAAGGGAAGTGCTAGGCCGGCTAGTACCCCCAAGACGTGTGGCATTATCTGAACAGGGAGTCTTTCTCTGGGGGCAGTCAGAAACCGCGACACAGGCACCACCTCAGGAGGAGACCCTCCTTCTCCAGCGCACACACACACACACACACACACACACGCACACACACGCACACGCAACTGTCCCAAATGTCTACATGACTTTTGGTTCCATTATCTGTAACATTTGCATGACCTCACTCTAAGGCAAATAGCATTAACCTTGGACTTGAAGCGCCAAGGTTATGAACGTGGGCACGTGTCACATACTTCTGAGTTCATGCATACTTTCCGAGCAGCACACAGCCATGAGTAGGAGAGGAAAAGGGATCGGATTGCATGAGCGGCATTCCAGATGTATTGGTAGAACTGCGGGAAGAGTCTGTTTTCTACGTGAGGTCAGACGTTAACCTTTTATTGCTCAGAGTGAGAAGAAGACCTGATAGTAATGATGGGCAAACCAGTGAGTACTAAAACTCCTCGGTGCCCCCAACATCCTTCTCTGATCCTTGTTTCGGATAGCATCTGGACGAGGTGGCCAACGCTCCCGGTTTGCTCCAGACCGAGAAGCGAGCCAGGACGCAGGACTTTCAGTGCTAAATCTGGGACGGCTGGTCGACCTGTTAGGTGTCCTCGCGCTGGGACGAGGGACTATGCACCGCATTCCTGGGCGGCCTCACACCCAGGCGCTGGGCCATTCCCAGCTCCCAGAAGCCGGGGTCTGGGCTAGATCAGCAGAACACGGGCGCCCCGCCTATCAGCAGTTTCATGTCCTCTGAGAACTGTCTTCACATTTCTAATCCTCTTGTGGCAAGGCTTTCATACATTCCGTAGCATAGGAGTGTTCCGTAAACAGCATTTACGATTTCTTACCTTACAGTTCATAAAAGAATGATAAGGAAAGTTAAAGCAATAGAACCACATGGGAAAACGTTTTTAAAGCTGCATTATGAAAAAAAATGAATACTTTATCAGAGTTCTTGAAAACTTTTAATTTACAGAAAGAGTTCGTCATAAACCTATTTTTATACTTCACTGGAGTACATATGTTTTATCAATTCTTTATTTAAGTTTACTAATTCTTATTAGTTCGTGTCATTCTTTAAAGGACAAGGAAGTCTCAAATACCCATAGTTTCACACTGGGGTCTTTCTTAGTCCTGCTACCTGCTGGCATACATCCATGTCCCGGTTCATCTAGAAACAGAGCCACCGAGGAATGCGAGTGCTTCCTGCCGCACAAAGGCGAACAGCCCCCGTCGGGAGTCTTGTGGGACATGGAGCCTCGTGAAGAGAGTTTCCTCATGACCTTCAGGCATGATGTGGGATTAGATCACCGCTCTCAGACCCCTTGCTTAGCTACCTCCTGCCCCAAATCAGTTTAACAAATACTTACTAACAGCCACAGGTGCTTGGGGGAGACAGAGAGGAGTAAGCCAAGACCCCACACTCAGAGGGGGGACACCATGCCTTGGAAGTGTCTGAGCTGGCCGATCTGACTCACCCAGCCTCAGGACCACCACATCACTCCTGTCGCTTGGGACCAGCTACTTCAACTGTTCCGTTTACATGTGTGGAAAATAGGATGTTAACCCACCTTGAGGGGTCTCTGGGGGGTCCAGTGTATGCAGAAGATTTATATATCCCAAACTCATTACAAGTGTTAGTTGCTGTTTCTACCCCTTGATAACTACAGAGCATTGGTTTAGTGAGATGGGCATGGTGATGATCTTAGAGGCCGAGTTGTGACGTCAGAGGCAGAGGACTTAGGGCAGTGGTGGTGAAGCCTTTCCCAAGGTGGGGATGGAGCCGGGCTTGGAAGGGCAAGAGTTAGAGTAACCAGCAGAAGGAGAGGGGTATCTGGTGGAGGAACAGTGAGCGTGCACACAGGGATTTCAGCAGGCCAAGGGGGGCGGGGGAGGGGGGTGGATAGGACGGGTCTGTAGTTCCCATAGCTCAGGAGACGTGTGTGACCGGAGCTGTCCCCAGTGACACCAGCCCCAGGCCAGCAGGTGAGAGGGAGGCAGGCCAGGGCTTCATGTCTTCACCGGTTGGTAGTTAGAAACTAATTAGTCACCAAGAACTAAGAATGAAGGGTGCCTGAGCCATAAGCCCCATTCAGCGAATGACTTCCGATCCCTCTCCAAGCCCAGCACGGCCACGTCTGTCTTTTGCTGCTGTTGAGACATTATATAAATATGCACGTGTGTGTGTGTGTGCGCGCGCGCGCGCGCGCGCACACGTATTATAGATTCAGATTTTCATTCCGATGTTTTCCCACATTCTGCCAACAGTAATAGAACAAGTTACATAAATTGCCACCAACTGTCAAATTTTCAGGATTCTCCATTCTCCAAGTTCAAAGAGAAGTGGCTGTAATGATGGTTTTCACATTTAAATAAGAAATAGGAAACCAAGCTAACCTGGAGAGGCTTCTAGCAAACAGATCCTGGACGGATCCCTTGCCTGCGATTTCAGTAATTTATACCAAAAAGATGAAATTTTTAAAATATTGCAATTTTGCCTAAATCTCATGAATAATTGAGAAAAAAGCCAGATTACCCAGGCCTCAGTGAGCACTTCTGCATCGGGTTATAAATAAAGAATTCCTAAGGAGTGGTAGGAGGCCAGGCGCCCACGCCAGGGAGGAGAGTCCATTGCGGGGTTGCCTTTCCTCCAGTCTGACGGCCATGGCCACGGAGTGCATCTCCAAGAGTGTGAGCCTGGGGCCCCACGGAGAGTTGAGTCGCCCCTGGGGATAAGCCCATCCTGGGGCCTGAAGTGTCTGCTTGACACATGAAAGCCACAAAGCAGGGAGCTCCAGTCACCCACCTCCCCGTCTGTCACAGTTGTCGCTCGGCTCAAACCGACTGACTTAAGCAATCTGAGATGAAGGCAGTGCCTTCGCTCTGGACCAAACCGCATTGCCCCGAGTTTGTGGTCGCTGCTTTTCCTCCTTTGGTCCATTAGCCCGAGTAACGACAACCGTGGTGTGCATCTCACTCGAAGTGCCCCGGAGGAAAAGACAATTCTGTGTCCACAGGACAAGAACAGCAAACTCTGGGCTCGTTCCCGCAAGTGGTGTGGACGTGGGCAGCGCATCAACACTGCTGTGCTCTTGCAGCTTCACAAGACTAATGACTTTGAAGATACAACAGTGACGTTACCTGTCAATTCGGGGCTGCACGGCCGAGCTCACCTAGTCAGTGCAGGTTGTGGCAGTGAGTGGGGGCACGTCTTAGGCAAAGCCGCACACGTCCCGGAGGGATGCAGTTGTTTCTGGTGTTGGTTCCCGAGTAAGGTGCGATCCTGTGTTGATGCCTCCCCTGGAAAGAGACAATAGATGCATGCAGATAGAACCGAACGTACCTCGTCATGGAGAACAGTGCTTTCTAAGAAAATCATGATGAGGTTTAAAGGGACTAAAATTATGGAATGAGGCCCCGTTTGAATTCCGTGGTCGATGTGGGAATTTCTCATCACCAAAGGGCAGTCTTGTCTTGGCTGTTACCTTTGTAGGCCCCGGATCACAGACCAGAACGGTGTCTGCCTGTTTTTGGAGAAAGGTTTGGAGATAGGACTGTTAACATTAAGTTGGCCTTAACTATTTCTCCTCTAGAAATATTCGTACATTGAAATAGATAGGGGAGAGACCACTGAGGTCCCAGATTCTTTCATTATAAATTCTCCTCCACCTCCGTTCCACTGGGAACTTGGTGTTGTATCAAAGACCTAGAAGCTGGGAGAAACCGAACCCAATAATAGGAAGATCCTAGAGCCGAAAGCCACAGCAGCTGATCAGGAGCTAAGAATGGAGGGAAGCAAAAGATTATAAAGGCGTACCAATTTGGGGTGTGGGGGAAAGAGGGTTGGAGGAATGTTAAGAGACCAGTATGTTTTGGCCCCTGGGGAGGTTGTTAGGTGAAGGTAAACTAAGGGCCAAGAGTGACGTTTCTTCTTGCCTCTTAGGTTTCCCAGAAGGAAACTAAGTCACATGTAACCTCACATCCAGACCCAGTGGGACTCCTGGAGGAAGAAAGAAATGCAAAATAAATTCTTAGTTAGGAGGTTGCATTGAGGGAAGATGCCAATATCTGTTTTTGTTTTTTTCCATTTGTGAAACTCCATACTCCTTTTTTTAAAAAAAAAATCTTATTATGCATTTGAATTTACTATCATCACAGCTTGCTTTGTGTTGAAGGATTTCTCTAGTATTTTTACATTTTTTTCTTTCATAAATTGTAAATCTTTGTCAATGTTCTTGCTGTCTTTTATAAAGCTTCGTAGAAAGTGAGAAATTTCTTTAAATGAAAAATAACTTAGCAACATAAGAACACATACTCCTCTGAGATCTATTGTCCAAGTTGTGTTTATCTCCTACTAAGAGACGACATCCTCCTTCTAAGAAAGGATTCTGTGCTTTTATCCTTTTCTTTATGATTCAGGTCATGGTTAGTCTCTCTGCTGAAATAAAAATAATGACCATTCCCTATTTATTAAGTCTTTGCCAGAATGAACAGGTGATCCCCCCAGTGTTTCAAGAGTCTGAAAACACCAAATGTTCAGTGAACAAAGACATGACTGTGTAAGGCTTAAAATTTTAAATGTAAATAAACTTCAAGAAATTCCAACATTAGTTGTCATTCTCAGAAGAATCTTTGGTTCACATTTGCTCCATTATATACATACTATTTCCACTAATTTCAACTCTCTCTGTTTACATGTGTGACCAGCACCTTGAAACAATGATGGGCAATCCCCCGTTATATATATTTTTCTTATTTGTGGCTCCTTGTTTACCTAATGCATAGATGGTCACCGATTCACTCTGAGATCAGATACAATGCATGCGACTAATGTCTTTCTATAAAATTAAAAGATAAGACGGTCAGGATCCATAACTGTCTCTTTGAAGAAAGCGGAAGGACCTAGTATTCATAATCTTATTTTTGCAATAGAATTATGAGTCCCTGTTCACCAGTATTCACTGCAGTAGAACACCAAGTGAGGCCTGACTGTCTCAGAAAAGAAAAGCTCCCAATCTGGATCTACCATATGGATGTCGCCGAGAAGGGGTTGAGATAGGGCTGCAAAGCTGTCAGGCGATGGAAAGCATACGGACGTGGCCTCTTTGGGGCCACGGACCATCGGTGGTGCTTTGTTTTCTCTTCACAGTTGTCCAACATATTGCCTCTGTCGATGCGATCATAACTTAATAGCCAATTTGAATTCCCCCAGAGCTAAACTGGCACCGCCCTGTTAGAAAGTTAGCTGACATTGCACCTTTTGGTCCAAAGTTGACTTCTGCTTTATTTGCTAAACAAAGCAAATACTCCCTAAAGACTTGAAATATCTTCTATTCATAGACTATTTCTGAGCCATTTCTTTTTTTTTTTTTTTTGGTCTTTTTTTTTTTTCCTGTTTCAAAGACACAATAGACTCCATTCCATCAAGGGTAAAGATAATGGTGATAGTGGTGGTTTTTAACAATATACAAATTAGGCAAAGAAGAATAGCAGAGATCAAAATGGAAGCTAAGTGTCATTTAAAAAAATTGTTAGATTGTTATGTTAAAAATTAGAATCTTCTATGTATAAATTAGTTGTCAAGAAAAAGTACAGAAATGAAATAACAAATATGCATTTTAGTTAGCTGGGTTTGGGCGTGCTCTTGGCTTTTGAGCTGCTCTGGCTGATCATACCTTAGGATTTCATCTTTCTGGCATAGCTTCCTAGGATTTTAGTGCAGTGGCTCCCAAAAAGAATGCTAAAATATTACTTACAACCCACATATATATATACATCTTCCTTCTGTGGAATAAAATATGAACTAATGAACTTCCTTCTGTGGAATAAAATATGAACTAATTTGGAGAAAGGAACAGTTCTGGACATGTATTTCATTAATATAAATGTCCACCTCACACTGTGTGAATTAACATTTCTTAGAATTGATATTACAATGCTTGCAAGAGAAAAAGATATAAAAGCACTTTCTAGCAAAAATATTTGTCTAATGTTCTAATGTGACATTATTAAGCAGAAAAATGTGTGAGTGAACACGAGAGGACATTTTCTCCTAATTTATTCCAATTTTCCCCTTTTGTGTTAGGCTTTCTTTAAAAAATCTAACGGGTGGATAGACAAGCCATGTCTGTGAGTAGCTACAAATAGAAGCACAAGTCAAAGTAAGCCACAGCCTGGTGCTCAGATGCGTTTACTAAATAAGGTTGTGAGCAATAGTAGGTCCGTTTTCCTGACACATTTCCCTGTTGACAAGGAGTTGGGTGGATTTAGTGAAGGAAGTACATGGCGAACTATTGTTAGCGTTTATCAACAAATGTGATGAGTGGCCCTGAAATAGCGCATCTTATCATCCAGACTTCTCAGTGGCCTTAATAAAGGGTGGCTGGAGTGGATCTAAACACTGTTAATGTGACAGCCCACCTCACGGGTGGGACTTTGAGAAGGAACCAGAAGATAGATTTTGGTGGGTAAGTTTGAAAGTAGTTGTAAGTTGGTCTAGCATTTTATTTTTCATTAGTCAGTTCCGAAATCTATGATACACACACACACACACACACACACACACACACACACACTGCAGTGAATTGTTGGGTGTAGAGCAGAGACTGAATGGTACAAAGAACAAATACTTGTTAGTATTGACAGGTTCTGGTGCAGGGATTACCTAATTTCACAGATGAGGATAGCACAAAATGAGACAACTACTACATAATGTTTATTCTGGAGGAAAATTAGGACTTTACTGAGATTTTTAATTTCCTTCATATTGATTATTTTACAGAATGCAAGAACTAAACATACATCAACCTAGTTACTACTTGAACAAGGCCCCAACACATTCAACCCATAATGTGATGTGAAGCATATGACACACACAAAAGACGGCATTGTAAATTCACAACAGTAAACTGTTTGAGGTTAGCGCATGTGTCTGGAACACACAAATGTATACTTCCATGTTCTTAATTTTTCTTGAAAAAAGCCATGTGACTCAGCAGTAAAACAAGTCTGAGACAACCTATTAGATCAGCCCTCTGTTCCACACTGTGTGCAGTCCTCGAGCCAGGCCGCCTAAAAGTCTGTAAGATGAGCAGACTGTGCCTGTGGAGGGACCTCAATTCTCAACCGGATGCTTTGCTCGCTGAACTGTTGGCAAATATCTATGGAGGACCGTCATCGCTGTGAAATGTGTGAGGCCCATGACAGTCATAGCTCACTGGTCCATATATTTTTTTTAGGTTTTTTTATGATTTTTATTTATTTTTGAGATACAGAGACAGTGTGAGCAGGGGAGGGTCAGAGAGAGAGGGAGACACAGAATCTGAAGCAGCTCCAGGCTCTGAGCTGTCAGCACAGAGCCCGACGCGGGGCCTGAACCCATGAACCTTGAGATCATGACCTGAGCCAAAGTCAGACGGTTAACCAACTGAGCTGCCCAGGCGCCCCTCCATATATTTTTTTAAATACTATTAAAGGTAACAGATCAGTCAGAGGAGTAAACAGGCAATTATACTGAGAATATAAAGAAAAGGCCAGCATAATGTGTTAATTTACTCCTCTTTCATGGACCTTATCTGTGATCCATGTATGTTCCTTCTCAAGTATTCCTAGAAGAACCATCAAAGAAGTTTAGATATTTTTATACCAAGTTTCTATCCTTTCCAGAATGTGCAGTATCCTCTTAAAATGTAATGCAGTGCCAAGTACTTAGTGGTCTACAATTACTGTTGAATGTGAGGGAAAAAATTTATATATATATATGTACACACACACACACACAGGCTGGAGAGTTCTCATTAAAAAATGTCCCCATCAGGAATAGAGCAGAGGGCGCCTCGGTGGCTCGGTCAGTTAAGCATCTGACTCTTGACTCTCAGGTCTTGATCTCATGTTTCGTGGGTTGGAACCCCACATCGGGCTCTGCTGACAGTGCAGAGCCGGAGCCTGCTTGGGATTCTCTCTGTCCTCTCCCTGCTCTCTCTCTCTCTCAACAAATAAATAAACGTAATAAAAAAGGAATAAAGCAGAGACCACTGGAGTGTAAAGTAAGCTCGACATGGCCTCAGAAGGGCTGGGCCCCACCAGGTGCATCCAGTTTCGGGGCTCTCAACAGTAAGCCTGGAGACTCAGGTCTCTCTTCCTCAGCACATGACGTCTGCTGCAGAGGGAGGTCAAGGAGACTGAATTAAGGCATATTAAAACAGCCGTTAGAAGTCTGAATTCAAGCAAGGAGTAGACTCTCAATTAAATTCATGTATTTCTTCCCCTTCCTTATGCTGCAATGAAACGATATCAGTTTATAGTGTGCCCAGTTTTTACTGAGTGACACAACACTGAATTTTTAAAGAATTCCTCTCTTAGAGTAATGCCAAATATGGGACATATTAAAGAATCGATTACGAGCTACTTACATCATTGAATAGCCCATGTTCAGGGGGAAGAGAAGGCATTTGTTTCAAGAGTCCCAATACTAACCTGGTCAACTCTCATCCTGGCCAGTCCCCTGCCCTCTCTAATCAGGATGTAAATGGACCTAAAGTTTTTTTAAATGCACAAATGCCTCCCTTCAAGTAATATCAACTTAATAAAAGTCTTTGTTACTTCGCTGGGGCCTTATTTGATGAGACTAATTTTTTTTCCTTGTATGATAGGTTCTAATCACAGAAACTTTCTCTCTTTAAAAAAAAATAATCCCTTTGGCTCTTAACACTGTGATGGTGACAGCAACGCTTAAAGCTGACCTTTTTTTGAGAGAGTAAAAATTCTTCCCCAGGCAATGCGGTGACTCTTTAATGCTTATGTACAAATTATGCAACTGCCTCACATCGCACGGGGACGCATATAATCCTGTGTACTGCCCCTTCCGGGGCTTAACGGAAACAGTAATGCTGGCTCCCAGTAAGGTTTTCCATGTACGAGAGTTGCTGTTTTGTAGGTTCAAGGGGCAGACACTTGAAATCAATCTAAATAATTGTTTTACAACTTATCATGGGGAGCAAAATGTTCTCTCTCGTCCTAGCCGCCAGAAATGTAAAGCTGACATTCACAAGTCTTTTCATGAGAATTTAGAACTTTACCATATTTGAGTATTTTTATAACTGAAATCAAGGCGCAGGTGTATATAATGGAACTTTTAAAAAAATAACTCTTTGGACAAGAACAAATACTATGACTTTCAGTACTTACATCAATTGCACGTAATAAAATGACTCGTGAAACCATTTTGCTTTATATGGATATCTACTGTGGTAAAAGGTGGTTTTCTGGTTTCTTTCTCTGAGAAGGAATTGCTGTGTTTACACAGTTGAAGTGTTTGAGCCTCTTGGTTTTGAAGTCCTCTCAAGCCTGCTTGGGAACTAGATACATAAGCAAACAGAGGATGTGACATAGGGAGTTCTTCCTCTTCCAATAACTTGTCCAAACCACTAGGTGGTGCCCAGCACAATTGGTGTTCACCTGCCAAGGTCAAGGGGTGTCAGAGCCTGAATAGTGAAGAGGGTATTTGTATGCACCAAGGTGGGGAGGGGTGCTGGGCAGTGACAGTGGGAGATTGGTTACACGCGGAGGTAGATCAAATAACTAAATATAAAAAGATAATGGGAGGCAAGGGAGCTACAAATCTGGAAAGATAGAAAATTAGAATATATCCTGTGGTGTGGGATTAGAATTAGAAATATTGGTGTGGACTTGGGATTTTCAATATATATATAGATGTAGAAATAAGTATGGTTGTAGCTATCTGTGTGTAGGTATAGTTCTGTCCACTGAGAAGTTGGGAATAGTGGCACCCCAAAAGCAGTGAGCACAACTAGTGCCTAGATGTTGGTTTCTAAATACCATTCTCTCCAAAAAGGAGCCAATCTTCCTTGGAGAAATGGTGGATTCCAGGACTAAGGCAAGGGAAGTACAAAATGAGTCTGAGATAGCTAGAGAGGGAAGGAAGGAAGGACGGAGGGAAGGAAGGATGGACATAAGGAAAGGCTTAAAGAAAAATGGGACACGTGCACCAGACACAGATGGCAGCTTAAAAGGGCCCCCAATTTCCAACCCAGGAACAATTTGAGCATCAAAATAAATAATGGTAGTAAAATGGAGTATAAGCGATTGAGGAGATTAGGAATTAGATGAATCCATGAATATAAATAAATAGATGAATAAAAGTTTGACCATGAACTTGATATTTACATAGTCTCATAGCATCTCTTTACAAGATGCTAATTAACTACAAGGGAAGAGGAGAATTTCATCATGGAGATGCTTGTCAGGCATAACCTAAATCGAAGCATCGAAGTTTGCATGACCAATAAGGAGACACATCAGAATCCCATGCCACCTGATAGAATGCAATGTAATATCCTTGCCAAAATATAAACTCTGAATCTAATCATTAGGAAATATCAGACGAACCCAACCTGAAGAGCATTCGACAGAATATCTGGTGTGTAATCTTAAAAATATCAAGGACGTGAAAGTCAAGGGGGAAACACTGTTCCAGATAGAAGGAGAATGAAGAGGCGTCACAACGAAATAGGACACATGATTCTGGATTGGAGCCTTTTGCTGTAAAGAATGTCAGTGGGACAACTGGCAAAGTTTGAATGGAGCTGAGGACTAGGTGGCATTAAGGAATGAATATTAGTTTCCCGATTGCTGTGTTTGTGTTATGGCTCCGTAGGAGAATGTCCTTGTTCTTCAGGAATGTAGACTAAAATATGCAGGAGTTCCTTTCTCAGTGGCTGAACTTGAGTATCTTCTCATCTGATTACTAGACATATATACACATTTTCTTAAAGAGTCCCTGTTTACATTCTTTTTTCTACTGTTTTGGTTGTCTTTTTCTTACTGAGTTTTAGGAGATTTTTGTAAATTAGCTTTCTGCCAATTATATGCAGTTGCAAATATCCCCACTTCAAGTTTATAAATAAATGCACTACTCTTTTCTTCCAGAACATAAGGGCTTTTGTTTGTTCTGTCTGTACATTTTATACCTGTTCTATCTGGAATCTATATCGGTGTATATAAAGAGATAAAGACCTAACTATATATTTTTTCAAATGGTTCGTCAATTTTCTCAACATCAACTAAAAAACAGCCTCTTTTTTCTTCACCTTTGAAAAGCAGCCTTTATCACAATCCATAAATTCTCACATTATTTGGATTGAATACTGGACTCAATTCTCTGCTTAACTGTTTCCTCTCCAGTGCCAAACTGTTTTCATTATCAAAGTTAAATAATACGTTTTAATAGAGCAGGGTCCAATAGAACCTTCTAAATGTTCTCTGCTTCTCTATTCAGTAAGCCACCCGTCACACGGGGTCCTTGAAATGTTGTTAGTTTGACTGAGAAGAAGCATTTTAAAATTTTTATTTATTTTTAATTAATTTAGACTTCAAAAAGCCAGATATGCCCGGTGGCCACCAAATTGGACAGCAGAGTTTTAATATTTTCTGCAGCCAGTCACTACTCACTCACCTTCTTTCCAGAATCTGACAGGCTTCTCACATGTTGACGTTTCCTCACTGGATTCTTTTCATAAGAAAACTAGATTTTCTGATTTCCCAGAAAAAGCCACATTGAATTTATAAGATGCTCCAAATGGACTTGTTAGAGCATTATTTCTTCAAGCCTTCTTCTAAGTTCTTCACAGAGGTGTACAGCTTTCTTTATATAGCTTTATATATTTTTATATACATTTATATATTTTATTTTCTTTGTTTTGCTATTATCAGTGACTTGCTTCCTTCCATTTTTTGTTATTGTATGTTCCCATTGATTATTACTTATATTATTATTACACACAGCACAACTGTAGTCTGTATATTTACAGTCTTACTGAATTCTGTACTGTAGACTGTATATTTACAGTCTTACTGAATTCTCTTATTTATAATAGTTCTTTGGGTGAATCGCTTCATATTTTCTAGTGATTAGTCATAAAATCTACAAAATCTAGCATAATTTCTCCTATATTTTCATATGTTTTATTAATTTCTCTTGTTTAAAATCATCACCTACAATTTCACTAGCAATTTTAAATAATCGTAGCAATGGTCAACATTCTTGTCTTGCTTTACATTTTACTATTTTTAGGGTTTTATCATTAAGCCTAATGCTAACTTAAGAAAAGTATTTATCAACTGATAAATCTTGCCAACAGTTTTTAACACCAGGAATGAATGTCACTGTTTTCAAAATGCCTCTTTTGATATCTCCTTTATGACTTATCTAATATGCCTCCTTTAACTTTTACTACTATATATTCATTTTACCCCTTTATAAATTTTTATAGGTCCACCTACATATTCAGGAAATAAATGCCACTTAGGCTGTGGGTGTTTTTCTTTTAATATATTACCAATTTCTTTAATAATTACTAAAAATTGTATAATAGAATAATTATCTAATTTAAAGTTACTCTGTCAGGTTTTGATCTTAGTGGTATGCTGTGATCATTTAAAAAGAAAGATTATGGAAGCTTCTTCCTTTTAATCGAGTTTATGAGGAAAGCAACTCCATGGAAAGTTGAATTAATTCATTTTAAAACCATCTAGGCATGGCATGTTCTTAAAGGTCATTTATTGGGGCACCTCTGTAGCTCAGTCAGTTGAGTGTCTGGCTATGACTCAAGTCATGATCTTGCGGTTCATGAGTTAGAGCCCCACATTGGCTCACTGCTGTCAGCCTGTCAGTGCAAAGCCCACTTCGGATCCTCTGTCCCCCTCTCACTTGCACTCTCTCAAAAACTGTAAATAAATAAATAAATAAGGTCATTTATTGATAGCTTTGGTAACATCATCCATTCCTGTTAGTCTGTTTTCTGTCTCCTCTGGAGTCAGTTTTAGTAGATCCACTTTCCTTGACTAAGTGCTGATGCTGTTAACCAAGTACTAAATTCAGAAAAAGAATGTTTGATGAAATATGATGATCTTAGTTTTAGGTATGTTGAGTTTATGATGCTATGGTAGCTCAAGATGGGCACAGCAAACAAGCAAAATGGAATATATGCTTAGAGATACTTATGAGAGACCTGGACTGGAAAGACAGCCACCTGCATGATTGTGTTAGTAATGAGATCACTAAGAAATTAAGAAAAACCGGTCACTGATAGAATCTTGGAGACCCCAACATTTAACTGGGTAGGAGTGAGCTAGCTCCTATAAAACTATGCAGAACCACTTTCCTGTCCATTTGCATTAGAAATGCAAGAAAAAGGACACTGGAGACAATGTGGAGACTAACATTGGGAGTAACAAAGAGGTATCTCTTCCCCAAGGGGAGAGGATGTAGGTGACAGCTAGCAACTGGAGGACGTTCACATGATCAAGGAGCCTGAAGAAGAAGAACTTAGACCAAAACCTGACGGGGAATAGGGCAGAAGAGAGTTGGCATCATCAGATTCACAGCCCTGCCATCAAGGAAAAGAGGGGAGAAAACTAAGAGCAGCAAAGGCAGGATTTTTATGGAAAATATTTATAAATGCTTGGAAACTCCATCATTCATGTAGAGCTGGGCTAGATGAGAAATGCAAGAAGAAATCTAAAACATAAATTAGAGCGTTGTGGTTTAAGGTCATCAAAGTTGAGTCTTACCACTTCAGATAGCCCTCCACAGGAGCACCTGGGTGGCTCAGTCGGTTGGGCACCCGACTCTTGGTTTGGGCTCAGGTCATGATCCTAGGGTCATGGGATTGAGCCCTGTGTTGGGCTCTGTGCTGAGGGTGGAGCCTGCTTAGGAGTCTCTCTCTCTCTCTCTCTCTATCTCTCTCTCTTTCTCACTCTCTCTCTCTCCCTCTGCACCTCTCCCCGACTTGGGCTCTCTGTATATAAAATAAAATAAATACAAATAAAAAATAAAGAACAAAGATCCCTCCACAAACATTACCCACCTACCCTCCACTGCCCCCGGCGTATAGACACACACACATGCACACGCATACAGTCACCTACATGCACACAAGCATACACTACACAATGACAATACCATAAGAATGTGACACTCATGACTGGCAAGGTTGCTATACTTCCTCCCTTTGCAGTCCAACTTATTTTAATTGTTTTTACTCAGGGCGCCATCTTCCAAGAACAACACAACCTATTCTTCAAGGCTCTGATGTTACTAACCAGCACTGACACTTTATAATATTTGATCTGCTTCCTTTTGACTTTCCTCATCTAATTAAATCCTTCAACAATCCATATAAAAACAATGATCATTTATCTTTGCTATATCTACAGAATTTTATTCTCCATGAGGAGAATACCCATTAGTACTCCATTAACATGCCTTTGCAAACCTAAATCTCCCCAATTTTCACTCAAAGCTTCCTCTAAGTCCTAAAATGACCAGAATGAGGGCACCTATGCAATGGGGCAGACTCAGAGGCTGGCAGTGGAGGGTGAGCTAAGTGAGGGCTCAGCCTCCCTGTGGGTGTCAGGGGTACAGCCCTATGGTTCATTAGGTATAATGCCAGAAAGGCCCCAAATGGCAGCTCAGACTCAAGAAATCACCCAACGCACCAGGAATTCAGTCTGAAAAGAGAGGAGACAGGAGTGGGGAGGGTGTGGGCAGGTCTAGGTGGATATCAGAGCCCCAACAAGGAGGCCTGGGTGCAGGGAGACCATAGAGCAAACGTGTGATCCAAAGCCCAAAACCATACAGCTCAGAAGGGGCGCACTGTCTGCATATTCCTAGGAAGTTCATATTTGCTCTCTCTTGGGCAACTATTTCATGCCTCCTTCTTTGTTAATAGATCAGCTTCCTATTTTCCTAAGAAAAAAGAAGCATCGCATGAGAATGAGCACATCTTGCCACCAAAACATGTACCAACTTACCTATATCTGCACCCATATACCCAGCATCCCATCCTAATTCAGACACAGTGCCCTGTGCAGTGATCTAAAGTCAGCCCCTCGAGTCCTGAAACGCACCCTCTCCCACCTACCCAAGGACTTCATTTCTGTAATGAGCCTCCAGTGCAGGTTTAAAAAATTCCTTCCCACCCACATTCTCCTTTCTGTTCATCACACCATTTCTCTGTTTTTCTCTTCAACAAAGCTCCTCCAAAAGGCTGCCGTGCTTCCTGGGTCATCTCTCCATGCCCACCTCACTTCATCATTACCCAGTCAGTGGCTCCGTGTCCCCTTCATCACATTAACATATGTCTTATTAAGTTCCTGAGAGCCTCCATTTTGCCAAACCCAGTGGTCAGTGGTTTGTCTTCATCTTCCCCAAATCCTCAGTGACTGTGACCAGTCCGTGTGCTCCCCTCGGCCAACTCACTGGTCACCCCCTACCCTGTGCTGGCTCCTCTGCCCCACAGGCCACAGGGGGCTCCAGCTCAGGCCATCTCTCTTCTCTAGCTGCACCCTACAGAGGTCACTTGGCAATCTCTGGAGAGACTTTTGTCACAGCTTTAGGAGATGCTATGGGTGTCAAGGCCAGCGATGCTGCTATAGACATCCTACAGTGCACAGGACAGCCCTTCCTGACACACTTACCTGCTACAAAATACTGCCTGTTATGTTGTGCGACTCTGTTTTAGTTCACAGTTTTAAGCCGCTTTATATAGAGATGACTGAGTGGATGATGTGTATGCAAAGCCTTACCCATCTTCATAATTTGTAGAAACACCTACCTACTCATTACAGCTGTTTGGCTATCTAAATAAGCGATTCAAACATGACCTCTGGCACGTAACTATTTCTCCCCCAAATTTCCATCTTGGTCGATGACACCAGGCTGGCCGTAGCCCTAAACATCATCCTTCACTCTCCTCTCTCCTCAAGTGGCACCCCGACCATCAGCAAGCCTGTGACACTCTCCTCAGAATATATCCTGAAGCTGGTCACTTCACACTCCGCTCAGATATAGCTTCCCAAGCCTCCAACGTCTTGATTAGGCTTCTGCAGGAGCGTTCAAGATTCTCCTTGCTTCCATTCTTAATGCCTGAAAGTCTATTCTCCACATAGCCTCCAGGGCTACAGCTGTTTTGGTTTTTTGTTTTGTTTTGTTTAAGCAAGCTTCTTGCCTAGCACAGAGCCCAACACGGGGCTTGAACTCATGACCCTAAGATCAAGACCTGAGCTGAGATCAAGAGTCTATGCTTAACCCACTGAGCCACCCAGGAGCCCCTCCAGGGACACTTTTTTTAACACATAAGCCACGTGGCACCATTCCCTTGCTTGAATCCCTCCCAGTGGCTTCCTGTCGCTCTTAGATAAAACTTGCATCCCCAACGGGCGCCTCCAGCTCTGCCTACCTGTGTGGCCTTGCTCCCCACTGCTCCCTGAATCACTCCCTTCAACCCACACGCGCTGGCCCTTTCCCTGTTCCTCAGAAACACCCAGGTAATTTTCTCCTCGAGCTAGTTATGATTTGGACTTCCGGCCTGGACCCTCCTTCCCGCTGCCCTTCACAAGGCGCACCCTGTTGTTCAGATCTCTGTCCAAACAGCCGTCCCCAAAGGCCTCCGCGGACCATCCTATGGGAAAGCAGCACTTCTTTCCTCCACTGACTCTAGCCCCTCCCTGGCTTTATGCTTCTTCACAGGACTATTTGTAATCAAGTCGTTGTCACGTATTAGCTTATTACCTGTCCCCTGCTCTACGAGGTGAGCCCCATTCTAGGCAAGGATGCTGCGTTTTCACTGCAGTGAAATCTACATGAGGGATGGGCGCAGAAGGAGCCCGAAATATATGCAGAGCGAATTGCGTATCTTCTGCCACAGATGGAGCCAGTACCGGGGACTGGGCGGGATGCGCAGGAAGGAGAGGAACGGCTCCGTCTTTATGATCATAGCTCCCTGTTTGCAGAGCACTCTCTGTGGGCTTTCGTGGACATGACTTCTTTTATCCAGGAGTTGTGGTCCTCGGTGCTCAGCTCGGGGCCAGTGCACCCGCCTGCCGGTTGTCCAGGGCTCACTGCTAAGTTAGTGGGACCGAGGTGGACATTCGTGGTCCACCCTCCTCCCTCTACCACAGGAGACACCAACGCAGGAGAGGAATGTCAGCTTGAGAGCCCAGCTCTAAAGCAGCAGAAATAATGTAGGAAAAGATGGGGGTTATGAAACCCACAGAGTATCACAGACTCTCCATAATGTAGCAAACACTGAATTAAATATGGAAATTGCAACCAGGCCTTAAAACCATAGGCCAGTTTCTGAAAGTTCCAAACATATGTGTGATTTGGGAGATACACATTTGCATATCTTTTCTTTCATTATATTTCTTAACAGAATATCCAGAGAAGTTAAATGTTGATGATTGCACATAAATGTTACAAATTGTGTTTGGAATGCCATTATTATCATTATGAATAATGGCTAAAATATGTTGGGTGCTTACCAAGTGCCAGCTATCATCCTAAGGACTTACCTGGATTGTCTTATCAATCTTCACGATACCCCTAAGAAGTAAGATTCACTATTATCCCTCTTTGTGAGAGAGAGAAAAATTTAGGCTGAGAGGTGGCTTATGACTTTGGACAGGTCAACAGGTGAGCCGCAGAGCCAGGCTGACGTGGAGTGGGGGGAGCTCTGACCCACTTGCTCTTTTGCTCTGACAACATTGCATTAGATGCAAGACAAAGTAAGAGGAAATGATATAGTCCAGGAATAAAACAAGCCTTACCATCTGCAGATTGCTATTGAGAAAGTGTTAATGACAAGCCAGTATTTTGAAGGCACAATCCGTAAATGATGGAGCTGGCCGCCTCAGCCGTCTAGAAAGCATTTCATTATCTTGTAAGTAAATATCGCCTAATAAAATAAATATTCTTCTTCCCCGCATCGTATTCAGAGTGGCGTTTCCCTCCTTCTTTGGACCTTTGTTTCCTTCTTCTCACGTTCCCCCAAATAAGATAGAGCCGGAAGATAGGGGTCCTCGGAAAACTGCTCCAACTTAAGAGTCTAAATCTGGGAGTTGAAGGTGTGTTAACATGTCTCTTGGGGGTGGGGGGCTGGGCAGTAAGGACAACTGTCCACGTGCGACTTCCTGTAGTCCTCACAGCGACTCCATGGTCCTCACAGCGGCTCCATGGTCCTCACAGCGGCTCCATGAGTACACGTCATCCTTCTGTAATATCACCATTTTTAGCTAAAAACTCCAGCACAGGGCTGCGAATTCATGGACGCATAGCGTGTCTTACATAGAATCCAGATCTTATGATTCGATCTGAAGACCAGGAAAGGAAGGCTATTTGTAGTCAAGGGGACTATTTAAATATAATAGCAGTTTTAAATAAGCCAGAAAAAGTAAATACATAGGATTCCAAAGAAAGGCGGCGCTGTACGGTGTCCCTGCCAGTGTGTGCTATACTGGCAAAAGCACTTCATTTCGGGGGGGCTGGAGAAAACTCAGATTCCAGTGTCGTTTGGACGCTGATGGCAGGGAAGACTGTGCCTGTCAGTGGCCCCACCCCACGCCCAGCACATGGAGAGAAGAGCTCAGGACCCCAGGCCATGGGAACATGCGCAGCCCGGCTGGGAAGGGAGGGAAGAGTATTTTCTAATCACAGCTCTGGGATCTTCAGATCTGCTTGAGGGTGTGAGTAGACAGACGGGCTGCATCCTGGTGACCCAAACATGTTCAAATTCAGCGCAGAGGATACCGAATCTAGAAGCTAAATGGAACCTATTCCATGAATAAATAAATAAATAAATTAAAATGATC
Source organism: Helogale parvula (assembly GCA_004023845.1). Lineage (NCBI taxonomy): Eukaryota > Metazoa > Chordata > Mammalia > Carnivora > Herpestidae > Helogale > Helogale parvula. The sequence goes on along the minus strand of PJEM01000341.1, from coordinate 56,537 downwards.
AAATTACAACAATAAACCAATAAGTAATTTTTAGAACTTTTATGATGGAATACAGAATTCATCGAACAATCAAGAAAACCAACCCACTACAAAGAATATTTCAGTACTTAATGTGTTTATAAAAGAAACAGGTTGGAATTCTTAGGACCAGGCTTCTGGAAACGGAAGTTCCAGGGTCCATCACCGTCACCCGCCTCACTGCGTGTGCTGTGAGGGTGTGGGAGAGAGGAGGGTGTGTCAGTAGGAAGAATGCGTGGACAAGTGTGGAACAGAAAACCACTTTCATAAGCACCGTTTTGCGCAAGCTGGTAAATAATGAGCCAAGGGTAGAATCAGTAGAAATCCCAGAAGAGCTGAGATGTTTGTCCAGTTTGTGCTAGAAAGAAATTAAGAAAAATGAAGAAATTTGAACCACTAAGAAATAGTGTAGGCTCTGCAGACATCGGATAAATAAGGAAATATTTATAAATGTTAATATCTATGAAATTACTAGGTCTAGACTGCATGCATCACAAGTAATTAAGAGAATTGACTATAACACTTAAAATGTTACTTTTGAAAAATCACACAGAGTTGAAGTAATATCAGAATGCCTTAGAGAAAGTTAACAATTATTGAGCTCAGAAAGGGGAATAAATAATCCCAATGTATTTGACCTGACAAATAGATACATCACTTTAGATAATTACCAATTAACTTTTACTAAAAAATTTAGAAGCATGGTATGTGTATACCATACACAAGAAAAAAGAAGTTAAAGAAAAGACTATTAAGAATAAATTAAGGGGTGCCTGGGTGGCTCAGCTGGTTAAGCATACAACTCCTGACTTCTGCTCAGGTCATGATTCATGGTTCATGGGATAGAGCCCCACCTCGGACTCTGAACTGACAGTGCAAAGCCTGCTAGGGATTTTTTCCCTCTTTCTCTGCTCCCTCCTCTGCTCACTCTCTCTCTCTCTCTCTCTCTCTCTCTCTCTCACTCTCTCTCTCAAAATAAATAAATAAGCTTAAAAAAATATCAAGAAGAAAAATGTGTCTTCCACTGAGAAAGCATTGACTGGATGCCAGCTGGGTGCTGGGCAGTGTACTGGACCTGAGCACAGCAAGGGCAAGTTCAAGCAAAAATGAAACACGGTCCCTGCCCTCAGAGAGCCTGCAGTATGGTGAGGGAGCTAGAGGACTCCACGTGCAGAGCACAGGGGAGAAGTCCATGCTGTACAGAGAGGTTGGAGCCAAGGGTTGTAGGAGTGTGTGATTTTGGACAAGGGAAAGGGAAGGGAGGTGATCAGAAGAGGCGTGGAGAAGGGAGGTTTTTTTCTGGTTTTGGCCTGTGGTGGTTCCCACTGAAAGAAACCTGTCCAGGGAGAGAAAGGTGCCTGAAAACAGACAGAGAGGCCTCAGTCTTAAGGAGAAATATCATTGTTTTCCTTAACAGTGGATGGAAAATAAAATAGAGGTGCAATGACTGTCTCAGTCAGATTTCCTGGAAATAGGCTCTGAGATGGAGATTTTCATGCAGAAACAGTACCTATCAGAGAATGAAACAGAACCGGCCAGAGGGGAGGCTGGGCTGCAGCATAAGTGGAACCGGGTCCCAGGTCATCTCCCATTGAGGCAGGGGACTGGGTCTTAGTGCCCAGTGGCAGCTGGACAGTGTTGAGTGTGGGCTGTTGAAGGGACAGGACACTATGACAAGGAGCTCCCACCCAAAGAGGAGGGCAAACCCCAGGGAGGGACCCTATGTTCTAGCACCGAGAAGAACTGCAGTTCTGACGGGGCCCCTGGGCAGCACTGGAGAGCAGCACCCACGGTGCCCAGTCTGGTGAAGAGGTGGACTATTGGAAAGTGTTGGCATCCTTTATCTTGACGACTCCTTAATTAGCCAGTTGGATTAAAAATCATGAAAATCCATGTATGATTTCACACTAATTTGCATTTAACATACAAAAAAACGTGATTTCCTGCTCTCTTCTAGTGAGTTAGAAATTGGATACACGTAACGTGAGGCTAACAAGAGAACTCTGAGCCATTACCAATGGTGTGCCAGCCCTCGTGAAAGATCAGGTGCTGTCAACCTGCCTCATCACAGGATGTGCATTGGGTTACGTTGGCGGCAGCAGAAATAGCTTTATGCTGACCCAAATCACAATGCTGTAACATTAGGTTCTCAAAAGCATCCACTTTTACACCCGGACTCTCATATGCATTTGCAAGAAGACAGGCCCAGGTGGGGCAGCAGCCCGTGCCACAAAGGTGAACTGCCCTCCCTGCAGGAAGGCCCAACCTAGAACCTGGACTTGTCCGCACTTTCCTCCTGCCAGATTGACATGACCCGCCAGAGATAATAAGTGAGGCAGATGCAGCTAAGCTAGTTCTGTCCACTGAGAGGCTGGAATAGAGGCACCCCCAAAACAGTGAGCACAACTAGTACCTAAATTTTGGTTTCTAAATACCATTCTCTCCACAAAGGAATCCAGCTTCCTTGGAGAAAGGGTGGATTCCAGGACTCAGGCAGGGAAAGTACAAGATGAGCCTGAAATAGCTGTAGAAGAGGGAGGGAAGGAAGGAGGGAGGGAGGAAGGGAGGGGAAAAAAAAGACCTAGAAATGTCCCTAGTGCATAATGGAAACTCACCTTTGCTGAATTCATTAATTCAAAATTAGATTGGAGGTCAGTTTATTGTGAAAGGATTAAGACAGTGATTCTATTCCCTGACAATGTGATATCATTAGTAAAATTCTTTTATACCCAAAGTTTCCTTTTATGGAAAAAATGCAATCATATTTTGTTAAATAATTCTGGTGATACTATGAGGAAAATGAGCCACAGTGAAAGGGCATGGTAATGTTTATAAAATTCCCCAAAGAAAAATTTTCAACTGAAAATAAATGTTTATAAATTAGAATAATACAGACTGAAATAATTGTCTAGGAAAGCGGCCTATATTTGGACGTGTCAAATAAGTCGTATAGGTCATGGAATTAGTTCTGTTATTTTTTTCCATTCTAGATGGCTTGAAACTTAATGTCTATCCAATGTCTAAAACTATAAAATGCCATCTAAAATGAGTTTTCCAAATTGCGAATTCACTTCCTCCCTGAAACATAAAAAGGGAGGGAAGAGATGTTTTATTCCGAGAGAGTTGACTCTTCGTTTGGTGTATTATTAAAATAATAAGTCTAATTACAATAAAAAGTTCTAAATTTCTTTTTTTTAATTTTTTTTATTTATTTTTGATGCAGAGAGAGACAGAGCATGAGAGGGGGAGGGTCAGAGAGAGAAGGAGACACAGAACCGGAAGCATGCTCCAGGCTCTGAGCTAGCTGTCAGCACAGAGCCTGACGCAGGGCTCGAACCCACGAACATGAGATCTGACCTGAGCCAAAGTCAGAGGCTTAACCGACTGAGCTACCCAGGCGCCCCAAAAAGTTCTAAATTTCATATCTTAGTTTAAAATGGTTTGCAGAGGCCCCTGTGTGACTCAGTCGGTTGAGCATCCAGCTCTTGGTTTTGGCTCAAGTCATGATCTTATGGTTCATGGGACTGAGCCCTTCATCAGGCTCTGTGCTCACAGTGCAGAGCCTGCTTGGGATTTTCTCTCTCCCTCTCTCTCTGCCCCTCCCCTGCTCACACACCTCTCAAAATAAATAAACTTTAAGAAAATAAATAAATAAACATAAAAGTCCTTGCAAAATCAATTCCAAACATGAATTCCTCTGCTTCTTAGAGCAGTCAGATTGGGGCTCACAGCTGGCTCTCCAGGACAATTTTACGGTTTAGCAAAAAATCGTCTGTGGGCTTTGCCCCTGTAAGAGTTCTGAAAACGTTCAGTTCAGGCTCAACTTACCCGAGCCTCAGCACCAGCTCCGTATTAATAGTCAAATACCATCATCTTTCCCTTTAATCAATTTCAGAACTTTTTAAAAATAGTAATCCCTTAGCTGTCAAATGCTGTTGGGAAAGACTCTTAAATTATGGTAGGAGAAATCTCTGAATAAATTGGAACAAAGAAGAATTTCTCTAAAAAAGAAGAGAAGGAGAAACGTCTGGCTTTCTCTCCTAAGGACCAACAGATTCTGTAATTCCTTCAGTTTTCATATCAGTAAGACACCAAACCTTTTCCAGGTGACATTAGAGACATTTCAATTTCAAGTCCAAAGATTCCCACTAAGCTTCTATAATTTATAACCTAACTCACTTCTGACCCCATAGTGAAACTATGAAACAGTTTGCCTCTGGGCATTAAAATAAAAGATTAAAATGACAAATATAATATTGCTATGTTGACATCCTCTCCAGTGGGATCGGAAAGGACTCCTTAAATCCAAGTTCACTTCCAAGTGGCCATCTTCCAAAGTGCATCATGCTCCTCTCTGAAGGCTCTTTGCAAAGACTTTATGTCCACATAGGTAACATTTATGTCATATGTTATATCTTTTAAAGAATTTTCCAAATGTGAACCTTCTTTACTAGACAATACTCCTTTAAGATCAACCATTTCACAACCAACTTTTAATCTCTCCCTAGCAGCACAAATAGTTCTGTTCTTCGTATTGGGAAATTATACCCCTAGGAATACAAGCTATCCAAATTATAAGCCACCAGTATTCATGGAGTACTTGCTGTGTGTCCACAGATCTGCTTCTTGCTGTTGGGAATACCAAAAAAAGTACTCCTCTTAAAAATCCCTAAACGTCGTTGAAGATACAAGTAAATAACACAGGATGGTAGGTGACAGAATGCTAAGTTGCTGTAAGTGCTATAGAGTGGGGGGTGCGGAGACCCAAAAAGTTATCAAAGCTAAGTTGTCAGAAAAAGCTTTCTGGAAGATGGGGCCTGGGATTGGACTCTGCACAACAGTGTATGGAGAAAGGAGGTAGGTAGAGCGTCCCTTTTTCCAGGAAGGCAGCACCATGGAGAAGTCTGGAAAACAGTAAAGATTATAGTAGGAAAGATGGAGAAGGAGGAGTAGAGGCGAGTATGCTGTGATATGCAGGTGCAGCTGAGAGGCGAGTCCCTCCCAGCCAACCCGGAAAATGGAACCCCCAGCCAGGGGCTGCTAGGATGGGCCCCGTGGCTGCTGACAAAGCGGGCGGCATAGACGCGAGGAAGCCAACAGCACAGGCAAACCAGCCACAGACCAGAATGACTAGGCCAAGTGTCTTCCTGCCCATGGCTCCACCCACACTCCAGAATTGCTCCTTGCTACTTTCATCTCCTTCCTTCACCTCTGACTCTTCTCCCTTCCCATTAACTACTCACAGCCGTGCCAGCGAGTGTGCTCGCGGGAGAGCAGTCCACCCATTTCATTCACATGCTGCCCAATCCTGATCAGTTTCTTGACCAACACCCTTTGGAAGCAGTGGACAGTCTGCCCCTGCACAGAGCACAGGAGGGTCATGCCGCTGTGATGCCTGGACCTTGACATGTGCCCCTGCGTTAGATGGACACAGTCTGATACAGATTTATTAGCTATTTTGCAGGTCATGACAACTTTGATTCAAGTTCATGAAATCTGTTCAACTTGGTAAGAAGAAACGTCACACAGTGTAGCTTAAAGAGGCTAAGAGTCCTTGACTTATCTCATCCCTTCCACAGGATCAGCTCCTAACTACATGACTCAGTTGTCCTGCTCCCCACTCGGCCTTTTAGTTTAACCTCTCCACCCTCCTCTTCTCTGCATGAAAGTAGCCACGTCTCTCCTTGCAGGCTCCTTACATGCGTGCAGCACCATGGTGAGTGGAGAAGGGCCAAGAGGAAAGCCAGCATCTATGTAGCTATCCCTGCTCGGATCCTCAGGAGGACCTGGGAGACATTTGTCCCTGCAGTTGGGGAGAGGAAGCAAGCCCTCTGGCCTTTCCATCTTTGTGCTCAGAGGGGCCTGGACCAAAAAGGAGAACACGATGCCCTCATCTCTCCTCTACTTGAGCACCTGTCACATCCTCCCTCTACCCTTGACAGATACCACTTGCCAGTCAGAGCCCCTGAGCAATTTCAGAATCAGTTGACAATTGTCAAAGTTGGCCACAAGATGAAGCCGATGTGCCCTCTCAGAGATAGGACTTTACACATGCAGGAGCCTGCCTAGACCCCGGGCTGCCAGCCTGGCCACAGCCCAGCCCAGGAATGCTGAGCACGCCATTACAGCATGAGAGCAAGTCCTTGCTTTGCTCACCTGGACTTGTGTTAAGTAGATGTTATATGACATGCATTTGCAGACATTCCACTGCAGTGGGTGTGGAAACGGACAGATAATTATTCAGAATAAATAAAATAAACAGTCTCCTATGCAGCCGACCCAGAGTCCTTCATGCCTGCTCTGCTCTCAGAGTCAACCCCCACTGACCAAGACAGCATCCTACAAACCACAGAGACCCATGAAAAGGGCATGAAGGTTGGTGACAGGCCAATATGATTATATTCATTTAGAAGTATTTATGACCAGGAGAAAGCATGAAGAAAGATTAGAGTCACATTTTTATAACCAAAGAATGCTTTCTGCTTTGGGTGTGACATCCACGGGTGCTGGCAGCTCTGGGGGCTCCTCAGGTGCTCTGACAAGGTGCCTCAGGTCTGCATCTGAGCATCCTTCTGAAGTGGTGGCTCTTAGTTCTAGTGTGGAGGCTCAGAGGAGAATGCCCTGTCCACCCAGGCACAAGAAGGGAAGGGAGAGGTGCTAAGGAGAGAGGAGAAACCAAGGAAGAGGAGGAGAGGAAGGAACAAATGAGGGGACGGCTAAGTGGGAAAAGTGAGCGGATGAGCAGCAGAGGGAAGAGAAGGGTAAATGGAAAGTGTTTGTGTGTTGTTAGCATCGTTACAGGGAGGACACACTGAAAAACTGGAAAGCTGTCTGCTTCCCAATGGTACAGTGGGGGAGATGAGTTATCACCCGTGGACCAGAGAGACGAGGAACCCTGGCAGCAGGAAAAGGCAGGCCATTCCCTGGAGGTGCCAGAGTAGGAAAACAATCCAGTGTGACCTGGAAACACACCACATTAACTAAGATGCCCCCTTGGGAGATTGACTCCCAGGAGGAGGCTCTGAGCTTCACACGACCAGCCCCTGCATCTTGCCTCCAGAAGCCTCCACCCCTAAACCAGCCCTCAGCCTCTCCTGATCTATTCTTCCAGCTGACAGCCTGCCCCCAGCAACAGGCCCCCATGTCCCTGGGTTTGTAGCTGAATGTCTGCTCAGAGAGGCCAACCGGCCTAGCAAAGGACATCTCCTGGGAGAAGATGGGCTAATGCAAAAAAGCTGGGACTTCAGACACATTTTCCTACCAAAAGTTTATGATGAATGGCGATATTACACAGTACTATCAGCCCGACTCTCGGTTCCCATTCAAGTCTTCTTTGGTACAATTTGCTTCATTGACCTTTTTTCACAATAATAGCATCATATGTGCTCTCAGATTTTCACCTTAACCGATTCTTGATAGGAATAGCCTGTTTCTTATCCTTGGTGGCCTTCTCACCAACTCGTGTTTTATACCTGCTTCTTGGGAAACTTAAACAATGTAAAGACAAAGCTGGGATGGATGGGTGGATGGATGGATGGATGGACGGATGGATTTATTGATGAACAGAGTGTGCCTGCCAATCAAAACAAGGAATTAGAAAAGGAATTGGGGGGGGGGGGAGGCCTGTAAGAGTTTTTCTAGACATTCTTTTAGAAATAAATACATTATTTTCTAAATCACTTCGAGTAGGCTAAATGATTTTTATGTGCTAGTGCCCAGAAAGTAATGACACTGTATTTCATTGTGTGAGAAAACGTCAGTGTAAACTATGATTTTAATCATGAGTTTTTTTTTAAATGAAGAATGTTTGGTGTAGCGATGATGAGAGATAAGGATAATGAGAGAGACCCCTGTGGGGGCTGAACACAACACTCCACATAAGAAATGTCAGTGGTTTCAATGTGTTAGTGGCAAAAGAGACGGAGAGAAATGGAAATCTCTGAAAAATATTTAAGAAATATAAAGAAAGTTCTCAATAATGGGGACTTGTATGTAAGTGAGAGCAATGAGTATAAGATGAAAACAAGTCTTTTTGAAATGGGAAACACTCAACAAGAAGCAGATTTGTAGGAAGGAGAGAAATAGTAAAGTTGCACTTTCATTCATTAAGATCTCCCCATCTGGGGAACATCCAAATGGAAATGTTCCCTAAAGCGTTGGATATTTGGTTCTGTAACTCAATAAGAAAACTGCCTGATAAGAAATAATAGGTTTAAGAGTCATTCGCTTTTAGAGGATAACTGGAGTTGTTAATGGAGGAGAAGGTCTATGGAATGTAGTGTCCAGTGAGGGAGAAGTGAAGTCTAAGGGGAGTCCTGAGAAACACCTACATCTAAGGGACAGATAGCTCCCAAACGATACCAGGGAGAGGCAGCCAAAGACATAGAGAAATCAGGAGAACTGGCTTCCATGGAAGCCAAAAGAAGAGTGTGTTTAAAAAAACGGGGGACAGAGTCAAAGATTTCCTCTAGAGGCAAAGTAAAGACAATGACTGAAGAATGTTAATGGAACTGAGCAAGAACCCTTGCTCCTGGGGAGGGCAGTTTTCATAGAGAAAGAGAATGGAAGCCAGATTACAACAAGCTAAACATTAAGTGAGACATGATGAAGGGAACAAGTGTAGACAACTCTTTTGAGAAACTTGGTTGTAAAGAGAATAAAGGTCAAAATTCAATAGATTTTGTGGATAGGGAGATATGTGTTGTTTGATTTAAAATGAAAAAGATATGGGACACTTGGGGGGCTCAGTCAGTTCAGCATTCAACTCTTGATTTCAGCTCAGATCATGATCTTGTGGTTCATGGGTTCAAGCTCCATGGTGGCCTCTGTGCAGAACCTGGTTGGGATTCTCTCTCTCCCTCTCTCTACCCTTCCCCTGCTCACGCTCTCTCTTTCTCTCAGAATAAATAAATAAACTTTAAAAAAATAGTAAAGAAATTAAAAAGACAAAACCATGTTCAAATGAAGATATAAGCTCCATGAAACCAACGATAGAAAAGAGAAAGGAAATAATCTATTCAATGAATAATCTATTTCCTGAAGAGGTGGGAAGACATGGCTGGAAGTACATAATAGGAAGAATTTGCCCAAGGTCAGAAGGGGCTCACCTCTTCCATCTTAGTAGGAGAGAAGAGGGCAGACGGATGGCATGGTTCAAGCACTTTAAAAGTACATTTCCTGTTGCTCTACAATATACCCAAGACCTGTAGTATTTTACCTTCCACAAGTTATATTCTGCTGGTAGTCCTGAAGTATATGAGTATTTTCCACCTCCATTAATTAATCATGGTATAACCTTCTGAAGACAGAGGCTCAATTAAAATAATTTCCCAGTCTCTTCATTGTACATAGCCATCCTCCATGAAGATACTTAAACTCATAAAACATCTGAGCAAGCGGAGGTGGTTTTTGTGGCTAGAAGATTTATGTCTCCATAGCATGGTTCTCATTTCCATAGTATGAAATATCAGCTTCCAAATTCCTCAAGATCCTCCTCCTTTGAGAAGGGGTTTTCTTTATTGTCATCTGGTGTCGTTCATACTGTGTTAACATCCATAAACCTGCAAAGAAATGGCATTCTTAAAATGCAATAGCTCACTAGAGCCAAAGAGAAATTATTAGAAATATCACGTACGCTTTTATACTTCTCTCTGGAAAATGTTCTCAGTTCCATGAGGTTTCAGTATCAATATTATAGAGATTTGTTTTTAAATTTTCAAAATTTCTGTACTATTCTCCAAAGGGACCCTTAAAGTGTACAGTTTCCTTTTTAAAATTCTGCCCTCGGCAAGCCAATTTAGTTTGGTTTGGTGTTTTAGTATTGTCAAATACTCCTTAAAAGGGAGAAGCATTAGGAAAACATACAAACTTTTTGCTTTCCCAGTGGTTACTTGATGTAGAACTGATCTCAAATGTATCTACAAATGTCTTTTTATAATTCTGCCTATATGAATGCAGTCCTGGCTGCAAGATACTTGGGAACTATGATGGGATATTCCACACCGAGTACTATACAAATGTCAGGGCTTAATAATGTAAAAGTGGGGGTTTGGGGGCAGACACCTGCGGCTCCGTTGAGCATCCAACTCTTGATTTCAGCTCATGTCATTATCCCAGGGTTGTGGGATCAAGCCCTGTGTCGGGCTTCGCTGGGCATGGAAGCTGCTTAAGATTCTCCTCCTCTCTCTCCCTCTGCCCTTCTCCCCCACTTGTGTGTTCTCTCTCTCAAATAAAAATAAATAATAATAATGTAAAAGTGGAACCACCGTTACCCTCCCAACTGCCTATTTCTTTGAAACCAAATGGGGTCTTACCACCAAGTAGATTACCTAAACAACACTACCCCTCTCTACTCCTCCTAGCGCCAACTTGAACTCACCTTCTCCTTCTATGTACTCTTTCCATTATCTGTAATTATGACTTATTTGTGTATATTTATGCTTTTCTAGTTTTTTTATCCTTACAGAAACTAATCTTTGTGACAGAAGAAACTGAGTTGACTCCCTTCTGTGTATTCCTAAGCATAGGTATAGTTTGGGCACTCCATAAGTACTTGCCTACTGACTAGTTGAAGATTTAGCCTTAAATATATGCAAATGAAATTCATCTCATTTTCTAACGCAGATTGGTTGGTAGTATAGCTGTGTTACACGAGATTTTGAGCATTTGTCCAACCCCCAGGAGAATACGTGGTCATGATCAGTTAAAATTGTCTACTGTAGAGACTTCAGGGATGGCGAGAGGAGGTAGGGAATCTGCAAACCTGTGCCAAGTATTTGACATCTGTCTTTCAGGGGATATTGAATAGTTGGTGAATTATAGATAAAAGGGTTTTAAGATATGATAATGTGTAGATTTTCCTCTAATTAGTTAGCATGATGAATTTAAACAGCCTTAAATATAGTATGTGTTTTGTTGATTGGTAGATTTGGTGGGGGTTGGGGGTGTAGAGAGTGGCTTCCGTCTCTTTAGTCTGACTAATTTTTGGTCACACAACCGTTTCATAAAATTATATTGGGATTATATGCATCCTGGTTTACAGTAGTTGTATTTTCTTGAAAGACATAATTTTACATAAGTAGATTTGTGTCTTGGTGAATATTTTCTATATAAACATTTTCTACCAATGTAAATAATTTGATTAGAAGTTATTACCTAGGGAGAAATCGAGTTTTATTTCCTTTTTTCTTTTGCTTAAGCTAAACAAAAATGTTCAACTTTTGTTGAGAATGAATGCAAGGTCAACAATAATGTTATTTTCAAAATAATACTTTTTTTTTAAGACAAAGCAAGTTGGAATGGTCTCTTTGTTCTTACAGTTACTGTCTCTAAAGCCACATTTCTGTTCTCATAAGATAGTTCCCATGAAAAGAAATTGAAGGGCTGTAAATTACATTAGTGTAAAGTCACAAATTAATCACTTTCTAACCTATTTTCTCTTGAACACTCTTTCTTTGTAGAAATTCTGCCACAAAATGCCTCACACCATTCAATTTTATAGGTTATTACTGCTTGTTTTGCTTGGTATTTTAATCCAAGTCATTAGGAAAACGCTGTCATTCCAGCTACCATTGTCCTGCTTGACATCAATAAGAAGATACTTTATTTATACTATCCAGGGTTATTTATTCCCTCCACAAGGTATATGCATTTTCTTTATTGATAAAATCCCCAGGGTCTTTCATTGATCACTTTGATGAAGGATGTGCCTTAAGGAAGAGCTGTGGACGATAGTTTTATCAAGCCATTTATGTAAGATTGCAGTTATATTTCCATTTGGGTTAATTGAATAAGAAAATGTTGGACGATGGTATGGACTAACATCAGAATTAATTTTGCTCTCCAACTGATTTAATGACCAAAATGTTCATATGCCTATTGTTTAAGAATGTGTTATATTTTAAATGAAACAAAGACTGTCATTGATCTCTCTTTTATTCCATTATACTATACATGAAAATATGTATTGATTTAGGAAAATATTTCAACAAGCAAGTTTTATAAAACAGTAAGCAATTAAATTCAATCAATTCCAGAGTTCAAAACTCATCTTTTACATACAAATATTGGTGCTAATTTAGTTGAATATCACCTATGATAGTATCATATTTGGGGAGAAAGATTTAAACATGAGGGCAGCACAGAATTTGGATCTAGTTGATATGAGAGGAAGTTTTTGTCAACTGCTGATGTAATGAAAGAAGAAGTGATGTGACATAGATTCTTTCTGCTCTCGGTTCCATCTGAAGGTACCCTCTTTTCCTGGTGCTCCGTGCAGGGCATCTGAGCTGGGTGACCCCTGGCCATCTCGGAACAAAGAAGAAGCACTTTCAACACCCATCAAGGACATCCACAGTCTCAACTCTTACACTTTGAATAACTCTTCTTTCAGTTCTATTGACTTTAATCTTAAGTTTTCTCAGTGTTATAGAATGGAATGTTTAGACTCCCCAGAATATTCCTCTCATGTAAAAAGCTCTCCCACCCCCAAAAAAGGTCTCCCCAAATGTTATCTCTTCTGTATTTCTATCAATCACTCTTTCTTCTTTGTATTTCATGGTTCAATTAGACCATCTCCTAATACCTCAACATCACTTTTGATTTGTAAACACTGATAAGATTTTTCGCTCTTTACCAATAGTAATGAGTTTCATGAACAAAAAGATAGTGTGTGTCCGTATCTATATTTCCAACAATTGGCCTAGTGGTCAGCACATGGTGTGTGCTAAATATGTTTATTAAAGCTATTGAAAGAAAGCTTTTCAAATTTCAGATCCAAATCTCATCACCTAGATGATGACTTGAAATAAAGCAATGATTCTTTTTGAGTATTGTCCTCTTTGTAAAATGAGGCTAATACGATCTCTCCAGGTTGTGAGGACCAAATAAAATAATAGTTAAGATGCAAGAATATTGTTATTTTTCTAGCTTCCCACAGGAGGAATTCCATCAAGATGTTCTAAGCGTCTGCTTGGTGGACTCTTATGCCTTGTTGGCCCTCAGCAGGCACTGCCTGCTGCTGTAAGTCTTCTTTCATTATCATTTTCTTAAGGCACCTGCCTGCTCTTTTGATTTCAAGCACTACCTTTTAAAAGGAAGACCCTCCAAGAACTACACTTTCGTATTCGGTCACTAACCTCTCCCCAGATTCATGTCTGTAAGAATTACATCCGAGAATCCCTAGTTGGACACCGTGGTCCTTCTATGCAGAGAAATTAAATGTCTGCCCCAACTCCGTATCCATCATGCCATTAGGTGATGAAGCCTGGCAGCCTGGGAACATCACCCTCTCCCTTTTCAGCCCACACCACACGCACGTCCACGCTCTCCCACACTTGGAATGCACTTGCGAATTGTTGATCCAACTGAGCTAAAGCAGGGGCTTCTGCTAGGCTTTTGTTTGGCAAGTGGAACCCTGGGTGGGGAGATAGGTGGAGTGGGGAGGAAGTGCTGGGAGAAGATTGGGGTGCGGGCTGGACTGTGTTAAGGAAGAGGAAAAGAAAGCTGTGATAGGGAGAGGAAATTTAAGAAAATGGGCAGAAATATCTTTTTAAAGCTTAGGAAAAGTTTGGCTTTTCTGAGGTAGAAAGCACTCTATGACCCACCTCGTGAAGCTCCCATGAATGCCTTAATAGAATATGTGATGCTTGTTTTTGGTGTTGAATTTGAAGTCTAGTGAAGAAGCATGAGATCAGGGAGTTGGAGGAGGCAGGGTCAAACACAGGCAGCTGCCTTTCTATCAACATTTGTTGCTTCTCTGGCCTGTGGTGCTTATTAGAATCATCTGGGGGCTCCTGCGTGGCTCAGTCGGTTAAGTGTCAGACTCTTGGTTTTGGCTTAGTTCATGAGTTCATGGTTTGTGAGTTCAAGCCCCGCTTTGGGCCCCATGCTGATGGCTCGGAGCTTGCCTGGGATTCTGTCTCCCTCCCTCTGTCCCTTCCCCACTCACTCTCTGGCTCACTCGCTCTCTCTCTCTCTCTCTCTCAAAAATAAATAATATTTAAAAAAAAGAATTGTGGCACCAGGGTAGCTCAGTCAGTTAAACATCTGACTCTTGATTTGGGCTTAGGTCATGATCTCACAGTTCTTGAGTTCGAGCCCCACATTGGGCTCTGGGCTGACAGTGCAGAGCCTGCTTGGGATCCTTTCTCTCCCTCCCTCTCTCTCTGCCCCTCCCCAGCTTTACTCTCCCTCTCTCTCTCTCTTTCTCTCTCTCTCTCTCTCTCTCTCATGCTCACAAAATAAATAAATAAATAAATAAACCTAAAAAAAAGAATCATCTGATTCCTCTCCCTCTTCTGACACCATCCTTACCAGCCACCAGAGTCTGACTCTCTGCCAGTATAATATGGCTCAAAATCTGCCCTCTTTGGGCTGTTTTTTCAGTACGATGCAGATTAATAATCTTAAATGCTTCTTTTTCCAATGTCTGTTCCTGCTTTGCTTTTTGGTGCTTACAAGGCCAGTCTTCTTTAGATGTAAAAAGCACTCAGCCTAGAACTCTGTGTTCACTTATCCAACAATTGATGTGCACTCCTGGCGGGCAGTACCATGCTGGAGGTACATGGCGCAGAAGAAAGGACCAAAGAACATTCCTGCAACTGAATCTCAGCTCTGCCCCACTAGCTGGGCGTCTTAAGCAAGTTACTTCCCCTAAGTAAACCGATGCTGTACAGGTTTTCTTCACAGCCTATAAGTTGAGTCTTCTTTTATTCCTTTGCCATATAGGTATTCATGTTCCAGAAAGATCTCTCAACATCTATTTGAAATTCTACAGAAGAAAAAATCTGGATTACTTTTTTAATGATTTCTAACTTCCCAGGAAAAGCAACTTAAGAATGTCTTTGATATATTTATATGCCAATCTTCCTTCAATTCTAATGGAAATTATGTATCAAATTGATGTTTGATATTTTCAAGCATATTTTCTAATCAAAATGTTTCTTTAATGTTTATTTTTGAGAGAGAGAGGGAGAGAGAGAGAGAGAGAAAGGGAGCATACACGAGAGTAGGGGAGATATGCAAGAGAAAAAAGGAAACAGAGGATCCAAAGTGGGCTGTGTGCTGACAGCAGCGAGCCCGATGTGAGCCTGGAACTCGAAAACCCCAAGATTATGACCTGAGCCAAAGTCCGACAAAAAATCTAAAGATTTTGTACACCATTTAAATTTCATTAACTCAGTCAGGAAGGAAAAGGCGACAGCTAGTGTGGAACCCATACACTGCAGAAGTTTCATATAAATTTATATGTTCTCACTGGGGGAAAATCAACGAAATATCCAAATGGATATTTTTGACATGGTCTCACTTTATCTTCTCAAGCCTTTATTGGATTTTCACATGAAGAAAACCAGAAAGGACATGGAGGAGGGTACTGGGCGTTATATGGAAACCAACTGGACAATAAACTATAAAAGAAAAAAATTTTTTAATATTAAAAAAAAGAAAAGAAAACCAGAAAGGATTATAGGTTAGAATTTAAAACAAAGTCTTTAACTTTATGATTATTCAGACTTAAAACAGGAAAAAAGTGTGTGTGTGTGTGTGTGTGTGTGTGTGTGTGTGTGCGCGCGCGCACAATGTACCGTCCATCCATGATTTGGCTGTTTCCTTATGGGGATCATGTAGCCAAGGCTCCACACGACTTCCTCAGGTGGCTTTCAACCCGACATGACATGGGAGGGAGGGCTGTTGGGCTGTCCAGGAAGGCACAAAGAGGGACAAACCAGGAGCTGGAGAGCGAGGGCAATTAGGGAGGCCCAGCCCAGAATTGGCCAGATCTGGGGAAAGAGCCAGGAGCCACCGTAAAGTTGAGTCTAGGTGGCTGCGTGTGAGTCATCTGAAATAAGGTGCATGTTTATATCCTTTGAACGAGAGTAAAGTGAGGGAGTGTGCTCCCCAGCCAGTCAGGAACCAGAAAGGATAATCTGGTGGGTGAAGCTCAGACATGCCCGTGACCCGGAGATGCGGCACTGAGAACAGCACTGCAGGAGACCTGGATTCCAAGGTGGCGCTCGGAATGTCAGGACTCTGACATTTGTGTCCCTCTGTGAATACCCACGATGGGAAGGCGAATGAAGGGCAGAGGTGAGGGGGATTCTGATTCTGAAGTAACAATGTTATGGCTTCATTGGTTCATCCAAGGTTAAAAGACTTTTCTTAAACAATTCTGTTACCCGACCCTCTAAAAAAACTTCTAACTTATCTTCGAGCTGCAATTTGTGACTCTTTTCATCCATGCAATGAAAGATGTGGGATCAGAAGTCAGAAAATTAAATTAGGTTCATTCACAGCCAAAGATCTTTTCTCCCGCCCCATGGGACCTGCCAAGTCAAAATTTCATCTTCCTTCTCCTTGCAGCATTTTTAGGTAAAGGGTAGTCAACTGATGGATTGCAGTAAGAACTAATCGCTAACAGGTGTATCAGCACTGACGTCATTCTATTAATGAATGCCACTGTGTGCTGTGCATCTGACACGTGCAAGTTACCTAGTGGGACAACATTGACTTTTTTTCCCCTTATGCCTTCCTCAGTGCAATTCAGATGCGTTTGGAGAGCGCCACTTGGAGATGGGTAGATTGTAATCTTTGTAGCATTTTCCTCTTGATTTATAAGGCTCAATTTCTTTTTTCAGTTATATGAAATATCTTCCCTAATAAAAGACCAAAGAGACAGTATTTTTAGCATCAGACACAGAAGGGCGATATGACAATATAAAAATTTCCTATGATCTAGCAAACATTTACAAATAAGGGAAATGAGGATTGCTCATCCAAGGTATTTTGTCCTCGATAGACTTGGTTAGTAAGGCAACTAGAAAAATTAAATATGAAGAAGCCACAGCACCTTTAGCATGCTTAACAGATAACCGAGTTGTGTCATTTATAGTAACAAATGTTTTCAGGCTGAAAAAAAATCTTTTTTCATTTTACTTGAGGAGAAGAGGATGTCTCCAAATATGATGGGGAATTACTTCTTTTGTTGGCAAATGAATTCAAACCTAAACCAATATTTAAATGGGCTTCAATCATGAATTGCAAATTGCAGCTGAAATGAGCATTGTTTTGCTGATAGTTTTGTCTGAAAACAATTGTCTTTTCCCCTACCAATATAGTGCATACTTGATTGTTTTTTTTTTTGGGGGGGTGGTTATTTTCTTCGTAACAAGCCAATATCTGAACAAATGAATTAACCCAGGGAGACCGTCGTGGTCCTGACCGTTTGACTTTCCTCTGTACAGAAGTGTCATCCGGGAACTTCGTTCTCGTGGCGGGAGCGTTCGGTGCCCTCGGTTGCACACTCCGTGTGGGAAGCCACAGTTCTGTCATTAAACAGGTGTCCCTAACCCCAGAGTCTCACTCAGGCTCCACAGCTGGCTGTAGCTGACACGGCCACACACAGTCGCTGTGAAGACCTGCGTCTCACAAGGCAAGGGACAAGCACGTGCTTGGCACAAACACACGCCTTCGGTAAAACCGTTAAGTAGACCGCATTTGCCCGGCACAGCCACACCCAAGAGTGCGCTTGCACCTGTAGGTATGTTTTTAAGTTATATTCCTAGGCTCTCGAGGCTCTTTCTGTGTTTGTCAGGAGAAACTGTTCTTGCCATCTAGAAGATGGGATAGATAGTTGGAATCCACGTACACACATGCACACACCCGTACGTGGCCAGAAGCACACGCTATGGTCCCCAGGCACCGCCTAGTCCACCTGCCGTGATCTCCTGAGGGTTCTGGACACAGACCTGCACGTTGATCCTCTCACATAACTAAAGATGCGTAGAGACCATGGGGTGCCTGGGTGGCTCAGTTGGTTAAGCATCCGACTTCGGCTCGGGTCATGATCTCACAATCCATGGGTTTGATCCCCGAGTCAGGCTCTCTGCTGGCAGCTCAGAGCCTGGAGCCTGCTTCTGATTCTGTGTCTCCTTCTGTCTCTGCCCCACCCCTGCTCGCTCTCTGTCTCTTTCTCTCAAAATAAAATAAAGACCTCTAGAAAAAATTTTTTTAAAAAAAAGATCCTTAGAGACCAAGGCAACTTGAGTCAAAACCTGAAATCTTGACTTGATTCAAATCTCGTATCTCATTTAGAAGATAAATAATTGCCTTAATTGTTGATGATTAAGAGGGGGGCGGGGAGAGGACTTTATTCTGGCAGTTCAAGCCCAGCCATGAGACTGAGTAAGGGAAACCATAGGACACCATAGGACACGTCTCATACTGGCTAAGGGCACAGGGCTTGTGGCTCATGTTAGAAACTAAATGTGGTCAGACAGAGCGCGCAGAGACTAAGCAGGCATCTACAAATATAAAAGGACCTAACAAGCCATTCTTACATTTGTGGCCGCTGATTATAGTGTAGGTTTTCTCTGCAGCCACTTTTGTGTGTTCATTCGGTGATTCACAAAGATGAATGTTTTTCGTACCGTGTTTGATTCCATTTCACGCAAGGCTGAAGTGTCTTAATCTATTATATATTCTTTATTTCACCTTATAGACCAGGATAGGATGGTTCATTTGGTACCATTCATTCAGATTGTCTTCAGTAGGCCTTTTTATTCTTTGGTTTTGGTTTGGTTTGTTTCATTCTGTTTTCCTGAAAGGAAGAGGCCTTTCTCAGATCTCTCCCTTAATTTTTCCAGTTACATTTACTTCTGATAGAGCTGATTCATAGCACTTTTCTGTATGGCTCAACCAAGGATCTATCCCTGAATCATCCAGTATTTTCTGTCATATTCTGTAATATTGGACCAAGGGGACTTAAAATGTGCACGTATGTGCACATTTTAGACATTAAAAACACAGTGCAGAACCTTTCCTTTGTACAAATAATGTAAGAGCCCCTCTGTCATAAGAATGACCTGCCTGTCTTTGTCATGTGCTTCCATTTACAAAAGGGATTCCTTGCTGTTTGTGCCGTGTATTTTAGAAAAGAAAGCTTGATACTATCTATATTTCATCCCACAAGGCCCCATCTGATCAGTTCAAGAGCAGTGAGGCTGAATCCAGCCCTGGAAATTACAAGTCCAACCGACTATTGTGACTTTAAGAACCTAATTTAAGACTACGTGAAATATTGCTTTGCTTCGCAAAATATCTATCCTCTAAAAGTACCAACCCATTCAGTTGCCAAACTAATTCTTCATTTTGATGTCATCTTTAGGGAGAGTAAAAGTGAACAGTGCAAAACTGAAAGTTTTTCAAACACAAATGGAGCCGGAACTGGAGATTTTGACGTCGGTAAACATTAGACCCACGAAGAAATTGTGGAGCTCTAAAAGGCTGCGGAGGTTTTAATAGAGGAAAATATATTGTTACCTCTCTGTCTGTAGTAACTCCACGACACAGAAGCTAACCGCCCTCTGCGTGAGGGAGACAGACAGGACCTCCTCCCTTTCTACCATGTGCAACCGTCACCATTTTTGAGAGTGAGATCTGTTTTTTTTTTTTTTAAGAGACAGAGAGAGACAGCATGAGCAGGGGAGGGTCAGAGAGAGAGGGAGACACAGAATCCAAAGACAGGCTCCAGGCTCTGAGCTAGCCGTCAGCACAGAGCCCGATGCGGGGCTCAAACCCACAAACCATGAGATCATGACCTGAGCTGAAGTCGGACGCTCAACCAACTGAGCCACCCAGGCTCCCCTACAGTGAGATCTATAAGTCGGTTTCTATTTCCAAGACTAAAATCTCCAACAAATAATATTAATTTCGAGCATTTCACACATTAAAACTGATTCAAAGCAAAGTAAGACAAGAGATTACAATACTTTGTTTTTTCTTGAGGATCTTCCCATGCATTCGGTCGTAGATTATCATGCCCTTATCTTTTAAAGTCCATTCTGGGAACACTTTTTAACTTAATTCTACACTGAAAACTATCACTCTTTCAGAAATCGACAATTCCATCAGAATTATAATTGTAGCCTAAAGATAAATTTAATTTAGTTGGGGCGCCTAAGTGGCGCAGTCAGTTAAGCATCTGACTTTGGCTCAGGTCATGATCTTGTGGTCGTGAGTTTGAGCCCTGAGTCAGGCTCTGTGCTGACAGTTCTGAGCCTGGAACCTGTTTCAGATTCTGTGTCTCCCTCTCTCTCTCTCTGCCCCTCCCCAGCTCATACTCTCTCTCTCAAAAAAAAACAAAAATAAATAAACATTAAAAAAATTTTTTAAAAAAGATAAATTTAATTTAGCAGATTATCAGACTGAATACTTTTAATATTAATCAAGGAGAGGAGTACCTGGATGGGGGGCTCAGTCAGTTAAACATCTGACTCTTGTTTTTGGCTCAGGTCGTGACCTCACAGTTGGTGGGTTTAAGCCTACAGTACAGAGCCTGCTTGGGATTCTGTCTCCCACTCTCTCTGCCTCTCCCCCACTTGCTCTTTCTCAAAATAAATAAATAAACAGTAATATACATATTATCAAGAAATATAAATACATACACACACACACACACACACACACACACACACACATATATATAAATCAAGGAGGACCTGAGTTGAGTACAACTATATTCAGTCCAAAACAATCTACTCAGGCCAGGCTTCCCTCTATCGGTCTGGATAGCCATGTGTCAGCACAGCTGTAGGGACCATGATCAGAGAGGACAATGAATCAGAGGGTTGATAGAGTTCTGTCCTCTCTTAGCCTTTCTTTGTATCTATTCCTTGGTGACCTCAATCAGTCTCCCCGCTTCAACACTGTCCACGCACTGGTGCCCCGTACTTGACCCCGCTCCACACTTCTAACGCCTTAGTCCAGCCTCCTAATAAGCAGCTGCTTTGGGTGGCCAGTGGGCACCTCACTGAACACATTCGAGACAACTCTTGACTTGGCCCTGGACGTTTTCTGCCCCACATCTAGTCAACAGGACCGCCATCCACCCGCTCACCAAGAACTAGACAGTCCTCTCGCAGCCTTCATTTCCTTCACCTCCTACCTCCAATCTGATGGTAACAAGTCAGTGTTCTACTCCGTTATCTGGGTGAATCTGGACATTCCTGAGTCCTACCAGACCCTCTAACCCGGATCGCTACATCAGCTTCTAAGAAGTCTCTGTTTCCACTACTGTCCGTTCCCACTTCAGTCGCCAGAATGATCTTTCATAAAATTAAATGAAATTGTGTTACTCCTTTGCTTTAAAAGCCTCCAATGACATCCCACTACGTTTAGAATAAATTTCAATGTCCTTATCCTTTCACATAAGACATCACATCATCTGGCCCTTTACCGAGTTCTTTGGTTCCATCCCCCCTCTTTCTTATTCAATGTTCACTGTTCAACATCCTCCCTTCCACCAGACATCTTAATTTCTTCACACTCCAAGCTCGCTCCTGCCTCTCCGCCTGGAACATTCTTACCTTGGTTCTGAACATGGCTCTCTTCTCCTCTTTATTCAGATTGCTGCTTCAGCGCCTCCTTCTCACAGAGCGATTCTTTGATCGCTCTAAGGCTCCAGGCCTATGGGCCCTGACACACTCTGTTCCCATGCCCGTTTTATTTTCTTCTTAATATCCGCAACCATCTGAAATTTAGAATATTTACAGTACATACATCTAGAATATTTATACAGCTGTTTCCTTAGAAGTTGTAAGACTCGACCAACTACAATGGCGGCACCGTGAGAACAGCGAGTCCACCTTGTTCAAAGTTGCCCTCATTCCCAGAAGGCGCTCAGAAAGGATTTTTGAATGACTAAGTTCGAAACCCTCATTTACATAAAAATACTCATTCAGTATTTATACATACTGATTTCTCCACTTCTTTTCACAAAGGATTTGAAAGCTTTAAGCAAAAACATATACAAGAGAGGTCAAAAATAAAAATCTAGCACCAAAGAAAGATATATTGGGGAAAAAAACGTAAGACGCTCGGTTACAACATTATCATGAGAAAGTAGGAAAGTACACTGTGCATTAAGAGGACCAAACTTTTCTTAAGATTAAATTCTAACAAAGTTCTCCAGGGAGCTTTCACACAGGAAAGGACAATGTCGACAGCAATATTTGTAAAGCAAATGCAATGGTCCTTTTCAAATGCCTGTTTCTTTGATAATGGCCAAGGGCCCAAATTAAAATGCAATACAATGAAGGGGAATCATTAAGGGGCTGAGTTAATACGCTCCAAGAATATAGTATCTGGTGTCCTTACTTGAACCAAGAAATGACTCGCATCTAGAAACTTCACCTAATCACATAGTCAGCGTTGTTTATTGCTATGAATTAAGGTGATTTCAGCAATTCAGTGAAAACCTTGCATTAAAGAAACAGGAATATAAACACGCCTGTATTTATCCTGCTCCAACGAGAAGGTCCTCCGTCTGCTGGGCGGGGTGCGAGCCTCCGTCTGCCATGGCCCTGGAAGAAGGCGCGTTATCTTCTCTCATCAATATTCTTCCACAGGTTTTTCTATTCTCTATTAAAGCTTGCTCCTGGGACACTTTGTACTGTTAACTCCTTTTATCCCATTTCTCTTCTTGGTCTGTGGTCTATCTTCAGTCTTAGTTTACTTACCTGTAACATTTTTTAAAAATAACTATCATTACTAAAACTGCTAAAAAAAATATCGAGTTGCCATGTACTTTATCTTCTCAAAACTGATACTAAATCATTGTCACTACAGATATTCTGTCACCTATGGTGACATTCAGGAGTTGATGTAGAGCAGAACCAGAATTTAATTTGAGTCATATTAAATGTTCCTTTGACAATATTTTAATCAGGTCTAATTTTAAAGGCATTTTTGGAAAAGTTTTTCTGGAAAGTCTTTGGTGAGCCTCAGGTGAAAGCCGTGGTCATTTCTACTAGGATCCTCCCCGCCATAATGGATCTTCAGGAAGCATTCACAGTGGGGATGCCTGGGGGGCTCAGCTGGTTAAATAGCTGCCTCTTGGTTTTGGCTCAGGTCATGATCTCAGGGTTCAGGGGATCGAGCCCCATGTCGGGCTCTGTGCTAAGAGTACAGAGCCTGCTTGGGATTCTCTCTCTCTTCCTCTCTCTCTGCCCCTCCCCAGCTTGTGCTTTCTCTCTCTCAAAAATAAATAAATAGATAAATGCACTTTAATAAAAGAAAAAGTGTTTCTCACTTTTTCCCTGTGAAATTGTTTTTTGTTTTACGTGTTAAAACCAGAATCCTTTGAAGGATGAGCTTCTGTAATTCTGGCCCAGGTGGAAACACATTCCAGTGTTTACAGACACAGCATCTCCCCTTCCAGCAACAGGCTTCCTGGAAGAACCGAGACCCTTCTAACTGCTGCGAAATCACCCCCAAGACAGTCGACACGCGCACCCCCAAGCAGAATGGCGAGCAGTGTCTTCTGCGCTCCTCGCGACTTTGTAGAGGGCAGCGAGACGATGACAAGAAGGGCACCCTCGGTGCCAGGCAGGGAGGTTCTAGAATGTTGCGGGGACAGGGGGAGGAGGCTGTCACAGTCATGTGCCCCGGAGAAAAATGTCCCCTTGTACTTTTCATTCAGCTGTCACTGAGAATCAAAGAATGCATTGGTAATTGCTATTGTTTGTAGGATTTTTTGTGGCTCGCAACCAGATGACCACCCTTTGCTGAAAACCTCATTGTATCAGGTTTCCTCAGCCCCTTTCCAGGACAGCTTGTGTTCTTTTTGTTATTGCACAATTTGTGCCCCCCGCCGCCAACATTTTTTGCTACCACGTTGCTGGATGATTCTAATATTTGCCATCAGTAGAAATACTTCCTCATAATGTAAGCACAGAATTCCAAGGACCAGAGGACACACACCCCTTAATGTAAGTTGTCTGACGGCGAATCTGAACGGTGCCCTCCTGCAGCGACCCCGACCCCCTGTCCTATCAAGCCGTAGAATTCCCAATTTCCGACTGAAGTCCAGATCTAATCCAAAAATCTATTTGACATCTTACGACGATTAGATTTTCTAATAATCCTGAATAAGTAACGACCATACCCACTTCTAGACAAAGCACATGCCCGTCTACCAGCTTAATGCAAAACCAAGCCCCTGGCTTGTTCCCGAAGAGACCAGAACCTAAGAAGTCACTCGAATTTTCCCTGTATGGTGTTTTCCTAGCCCTAATAGAGAGAGAAGCACATATATAAAAGAAAAGTTTCCCCCGGACACTTCCTGTCTGAGAACTGATACAGTCTAGTGTGGCCTGGACACTGACTCTAAGGTTCACCCGAATCTCTGGGTCTTTTTAAGTCGGCCAGGAGAATGGCACTTGCCCTCAAACTCCAATTTCTCTTTACACCCCAGCGTGACGCAAATGACATGACTCATCATTTCAAAAGATCTGAAAGCACTTTCAAATACAGATTGTCCCTTTAAAAAAAGAGTGTCCAATTTCCCAGTTTCCACAAAATGCTGCTATATTCATTTGTCGTGTTCATTCCAAGTATGTAGGGCCAAAGTCGTAGCTAATTGGCTCACGATCGCCCATAGAAATCCTCTTCGGCTGTGGTTGTGCAGGAGGAAGTCATGGCTTAGTTTTGATTAAGGAGCCTCGGCCTTTTAGAAGCAGGACCCTGAGCAGCCGGAAACGAACCCGGCCCCCCGGCCCGGAGCATGCGATCTGTGCCAGGTTCACAGGCCACGTTTCGAGCACATGATCGCACCCCTTGGCTCAGGGTGGTCGGGGGGAGGGCACTGAATGCCAGGCCAGGCGGACTTAGCAGCCCAGCAGCGGTTCCCGCGGTTCCTGGCGGCAGCCCTGGGGCCAGGCCAGCTCACACAGGTTAACGGCTCCTCCGGGGCTCCCCCGGGGTGCCTCCCCGGTGCCAGCTGAAGTTGGAGGCAGAAAAGGCTGTTGTTGAAACCCAAGAGAGTCCTTTTGTGCCAAACCACCATCACACCTCTTTTGTCCCTCTCAAAAGGGAAGTGACGGCAGCTGGCTGGTCTGAGGCCAGGCGTCCCCACGGGGCTGGTCAGATGACAGGTTCCTTCCCCATGGGCAGTTTCGACCACAAGGGATGGCAGTGAAGGCCCCTCGGCCAGGACGCATCTTCCGGGACCACCACCGGTGGCGTTCTCCAGGGGCCACAAGGTGACCAGTACACATTGCGATCATTACATTGTCCAGCACCCAAAATACAGTCACCCTGCGTGTGTCCGCTTATCCATCATGTACGCTGAAGTGACAGCTAATGAAACAACACAGAGCTGGGACAAATAAGAACAGAGAGGCAGGAAGACGGACAGCCTACCCGGCGGCTGCACCAAAATGTGCCGTAAAACTGAACTTGCCTCACACCCGTTGAAAAACAAGAAGCAAAAAATCCGGGGGTTTTTGCCCACTGACTGCCCGTAGTGGTGCTTGGCTGGGAACTAACGCGCGTGG
Organism: Helogale parvula; assembly: GCA_004023845.1. Classification (NCBI taxonomy): domain Eukaryota; kingdom Metazoa; phylum Chordata; class Mammalia; order Carnivora; family Herpestidae; genus Helogale; species Helogale parvula. The sequence goes on along the minus strand of PJEM01000341.1, from coordinate 31,188 downwards.
AAACGCCGAGGGGCCTCGTACGCAGCCTCTCCGTGTAGTCGGAGGCGAGCACTGCATTTTACTGCTTTTAAAAATCACACATATTAGGAAGGAACTGGATTAATATAGCTTTTATTGGAACTTCTGAAACCATAGCCCTGCACTCTTCAGGTCCTTGCGCCTTCTCTATTCTAATGAGAAACCATCCATGAGCTTGTGTGTGAATCACTATGTTTTGGAGTGTTTGTGGCTCCTCCACTGGCTTCCCAATATTCAATCAAAATCTTTAGTAGCTTACCTGGAAGAAACATGCCTTTCCCGTGGGTTCTCAGGTATTTTCAACAAGTATCTTGGATACATTTTTAGAGTATATTAATTTCCCTCCTTAGCCTTTTGATTCTTTGGCTAAACACCCCATGAGGGCATCACTGAAAGCCATAGTGTGAAAAATCCCCATTACTGGTCCATTGTATATTGCCGTCCTCGGGACCCACATAGATAAAGTACAGGTACCAAACAGAAGCGACAGATCGTTGTTGGCATGTGATATAAAGGCAGAAATAGAAATACCACAGGACTCAGACCTCCAGGACAGCTGAGACATGATCATTTAACAAATGAGTATGTATTCATAGTTATTTCTACGGGAGACAGGGACACCTGAGTTGGAGTCTTTGTAATTTACTTCCCAAGCGACTTTGCATAAATTTCTTAACTTCTTGGTACTTCTTAAAATGGGATGATAGGGGCACCTGGGCGGCTCAGTTGGTTAAAAGTCCAACTTCGGCTCAGGTCATGATCTCACAGTTCATGGGTTCGAGCCCTGCATGGGGTTCTGTGCTGACAGCTCAGAGCCTGGAGCCTGTTTCGGATTCTGTATCTCCCTCTCTCTCTCTGACCCTCCCCTGCTTGCACCGTCTCTCTCTGTCTCTCAAAAATAAATAAAAAACATAAAAAAATTTTTAATGGCATGATAATAATACCGGCAATTATTACTGTTACTATTAATATTTTGTTGAAGATGGAGTGAAACAAGGCTTATCCCTGGTATCGGACAGCCGCGTCCATTCCTAGAAAACCTCATGACCATGGCAGTAGTTTGTGTTACTTCTCGAAACCACAAAGGGCCCCCAGGTGTGTCTTCGGAACCTGCTTCCCAAGACCCCAAGCTCCGAGCAACAAGTGACTTACGGGCGTGATTAAGGCCTTGCTTGTGTGAGATAAGCCATCCTCTACTGTTACTGGCAAGCATTCTATCCATTCTTGAATATTCTACAAGGCTGTTGATCACTGAGCATGTGCCAGGCACCTATCTCCAAGCAAGGCAGGGACGCTGCCCTCCCAGAGTTTAGTCTCGGGGTAGGAAAGAGACAAGCAAGGGGACAAACTGAGGAGCCGGAAATGTCAGAGGCGGAACCGTTCCGCAGAGAATAAGATGGAGAGAGGAGGTGGAGGCGACGTGGGAGGGGGCGCTGATGGAGAGCGTGGTGTTTGGTGGCGAGAGCCCACCCGAGGAGTGTGGGGCAGCGGAGGGTACGCCTGGGGCAGCCAGGGAGAGAGCCTGGTGGAGGGGCTGGGCTCTCTTTCTGAGAGCCCTGACTGAGCCTTGAGATCGCATCTCAGTGTTCCAGCCTGCGATCTTTCTGCGCCTAAATTCCGGCTCAGCCACTGTCCCGTTGTCAACTCGATCCTTTATTTTTCAACTAGTTTATCTCCGAGGGGCAATTCACCAGTGCTTGCTTCCTTCAAGGGCTCACAAAGAGGTTTCTAACCTGTTGACAAGAAGGAGATGTAATTAGAAAAGGGTCTGGCTCTTAACAAAAGGCCCATAGTGACCCTATTACATCCTTAGCAGTCACTTAGCAACCCGGCCACCCCACCCAGCACCGCCGCCTCAGGGTGTTTATCTGACCAAATGAAGACACCAATCTGAAGAGATGTATGCGACCCTCTGTGCCTTGCAGCATTCTTTACAGCTGCAAAGACAGGAGGCCACCTGCATGCCCTGAGGGGCGTGTAGCTCAGTGTATGTATGTGTGCGTATAAACACACGTACAATGGAATATTCCGCAGCCATAAGCAAGAACGCAGTCTTGTCATTTGTGACAGCACGGATGCACATACAGGGCATTCTGGTAGGTGAAATAAGTCCGAGAAAGACTAACACTGTATGATCCCCCTTATATGTGGAATCAAAAAAAAAAAGAAGAAGAAGAAACAGAACGAAACAGAAATGACTCACAGATACAGGAAAGAATATGTTGGTTACCAGGGGGAGGAGGGATTAGGGGTGGGTGAACCAGGTGAAGGGGATTAAGAGGTACAAACGTCCAATAATAAAATAAGTTAAGTCATGGGGATGTAACGTACAGCAGAGGAAATCGAGTCAATAATACTGTAATGACTTTGTATAGTTACAGTGGTAACAAGACTTATCATGGGGATCCTTTAATAATGTATAGAAATATCAAATCACTCTGATATACACCTGAAACTAATAGAATATTGTATGTCAATTATACTTCAATAAAAAAAGTTTTTAAGCCTGGGTCACAAGCAATATTAGAGAGGAGCCTTGAAACTATGAGTGAGTAGATTGTTAGACTGTGCTAGAATTATGCCCAGTGCGTGGGTGTGGGTCTGTGTGTGTGTGCCTCTGTGTGCTGCTTCTTTGTTAATTGTTTGACCTATTCAGATTGAAACAGCCACAAAGCAAGAAAATTCTAGAGCAATAGGAAAACATGAAAACTTGATGAGGTTTTGTGATAATTCTAAGAAACAGAATTCTATTGATAAAATCAAATTGGTTGGAATCCCAAAGCATTTTCAAGTTCCAGAACAAATGTCTAAATGTCTAACCCCGAGGGGCTTGGGGATATGGGATGGTAATCAAGTATGGTCCATCCATACCCTCTGACCTTACAGGAGAGGAAACTGAGGCCCAGAGAATTGACATACTTTGTCGAAGTTCGCACAGAGGCAGTCGTAAAATCAGACCCAGGATGAATTCGCCCTATCTCCTGGCCCATTACTCTGAACTGCATTCTAAATTTATAAATATAATGCGTGTTATCGGGGCCAGAGTAATATTAGAGGAGATTACAGTAGCATAAAACTATCTTCCCTCACCAGGTGCCTTCCTAAGCCTGACATTCTGCTATTAGGTAAGCGTTCTCTGGGAAAGCGTATTCCCCAGTTGGTCTGCTGCTCAAAGGGAAGTGGCGGTGGAGATGCCCCACCCAGCGACAGGCCACACGGAGCTGGAACAGAAGAGAGGACCCTACGGGTTCCCGGAGCCGAGTCCCTGAAACAGCACCCCAGGGTGGGGTGCCGTGGGTGGAGGACGGCTCGGGCGCAAGGCGAGGCGGGGTGGGTGACAGGACGGAAGTGAACGACAGCATGTCCCCTGCCCCCCAGCTTGCTGGGCTCTGCCTCCGCACGGAGCCTGCCCTAATAGGCAGCAATTTGAACATCGCCGTCAGCAAACCGAAAATGCAAATAATAAAAAAAAAATCTCATTCATCATGTAATATTTCTAATCTGGAAACTGACATCTGAGGTTTTTAGGAGGCTGCTTTGGAAGAATTTCCTGTTGGTCTCCAGAGACCCTGAATCAACCTCATTAATGACCAGAGGTTTGCCTGAAAGAGAGAAGGCTGAGGAACGGGAGCAGGGGTAGGAAAAGACCCCGAAAAGGCTGCTTGCTTTAGGGAAAGACACAGCGATCAAAACAAGTAGCCCCATTGAAGTAGAACTTCACATTCCACCCGTAAAAAAATCCCAACAAAATGCCCCATTGTTATTTGTTGTTTTGCTACAATTAATAGACAAAGCAATTGTTGGGCAAGACCAGAGCTGCCCTGTCGGCACATCGTCCAGGTTCTCTGGCTTAGGAGTGGGCTCGGAGGGGCTTAAGAAGTGTGGGTGGCCCACCCAAGGTCATTCATTCTCGGGAACAGGTAAACAGGGTTTCCTGATAAGCCTCGGGTTAATCAAGTGGCGACTGTAATTGAATTGATCCAAGGACAGTGAGAGCAAGGCTGTTCTGGAATCTTCCGTGGAGCAGTCGCACAGCACCACTCCCAGCTCTGCCGGGGCCACCGCCCCCGCCCTGCCCTCGTGTCCCCACCCCGAAGGCCAGCACTGTGTTTAGGAAGGAAGACAGTTCCAGCACGTCACGGAGCTGGGTGGCCTGCTGTCTGCCGGGGTCTTTAAGCACGGCCCAGGACCGCAGAGATCTCCAGGACTGCAGAGATCTCCAGCCTCACTCTCTCCCTGATGTCTATTGTTATCTTAATGCCTCCTTTTTCTCATCGACTCTTTAATTATGCAAACCGCAGGCTTTCTAAGGCTGGTTCTCCATTACCTGTCAGAACAGGGCTTAGACAGCACAAAAGAAAGAACCCATCACACTGAGAAGTTAATAGTTAACCTTGACTTAAACCCATCATCAACCAGGGCATGTGAAGGACCCCACGTCCATGGCAACATCCGACTAAAATAGCACCTCCCCCTAAGACCGGATTTTGCCTGACTGTGCCTTTAAATGCTACACAAGGACAATTGTTACCATTGCTTGGGACAGCTCAGGGAAGGACGGCCCACGCGGGGCAGAGCGGCTGGGGCCTGGATACCGGAGGACGGGTCAGGCCTGGGGAAACCAGCCTGGCCTTCCTTGATGTCAAAGGGTAGGGCAGGGGTTTCCCAGCAGGCAGGTGGCCTGAGGCCAGGTCCCTTCCATGCTGAGGAATGAGCGGTAGCCACTCGGGGCTGGCCTCCAGGCCCCTGACTCGGTTCTCCGGGCCAAGAGGGGGTGAGCGTCCTGGGCAGGAATACAACTTCCGTCCCAGGGACACACACAGAGACAGGTCAGACCCAAGGTCATCCAGAGATCAGACCAATCTGGTCACCTGAGAAGCCTGACTCTCCTCGGAACCGAGAAGGCACTGATTGTACTGAAGTTTTAAATCGTAAATAGTCGGATCTATCACTATTAGCTTTGTATCTTCCTCGATTGCTTCAATTCTTCCAAAGTCATTATCCTTCCAGAGCCTCATGTACTGTTCTCCTTTCTGCTAATTTTTCTATGAATTTTTAAACATATTTGATTTTAATTTTCTTTTCGTACACGGGAGAAGATGGGATCTAAATTAATTTTTCTCTAATGTGCCATATCTCATAATCATGTACCAGTTAATCCACCCCCACTGTTCCGTAACGCCTGCTTTACAGCACATCACATCTCTACTCATAACTTGGTCTATCTGCACCCATTCCATAAACACACAGAGGCCTCACCAAGTGGCAAGTACCGTTCTGACTGCTGGAGACACAACAGTGAACCCCTAGGCTGAGATGTCCGAGTGATTTTGGTCGGAGGAAATAACACACAAATCACCAAACTATGGAATCTACTAGAGAGTCATAAATTCCATGAAGAAAACTCAGACAAAGAAGGGGAATGGAGACTTCCAGCCCAGGTGGGCTAGGTGCAGGTTAAAGTCAGGTCAGGGAAGACGTCACCAAGATGGAGACATGCGACAAAGACCCAGGGGTCATGGGCACATGAGGGGACCCCTGTTGCAGCTGATGGCAAGCAAGCACAAAGGCCTTGAGGCATGTTCAGGTTACTCACAGAGGCCATGGCGGCTGGACCAGATGAAGGAGAGACGTGGTAGGAGAGGAGATCAGGATGAGGTGATCGGCAGTTCAGGTAGGCTGACTGTGTGGACATTGCCGGGTACCCTGAGGGAGATGGTGGATCTGTTTCCTAGGGAGGCCCGATCAAACTACCACGACTCGGAGGCCACACGTCTGAAATAAAAGCTTTGGTTCGTTCTGGAGGCTTGGAGGGAGACTCTGCTCCATCCCTCTCTCCCAGCTTCTGGTCCGTAAAGGCAATCCTTGGCATTCCTCGGTTCATAGACTCACCACCCCGACCACTGCCTCCGTCTCCATGTGGCTTCCTCCCCGCTGTGCCTCTGTCAGTGTCCTTAATTTGATCACATCTTTATTGTTTTTAATTTTTTTATGTTTTTATTTATTTTTGAGAGAGAGAGAAACAGGAGGGTCAGAGAGAAAGAGACACACAGAATCTGAAGCAGGCTCCAGGCTCTGAGCTAGCTGCCAGCACAGAGCCTGATGTGAGGCTTGAACCCACGGAACCATGAGATCATGACCTGAGCCGAAGTCAGACACTTAACCGACTGAGCCACCCAGGCGCCCTGATCACAACTTTAAAGATCTTATTTCCACATGCATGGATACTGGGGTTAGGACTTAGACCTATCTTTTGGGAAGACACAATTCAACCCTGGACAGATGGGCAGCCATCAGAGGTCTTTGAACACAAGAGAGAAAAGAGCTGATATCAGTTAAGGATCCCTCTGGCTGCCGGTGGGTATGCATAAGAGGGCCAGGGCAGAAACAGAGACCAGTTAGGAGACTGCACCAGGTATGCAGGTGAGACATGATCAGAAGTGGTGGCGATAACAGCTCCGTAAAAGGTAGAAATCTTCGTTATAGAAGAGGCTGATTCTGCTCACTTAATCAGTCCCACTGATTTAAAGGGCTATATATTGTTTTACCACGATCAAACCATTTGGATTGCTCTTTCTCTATGTTTTTAAATATCTGATAGAGCTAATCTTTCCTTCTTCCTTTCCCTTCTTCCCTTCTTCCTATTTTCCTTTTCCTAGTAAGAGAGAACCTATTAATTTGCATGAGAATATTTTACCTTCTCATTCAGCTATATGTGTGTGTGCACCTATAGATATATATAGTTTTTAGATAGATGATTGATTGATGATGTGTTTGTTAATTATTCATCATTTATTATCATTTTTAAGATATTTTTAAAATGTCCTTTATAACAAATACAGACCCCTCAATAGGTCCATTCCCAAGGGTTTCTTAGCAAGCAGAGGAGGATTGATATTGTGGTCAGGATATCACATATGCAGGTGGCTGCTGATAATTAGCAAAGCTATTAATTTTGGTATGTTTATTTCAGATCAAGCATTTTATAGAATCATTTTATTAAACCTGATTATTTTTGCTGACTTCTCTGCATGTTCTGGTTTTCCATTATGTTAAGTGCAAATAATGATCCTTTCTCTCTTCCCATCATCATACCTCTTTATTTTTTCATGTCTCATTGCATTAACCAGAGTTTTCAGAATGCTATTAAGAAACCATCCTTGTTCCAATTTTTAAACAGAATTTAATTTGTCTATCCATTAGGCACAATATGGGCTCCTATTTTCCACGACTTTATCATGGTAAAGAGGTAGCCTCTATTCCTAATGTTTTAATATTTTGAGGAACATTACCAAATGTTATCCGTTGTCTTGTAGACATTTATTCGTTTCAATTCAACTTACTGATGTTGTTTGTTGAACTAGTAAAATGCTCTCATGGCGAATCCTTCTTGCCTTGTGCCACATCGCTTCCAGAAATTTCCTTTAGATGGGCTCAGAGAAACATTTCAGGGTGTTCATTTTTGCATTTCTGTGTTTCTTGTTAAAATTAGGCAGCTGCTTCATTTGGGTGACATCCTCCTTAAAATCAATATTCTCGTATCTTATTTGCCATATTTCGATGATTGTGGCACCCTGGGAGAGGACCTCGGAGGACCGCCTACCAATGACTTTTATGAACGCTTCTGGAAAAAACACGATAGCTTTCTGTATCAACATCATTATAAAGACGCATCTATGAAATGGCTCTAATAACACCTCCCGCTCCGGTATAATACAACACGGTCTTTGTCTCCTGGGAACTAACGGCCACTGGCAGATTGCATCTTACAGTGTAAAGCCGTCTCCACATAGATGATCACAGGACAGCATAATCGTGCCCCTGTTTACAAATGAGGAATCTGACCGAGATTGGGAACTTGCAGAAAGTCATCTAACAGAGGAAGGCAGGTGAAGCAGACCCCGAGCCGAGGCGGACTCAGGGCTCTCTCAACGCGCCACACGGAGTCAACGTAACACCTACAGTATAAATAAAAGCTACAAGAGCAGTAACTTCTCTGCGGAGAGGCTGAAAAAGGTTCTTCTGACAGCTCCATGCTCCCGGGTGCCACTTCCCATCCGCCATCGGCCCCACTTGTGTGAGCCCCTGGCTCTTTGGACATTCGGGCCCGAGCCCTCCTGCTCTGCCATCCGCAGACTATCCCGCGGTGCCAGGCTGGTCTCAGCATCCAGCTCACAGCTTCCTCCCCTTCCCAGGTCCTCACCTGGGTGGTCTCCATGTCCCTAAGGCAGGCCCGCCTAAGACATCTTTTACTTTCCGGGTGTGATCACCTCCATCGATCATTTGACATCACTTCAGCCACCTAGGCCCATGGCCTCACTTTGAACCTTGGAAGGACCTCTCCTCTGCAGCACTCCTTCTCACCTGTCATCCCTTGTCCAGACTCTTCCTTGTCCCGTCTGTTTTGGCCCATCCCTACACAGACTGGGCCACATGGTTGGTCCTTCATACAGTTGAGGCCTTTCATCGGACTCCCATTCATCCCAAGGGCAGGTGAGGGACGGGGTGGGAGACCGTGAAGTTGGAGGCGGTAGGAGAACCAGAAATCTCTGCGGAGCTATATCGTGCCGCGTCCCCAGGGCCTGGGGGACATAGCAGAATTTCCGGTTGGAAGAGGGGGGGGCCTGTGTTTCTGATGAATGTGCGCCCTTAACATCCGACAGCTCCGGCCCAGCCCTGAGTTTGTCCGTGGCCTCCAGCCTACACTGGGGCTCTGCCCTTTCATTCCTTCTTCCGGTGTCACGTGCACCGCCCTCCGGTCCCCAGGCACTGTCACAGCACTCAGGTACTGCTATTGCCTGCCGGCCATCATCCAGAACCTCGGTGGACCCCTTGGCCAGCACCGTCCAGGCCTGGGCTCTGTCCTGCTCTCAGCCTGGTCCTTTGCCATCCGGCTGGGCCTCATTTCCTGCCGCAGGGAGCCCCCGTCAAGTTCCTACATTGGTCCAAATTGGTCTGGTCCCTATGAGGCTTCAGAGCCAGTTTACAAAGAACAAAGGCCAGTTAGTCTCTAACTCTGCAATCATTCAAAGTTTAGTCTTTAAAACGCAGAGATTTTTCTGCCTCATCTACCCACAGCTCAGCAACTGTATTTCTCCCGCTATTGTTATTCTATTTCTGTTCCTAATTGCTATTATAGAAAACCGTGCCTGGCTGATGCTTTGGGAGTTGCCAATCTGTGGGCTCCCTTCAAATGTAAATGTGTTATGCAAATGTCTTGTGGGGCTGGGAGTGGGATACTGTGGTCTTCCCTGGATTGAGACAGGAAAAGAATACTTTCTGGGATGGCTGAGAAATAGAAGACAATTCTCTCCCCTCCTGATTTAAATACACACTGTTCTGAGACGGTTCCTGTCTCCAACTTCCTCTCCCACTCCAGCAGCTGAATTTAAAATACTTGCTACAAAATACTGCTGCCTAACTGTGTCATGGTCACTCCTTCTGGGGACAGGGGCAAGCTGGTCAGCTGAACTCCCTCCCCCAAGGGGGGCTCAGTGTGTTGGGGGTAAGGTAGACTCTGCTAGAATCTGGGAACCTCGGGTTTCTTTTTAATATGGGAACTCGCCTCTCTAAAATACCGCATTGAAATGTCTCAGTCACTGTGTTATCAGCAAGTCCTTAAAACATCAGCGCTAATGGAGACCACACCATTCAGAAGGCAGTTACAGGTCACTGTAGCTATTAAGAGTCAGTGAAGGTGCCCTCTTCCCAGGAGGTTTCAGACATTGGAGCATGGGGTCTGTCACCAGAACTTTCTGCGTCCCAGCTCTCCCAGCTCCTGTGCCCGCAGCCTCCCCTCCCGCCTCCCCTCCACCCAGGTCCATCTCCCTGGCGCCCACCTCCCCTGCTTCCCACCATCACCGGGAGCAATGTGGTCCAAAAGAAAGCTTCTGAAGTAACAAGCCCTCAAACCCACTGGGACGTTGACTTGGGACTCCCCGTGCTGTGCCGGGCTCTCTTCCGGGCACGGGCAGTATTTACTCACGTGCTCTGAATTCCTCAGGAGCTTCTGTGATCAATACTGCACTTGGCCAACGTTTCCAAGATGGCGGGGGCGGAAGTTACCGGAAATGCGTAGCAGTGTATCCTGTATAATCTAAGGTAAATTAAATTCCAAACCACATGAAAGTAGAGGGGCAAATCAGAAAATGCTGGGGAAACGGCCCGAGCCCATGACATTTGGCTGTTTGTTTTGCACACTGCCCTATTATTTAATATTCCCTGCAGCTCCAACTCTACCATTTTGATCTCCAGAGGGAGAAAGGGGAGCTAACCCTTCGCTGGAATATCATTTATGTTCTCGAGTGCTAAAAATACTTTAAAGTGCAATTAGCTTATTTAAGAGGCAGAGTTTCTATAGTTCTGTGCGCCTGCCTTATAGGGTCACTGGGAGGAGAACCTGGCGGGTAATATACACTTGTGCTCTGAGCACAGTAGGAGGAAAATCTCTGTGTAAATGCGAGGTGGATTTGTCATTATCCAGCGAGATCAGAAGCTGATCAAAGAGAATCTCTCTGGTCTATGCAGTTACAACATGCTCTGCCTTTTTTCTTTAGGTTTAATAATATATTACAAATTGACACATGTTTGTGAACATGATTTATGGTCTAATTAGATCTCTCCGAAGGTGCCGTATGAATGCCAGTGACTTCAACCCTTTCCTGGTCTTCATGACAAGTGTGCCTCATGGTTCCTGTTACTGTAGCCGTCTTTGTCATGCTTTTTTCAGGGAAGAAAGGGACTACTGACTTGCATGAAGTATAAGTTTGCCCCAAATTGTGAAAAACAAATATGTTTACATGCCAGACTCAAAGCCCCACTTTTTTAACTTGGCTCCTGGAGCCAGGTCTTGCCCTCCACCGCCCCTGGCCACCCCAGCCCCGCCCCCGGGCTCTCTGAGATCTTGTAGGCACAGGACTGGCATTGGCAGGTGGCTGCGCCAAGGCCCCAGGAGCCCAGGAGGAATTCTGCAACAGTCTAAGAGCCAAGGGGGCTCTCGTAGGATGGCGACCTCACTCCCCAAGAGAGAAACATTAGCTGACAAGAGCTACCCTTGTAGACCTGCTGCCGGTAGGGAAATACCAGGTCCCCGCTGTACCTACCGTATAAATATGTTCTGATCCGCAAACCCTTCTCATTTGGATCACAAAAGCTCTTTGATAGTTTTGCCTATAGAGTCAAAAAAAGGTGGGAAACCGGCTCCCACTAGGCACGCATTTTCTTCTGGCAGTGTCCGGAACTAGACGCCCAGAGTAAGGTTAAAAACGACATTCTCCCTGAGACAATTTATGAAAAGCCTATTACCTAGCAATTTCGTATTTGAATGTAATTATGTTAATGTTATTAGCACATTATGAATGGTACTAATATGATTATTGTTTTGTGTGGTATTACAGGAAATTAATTTAAATGGATTTACATATTTTCCGATAAGGGGCACTGCTAACATGGATAAATAAGAAAACTGACGTTACTTTGAAACAAAAACAAACAGTAAGAGAAAGCTGGGTTGTGATTTCATTTGTAATACTAACTCGGCCATTATCGTGGGGCTTTTGCTAATGGAAACATTTTGCAATTTCAGGCATGTTTTTCTTGTTTAAAGGAGCAATCTGAAGTGGGCACTCGAGCCTCTGAGGTGTTCCTTAGCCCATCCATTCTGCAGTTGAGAGACTTGACCATCAAGGGGTGAAACTACCCAAATTATACCCAGAGGCGCAGACTGGGCAGTATTCAAACTCGAATTGTCTAGAGCTCAACTCGCACACCTAGCTCACTGGGGCCTGCAGCTTTTACATCAGATCTTTTCGACTTCTAACTAAATAAGGTGGGGGCCTCTGAAAATTCTCCTTCCTGGTATTTTAGGGAAAAGAAATGCCTATCCGAGTCCACGTTTGTGCCTGCATCCGGGAGGCAGACTTCCGCCCAGAGCTCGCTCTCTGCTCCAGAGACAGCCGTCCAGACCTGAGCACCTGCTCTGGGCGTCGGAGCCCTGCTGCCAGGACCCAGTGCATCCAGGACACCAGCAGCTCTTGACCCACGAAGTCAGTGCTGGCCGAGGTGGTTCGAGAGCGAGAGACAGAGAGGTCCCCGGGGATGGTGGGGAGAGGCTGCCCAGGGGCAGGATTGGGGCTGGGCCCAGACACAGGCACTCAACTGGCCAATAGGACACTGGGGCATTTGAGGTCAGGGGAGCTGCGGGTGCAACAGGCAGAGACAGGAATTTGCAAGGCATAGTCAAGGCAAACCATAAAAAATAGAGGGTAACAGTAGGTTGGTGACAAATTACAGATGACCTGTAGGCAAATGGTGGGGGGCCGGTGGGGTGTTGCTGCAGGCTTTTAGAAACATGAATTTGACAAGGGGAGAAGCTGCACGCTGTGCGGAAAGAGTTGGACAAAGAAGGAGCGGGAGTCAGGAAACAGGAGTCTTTTGCAAGTGTCTAGGCCTGGGGTGATATGGGCCAGGACATCTGCCCGAGAGGGGACAGTGTCTAATCTGCTGCCGTAAACCGAAGCTTCCCGTCTCCGATTTCAGAGTGACACGTGCTAATGATGGGTGATTTACTTTTAAACTGAAAAGTTCTTACGTCTGTGCCTTCAGCACAAATAGCAGGATCCTCTGAAATACTTGCTGAGTGAATGCATCCATGCAGGTGTGAGTGCACGGATGGATGGACTACAGTGAGGGTCTGTTAGAGTTAATTTCCTGGCGCAGGACGGGGACTCACGGCGTCCTGATAAGCAGATGAGGAAGCAGCCAGGGCTGTCTTCCTGCCCCCTCGCCGCCTTTTCCCAGGGGTTTCCTGCAGAACCTTCGGGGACAGGCTTTCTTTAGGGACGCATTTCGGGAAGACCACCAGTTTCTCTCCCCAAGGCATTGAAGTGGACACTGTCTCGGCCCGTGGGTATTTTCTATTAATCTTAAGAACTGTGAGTACGCACCGTATCCAAGTGCAGCATGAAATGATGACAGGTCTTCCTACGCCATGCAGTTGTGGGAGGCTTCAAAGACGTGATCAATAGAGACCGTTCAGAGCAGTCACGGGTGTGTAAGACGCACACACTGGCGGCTCTTGCACTTTCCTCATCGTTACTATCGACCTAACAAGTTGCTCCGCCTACGAAATTCTAAAGAATTTCATTCTAGGTACAGACTAAATAACAACAATTCCTTAACTTTATTTTCAGCTGTGCAGACTTTCCTGCTTTCCGTTAAAATAACAGCTGCTTTTCTAAGCCCCCGGGGGGTATGTTGGTGATTGAGGTTAACTATTCCACCAGCGTTTTATTTTAGTGATTCAAAGGAGGGGTGGGGGGAGCCTGGGCGGCTCAGTCAGTTAAGGGTCTGGCTTCGGCTCAGGTCATGATCTTGCAGTTCGTGAGTTCAAGCCCTGCGTCAGGACTCTGTGCTGCTGGCGCCCAGCCTGGAGCTGCTTCGGATTCTGTGTCTCTCTCTGCCCCTCCCCCTGTGCTCGCTTGCTCGCTCTCTCTCTCTCTCTAAAAAGTAAATAAACATTAAAGACAATTTTTTTAAAAACCTAAATTTTTATATTAGCATTTGCCATAATAGAATGTTTTTCAATTCTGAATCAAAGATTAATGGCATAGTATTTTGACTATTATACAGCTCACTTCTGCAAATAATAATTTGATCCATAAATCTAAATGAATATCGGTGTATGTATCCTTCATTATTTAGCATTAAAAATCATTCTGTCATTACTTTCCAATTATCTTTTCATAAAAAAATAGTAATAGACCAATTCCTAGAAAGTAATTTGTGTTTAATTGAATTAGTGTTGTCTTAGATTAAATTATTCTAAAGCTATTATGAAATGAACCTCTTACGTGTATCATATTGGTGGATTGTTTTTACCTATGTTATCAAGATGGCTAGAAATATCAATTATAAGGTTTATGAATGAGAAGGGAAAGTGGGTCCATTCTTCTCTTTCAGAAAAGGGGGTAAAAATAGAGGAAGCCGAGGGACAGGAGGCGGTCACCAGGCACTGGTGCTGGGAGAGCATCTCAGGTCTGAGAAAACACTACCTCTCCGCTCTCACATGCCCTGCCCACCTTCTTTTCCCTAACATTTGCTGCTCATTTACTCCGCGCCAGCAATTTGCAGAGGGCCTTGTGTGCATTACCTCTTAATTCTCAAAATGGTCCCGTGAATTAAGTACCTTTGTTGCCCGCATCTCGCACAGGCTCCCAGCTCGGCTGGCATCACACGTCGGGTTCCGGGGCTCACGCTCTGGACCACCGACTCTCCTGAGAGCCACAGATCTGGGGAAATTTCCCTCTCCGCCGAGTATTTCAAGAGCACCTGGCTCCTTTCTGCCCTAATTTACAGTTAGAACCTCCCTCTGTGGCTTAGCTTTAAAACAGAACATGTCTAAGGCGAAGGCTAAGGGTGTGTGCCCAGAATCTGGCCAGAGACCTGGAGGTCAAGGGTCACGAAGGTCAGAAAGGCAGAGGGCACGGGAGAACGTGGGCACCCTGTGGCCATCTGGGCATCTTGAAGAGGCAGTGGAGTCCTCTGAACGCTGTCCCTGCCAGAGACACTGTTCCATAAGCGAGGCTCTTCCTGAGACTTTTACCCTTTTTAATATTTTCCTGAGTAGCGTTCTGTCTCTTGGCAAGGCCCTGCTGGTGGAAGTCGTCAGCCCGAGAACGCCACGTCCATCCCTGCGCCCACGAAGGACCCCGCACCCTTCCCAGAGCCACAGGTTCCCTCTCAGTAGGGTCCCGTCTGTTCCTGCCCACAGAGCATCATGCAAGCCCATCAGTGTCTTTTTGTAACTAAATGGTTTCTCTTGGCTCATGAATTAACCAAACAGCTCTGGAATGCCGCCCATGTACCAGCGCATTAGCAGAGCTTCCGTCAAGAAACGAGCAGACATATGAGAATAGAGGGTGTCCTGCTTCAAAATCCTAATTTTTTAAAGGATTTTTATGAACTTACCTATCCAACAGGACCATTTCACACCAACGCTACAAAAATCTATTTTCAATTAATAGAAAGCTTAGATCATCATGCATTTGAAAGGTATAGTTTGTTCTTCTGAAGTGTCTACCAAAACTCAAATTTTATTAGTAAGAGTTCACGGAGGACCTGTTTAAAGGTTAGATTAAAAAGCAATTTTTTGTGTATCAATTCTACTTCTATATGCAGACCTCCTCAACTATTATTTAGTATTTAAAAATAGTTTATTCTTAGACGATATCATAGATATCCCGTGCCATGTTTAAATTATTTACTCTGAGAGTAAAGCCTTGCTAAGCAAGCAAATCTCAACACAATCCTAATAAATTATTACTAATTCCAAATTAATGTGTTCATTTTCCTCTTCTGATTGCTAACTTTCTGGTATTTTACCATGCTCTGTCAGGATTAGCAGGTCCGGGAAAGAAAGCTAAGTGATATTCAGACCAGTTACTTCTACTCTTAAGAAGAAGTGGGGGCACCTGGGGGGCTCAGTCAGTTAAGCCTCCGACTTCAGCTCAGGTCATTATCTCACGTTTGTGGGTTCGAGCCCCGTGTCGGGCTCTGTGCTGACAGCTCAGAGCCTGGAGCCTGCTTCAGATTCTGTGTCTCTGTCTCTCTCTGCCCCTCCCCGCTCATGCTCGCGCTCTCTCTCTCAAAAATAAATAAAACATTAAAAAAAATTTTTTAAAGAAGTGTTTATAACTAAGAGATGAGATGTTGGTATTTTCAGAATGCTACTCAGGAAAATATTAAAGTAATTTAAAAAGAAAGGAAACAGTTAAATCATAATGAGATTCAGCATATTAATTTTAAATGAATAATATCTAATGGAAAAGCAGAAGTAAACTTCATGACACTTTGAAAGTATGGAAGGGGCACCCAGGTGGCTCAGTCCATTAAGTGTCTGACTCTTGATTTAGGCTCAAGTCATGATCTCTCAGTTTCTAAGGTTGAGCCCTGCATCGGAGTCTGTGCTGATGGCATGGATCCTGCTTGGGATTCTCGACCTCTCTCTCTATCTTTCTCTCTCTCTGTCTCTCTCAAAATAAATAAACATAATTAAAAAAGAAAATATGGAAATATCATAGGTGATAATCTTCCACTCAAACAATCTGCATTTAAAATCTCAACTGTCAAAATCTTTCACTTACCTGATAGTAATTATCACTCCACGCTTCTAGTATAATAGGAATATTTGCTTTTTTTCCCATAAGAAAGTACTGATTTAGTTTGCTGTTCATATTTTTTTCTGACAACTCAGTCCTTAATTTTGTTCAAATCGTTTTGTGATTCTATCGTCTAGAACATCAGATTGGCCCACTTTCATCCAAAAAAGCCAGCAGGTTTTACCTGCTTTTATGTAATATTCATTTGTGTTTTATTTTTATCCGCACTTCCTTAAAAAGCAGGGGATTGGATTTGGATCACTGTGGTATTTCTCTGCCGTTACATTTTTTCCCCCGGGCTCCCCACCGCCCTCTCCGCGCACGCGGCGTTTCTCCTGTGCGGGGAACTTGCTGTGGTTCCCAGCCGGGCAGACGGACCGAACCCGCGGCTTCCCGGTTTTGCCCAGCTGCAATTCCGGACTACACCCCGCTTTCTGTAACAGCCTTCCCGTCGCTCAAATACATTACAATGTTTACTGGTCTTTCCCAGATCCTAGCCACAGCCAGTTGGAGATTACAGTTTTCAAAAGATCTCATTCACAATTATAAGGAGCTACAACCGAAACTGTGCAACTCCTTGCAGTGACTGTAATGAGAAATCTGAAGGACCGCTGTGAAAGAAGCCGTCCGGGAATTTTAAAGACTGGAATAAACGGAGAGACGTTCACTCCTGGTGGGAACCGCTCTTGTAGTGACGCTCCTGCTTCTCGGTTTTGGACCCCCGCATCCCCTTAGTTTTCTCCGGGGACTTTGGCCTTGCCGTTAACGTTCTCTGTAAAGTGGGGCGCGCGAGAGACCCTTCCCCCACCTGCCTGGCACCGAAGTGGGCCTGCGAGTCAAGCCGGATCAAAAGGGACAGAAGGAAATATTTGGAGATGGTTCTGTGATTCCCAACGGTGGACCCTGGAAAGACCCTCCTTAGTTCATACCACCCATGTTCCCAGACGGCCCCCCAGTTCCTGCCTCCTTTCTGAGGACTCCCTTTTCACCTGTTTTTTGGTTTTATGTCTTTTGGGTTTTTTTATTCTATAAGCTACTTCATACCTTTCCATAAGTGCTTTTTAGGATTCTTTTTTTTTTTTTTAAGGATTCTTATTTAAAGTTAGTTTTTGCTTTGAGCCACGAACTCAACGATTATAATTTGATACTGTGAAGATGCTTCATCTCAAGTTAATGAGCCAATTGGAGACTTTTATGGACCTTAAGAAAAGGATTCAGATACTCACATGGGAGCATAAATGGGTTAGAAAACCAAGTAAGGATTGAGAAGAAAACGAGGAAGGAACGGGATGTTTGCTCTACAGATTTTAAAACAACAGTAGTTAAAATCTGTGGCCCTAACAATAGTATAGATAGGCCAGTGTAACAGAAATAAGTCTAAAATTATATTAAAATCACTTAATATTTTCTAAAGATAGATTCCAAATCAGTGAGAAAGTAAAAGATCGTCTAATGAGAGGTGCTAGGTTAGCAGACTAACTCTTTGGGGGGACAAATGAATTGTAATGATTAGATCTATTTTAAACCATCAGTAAAATTTAAAAATACAGATGACTTAAAAAAATTAAGTATAAAGTGAACTAATTTTTTTAAAAAGCCAAAATATAGCACAGGCAAATATAATACCAAAGATAGGAACAATAAAGGAAAAGATGGATTTGGTTACATGCAAACGAAAACAAATCGTGTGTGTCAGAATTCTGTCTGGATTTGTGCCTGTGCATTTTGCTATCTGAAGTTTCTTATCTGCTCCACATGCCAAGCGCTGATCTTTTAAAATGTTTCTAGGAATTGTTGCATGTATAATTTTACATGTAAAATTTGGAATCAACGTATCTAGTTAAAGTAAAAAACCTATTGCCATTTCTATAGCAATCTTTTTCAGTTTAAAAATTAACTGAAGTAGGAGCGACATCGTTATGACGGTCAGTTTCCAAATCCCATATATGGTAGGTCTTTCCACGTGTTCCTGTCTTATGGGCCCTTCCACAGGGTTTTAAAGTTTTCCTCATGTAGATTGTACAAAAGCTATTGAAGACTGTATATTAATTTTCAGTCTTTCTTACAGTAGTAGTCTTCCTACTGCATTGAATTCTTCCGCTTGTTCAGTTGATTCTGATATATCTATAGATAAATAGACATATTATATATGCCATATATAATATATATATTAACTTACAAAGGAAATTCTTGTGCTCTCTGTTTTTATCAATAATGGCTGTTGTATATCATCCAGTTTCTAATCAGCATCTGATCATAAATATTTTTACTTAATCCTTAATATAATGCTTCATGAATAGAATTCATAATAATGAATCATCTTTACATTTCTGAAATAAGCTATATTTGGTAATAAAGCATCAACCTTTTAAAGTGCTGCTGGGTTTTGTTTGCTAGTATTTTATTTAAGATGTAGCTTTAATACCTGTAAATGATATCGGTCTATTGTTTACTTTCTCTACAACTTTTGTGTTTTGTGTAATCTTATACTTCTTCCAGACGTATTTTTTCACTTTACACTCTGAGGAAATGCACTGAATTTGTGGAATTCTCATGTCTGGGCCTACTGAGGTTTTTAATTTTTTTTCCCTTTTGATTGAGGATAGAGTAGCTTTTTAATAGCCTTCTATTTTTCTCCCATGGAAAGCAAGTCTTTTTAGATTTTCTATCTCTTCTGGGGTCAGTTTTGATAACTTACATTTTCTTAGAAATGTTATCAATTTCTGCAAAGTTTACATTTGTTTGCATAGAACTGAACAAACTAAGGTCATAGGTTTCTTTTCATTCCCTTCATTTTCTGCTGCTCACCACCTCCCCCCACCTTCTTCGTACATTCTATTTTTTTATTTAGTTTTGTTATTGGGTTATGTCTTTTATTGTTTTTTTTTTCCTTCCAGAAACATCTTTTAGATGTATTTTGTTATTGTGTCATTTTTGTCTTCTAATTTAGCTTTTCCTCTTAAAGAGTTTCTTCAGATTTTATTCAGCTTATTTTGGTGCTCTTTTTCTAACTTTGAGTTAACTTAATTCTTTTTTAATTTTTAATTTTTAATTAATATAAATATTTAAGGTAATGCATTTTTTCCCGGAGCATTTTTGCGGCCTCTTGTAACTTCTGAGACACAGTATTTTTATTACGTTGTCCTCTATCTAGTCTGTAATTTGGGATTGTATTTCCTCTTTGACCTTAAAGAAAAGCAAGTCACTTGGTATTTGCCTTTGCTTTTGTTAGACATGCTGGATTGTCTGTCACTTGATTCATCCGCTTTGAAGGAGGCTCTTTAACCCCCAACTGTGGCCAATGAGACTATCAGCACATTAGCTCCATTCATGTCTCCTCTCCCTCTTCTTTTTCTCTGCCGGTTGTATCATGTCTACAAGGTCAGAGCTCATTTCATATGTATATTCTGTTTTGCCACCCTAATCCCCACATCCTTTTAGTCTTAGTTCTTCAGTTAAATCTACTAAATACCCAGTGCTGACATGTTTGTTGTCTCTGGATAAACTGAGGATTGACTCCTATCAGTTTCCTCAAAAAGAAGAGAAACAGAGTTCTCTAACATCACATTTTTTCAAACATCTATTGAGAGATGGAGATCATGAGTGGGAGAGTGGCAGAGAGAGAGGGAGACACAGAATCTGAAGCAGGCTCCAGGCTCTGAGCGGTCAGCACAGAGCCCGACGCGGGGCTTGAACTCACAAACCGTGAGATCATGACCTGAGCCAAAGTCGGATGCTTAACTGACTGAGACACCCAGGCGTCCCACTAACATCACCTTTTCAAAACTGGTTGTCTTTAGCCTTGCAGTTGAAGGCTGGCTTGACTGAGTCTAAAATCGCTGATGTGTTTTATTTTCTTGAGTTTGGAGAGGTATGTCTCTACTGTCCACTGACCTTGAGGGCAGCCGTGGAAAATTCTGAGTTTTCCAGCTTACAAGTAACTCGGTCCTTTTGTCTGGTTATCCAATGGTTTTTCTCTATATTTGAAACTCTGTAACATAGGCTATATCTTGGGGAGATAATACGCAGGGTCGGATCTTCAAATCAGGCTCACAGAATCAGAGATCTTGCCTTGCTATTAATAATTCAGGTGGTACAAGCAACTTCAAGACACGGGGGAAGCATGAAATCGGACTGTCTATGTAGCCCTCAAGGTCCTCCTGGGCACGTCAGGATGCCACTCTGCCAGATGACATTTGAGGCAGGTCCTCAAGGAACGTGTGGAAAATTACTTCCAGTCGTAAAACATCTCCATTTTATATTCCATAACAGCCAACTCTAAGCAAAATACAGTATTCATCGAATAATGATACGTAATTGACGTGTGCTGTACATGAGTCGGGCTACACTGAGCTAACCTTTTGGTCTAGGAATTTAACGGTACAGGAAAAGAAATGAGGCCTACTCGATTTCAGCACACATTCCGAATTCAATTAATTTTAACCAATATATAGATAGCATTCTCTCTTTTCTTATTAAAATAAGAGACCTTAAACATTCACAGTACAATCAGATGAGTGTCATGTCCCCAAAAAGCAGATCAAGTTTTTCAAGAGTGTTTTAAAATTATTATAGATTAGGGGCCCCTGGGTGGCTCAGTCGGTTAAGCGTCCAGCTTCGGCTCAGGTCATGATCTCACTGTTTGTGGGTTCAAGCCCCGTGTCGGGCTCTGTGCTGACCGCTCAGAGCCTGGAGCCTGCTTCAGATTCTGTGTCTCCCTCTCTCTCTGACCCTCCCCGGCTCGCGCTCTCTCTGTCTCTCAAAAATAAATAAAAGATATTTAAAAAACTTAAAAAAAATAAAAATGAAATTATTATAGATTAAATCACCGGCAATAAAATCATTAATTTGAATATTCTGGAAGGTTTCCCCTTCAGAAATGTTCTTGTTTGGATCACTTGAAGAAAAAGCAGCGCACTTTTCTTCTTGTCACTAAATAAAGCATTCAGATAATGTTATGATGTTTAAACTAAAGGTGCCATAGAGAAAAAATTCCACCTTCATGTAAATTTTAAATCAAAACTTATGAGGTGATCCTCATACTAGTGTTAATATACACACAGGCTCACCCCACCGAAGAAAAAGAAACATCACCACCCCCTCTACGTAGCCACCGGGTCAGACTTGTCCTCTTACAGACAAAAAATTAGAATCTGGGGTTCCAGGGTGGCTCAGTCCGTTAAGGGTGGACTTTTATTTTTGGTTCAGGTTGTGATCTTATGGTTTGTGTGTTCGAGCCCCGCATCACGCTCTGTGCTGACAGTGAGGAGCCTGCCTGGGATTCTCTCTTTCTTCCTCTCTCTGCCCATCTGGCATTCTTTCTTTCTCTCTGTCTGTCTGTCCCTCTTAAAATAAATAAATAAATAAATAAATAAATAAATAAATAAGCCTAGAAAAAGTTAGAATCTAAACAAAGTTCTGGAGTCTCGACTCAAATGCTGCCTCCTACTTACCCTCTACGAAAATATTCCTCTCACCTTTTTATAAAAGAAAATGCACTTAACGTAGCTTTGCTATGAGAAGACTCAGACCGTTCAGTTTTCTACACTTTCCTTACTCTTCAAATGCGACCGGAAGCAGAGTTTCCCTTGGCAAACACGCAGCACCACGTTGCCTCCTTTACCCCCTTTCCAAGGCTGGTTTTCAATCCGCTGTTATAGTGGCCCAAAGTGTGCGCAAATTTTGTGTGAACGTGTGATGTCATGTTATATGATATATTTTTACGACATAAAATCAGAGTCAAATTTTGGGTATTTTTAACTTATAATTCATTCATAAATGTGTGTGATATTAATGTAAAGAAACAGTGATAACCTTAAAGAACAGTATTTGATGATTCTGCTTGGTAACAAGATGCGTATTGTGGTGTCTGAAATCTTTAGCCATATTCACAAAACTCCTGATGATTTCTCAAAAGACCTTGACTTAAAGAGGTGGAAACTGGTGAAGGAATTGGCTCTTCTAATTTACAAACAGCAATTACATGTCACGAAAGATTAGAAACTCACGGTCAAATAAACTGAACAAAGAAACAGACATGCATTTTGAAGATTGTATTTTTCACATTAGGGTGCCACAATCATGATGTTAGAGATATATAGATGAGTGCTGTATTTTTCCCGTAAAAACAAACTGAAAGAGAGTTTCATAAACAGATTCATGTTGTATTTTTTAAATGGTTGCTGTCCAGTAGAATTATAGAAATTGCGAAGCTCTCAGTGACTTAGGGTTCTCCTGTCCCTGTCCCCACCCGACCCACAAGCAAACCGTTCTTCGACGAGATCGCACCGACCCACGGCCACACCAGGAGTCGCCTGCCAGGTGGGGCTGCTTGCCACGTCATCAGTCTGTCGTCACTGCGCTGCATCCCAGCAAAGCTCACAGGCGTGCGTTTCTTCTAGGCATGTGATGAACGGCGGTCTGGCAGAGGGGGCCCCGAACTCGGAGCTGGGAGATGTGGGCGGTTGTTGGAAGATTGCTCGTGCAGGTTCTAAGTACACTAACCAGATAAATCTCACCTTAGATCATGTAAAACTTGTGACAAACAGTATTGTAGCCTCCATGGCCTCATGCAATTGCTCTCCCAGTCTCCTGATGGCGTTTGGGTTCCAGATGTGTAGGGCCACCGCCTCCCTGAGGGTGCTGTGCGGGGTCCGCCGGCCGAGCTGTGCTCGTCCCGCTCACTCAGAACTGTCCTCTCTCCATGCCCCCTATTGAAGCTAATGCTGTTGCCACCTGCCCACCTGTAAACGCCAGAAACCCAGATGCCCCCTCACGCCCGCTATCAAATCGAACACCAGGTTCTCTCGATGTTTTTGTATTTGTCAACGTACGTCGTCATCTCTCTATCGCCCTAGAACGGCCTGCTATGGTCACGCTGCTCCTGGGCAGCACAAGGGCCATCTAGCTAATCCCGCCTCGGACGGTGTCCAAACGGGAGCCGAAATAGACAATTAATAGCCACTTGTCTATTTACAACCATCTTTCACATCTTATTTACCCTTAGGATGAAAGTGAAGGACCACCCGGTGTGTGGCCCATGTCACTCATGTCACCTGACTGCTGCGTCACCTGACTCCTGCTCGCTCCTCCAGCTTCACATCAAATAACCCTCCCCCTTTCTCCAGGACTGCTCCCTTATCTCCGTCTCTGTACAGGTCAACTCTCTTCCACCTCGGGGCCTTCGCTCACTTTTCTCTTTGTGTGTAATCCTTAACACCTCCCCTCTCCCTCCTTATCCTTCCATCAGGCTTGCCCGGAAGGTCCCAACTCAGGGAGCCCCCAGGACCCCCGATGCTGGACCAGGCTTCCAGGTCTTACATCGCGACAGCATGACAAGAAGTACGTTTTATTGGATGTTCCTCTCCCCGCTGGACTAAGCTCCGTGAGGTCAGGGACAGGTCTCCTGTCGACCACCACGCCCTCAGCTCCTGGCACCGCCCTGACACCCCGCCGAGAGCAGAGTCTATCTTTGATTTCCTCTTGCTGCACGGCGGGGCCGGGAAAGCCAAGGTCGCCATGTTTAGCTGCGTGTGAGGCCGTTAGGAAGACGCTGAGACCAGAGAGCTAGTGCAGAGCAAAGTCCAAGGGAGAGGAAGGCAGCAAGTCTGACAGAGGAGGAGGAGCGGCGCCCACTTCCGCAGGGGCCCAGAGCCGACCTCGCCTCTCAGGAGAGGAAGGCCACTCTCACAGAGGAGGGTGTGATCAGTGTCGGAAGGGCGCGGGCCAAGGCGTAATGATGAAGCAGGTACTGTGCTGATGTACGTCCGTCGTGGGTGGACGCAGCCCCCCACAGCGGGTGCCCTGCCCACAGTAGGAGGTCCGGAAGCACCGCCAGGTGGATTTCAATACCAACTACCAAATGAGCCCCCTGTCACCCAGCTTCTGGAAGGAGCCAACGGCTCAGCGCTCCGTCACGTCTGACACACGTGCTTAGTTGTACTGATTTCACTCCTGAATCAGAGGAAATGCTGGATTCCATGGTTCTGTCATGTAAATCACTTCTAAAAATGATTCTTCCGTCTATAAAATTATGCATATTTTGGAACATGATCTATCTCTAGCTATGGACGTGGAGGGGTGAGTGGAATATTTCATCAGAACAACTATTTACTGACAATCCATACTATTTTATAGCCCATGTCTTTTGGAATGGATGGGAGTTCATTATTCAGTGGTTTATAAAATCTTACCGACTGAATGATGAACTCGCACCTGTTACAATTGGTATGGATGATAAAACTGGTGTGAATTGTCCATAGATATTTATTGGCAGGAAATATCAACACGTATTGCTATTTTTAGGAAAATAATGCATATTTTATTATTGATACATAAAGCAGGACATTTATGTTTACTACACATAATAACATAGTAATAAAGTCATAGTTTGTAGAATATCAGAGCAGCAGAAACAAAGACAAAATTTCGGGCTCTAAAGCTAGTTCCACAAAAACATTTCTAGAAGACCACGCTACGAATATGAACCCCTTTTTAAAGTGTTAAAAACTTTAACTTCGTCAAGAATTGGCCATCGAGTTTCAGGATCAGAATACAATTATAATTTCCGCTGTAAAACATAGATGGGTGTCAAAGACCATCTTCTGAATGACTGGTAAGCTCAGGATAAGCTCAACAACACGAAGTTCTTACCACGAGCCTTAGTCCTCTGTCGTAAACGTGTTCCTCACTGGATTCCATGTTGTCTCCCCCTCCGCCCCAAAAAGCTCCTGTGAGGAAGAAATTTTCCACAGTGGGAACCTTTAAAAATATATAACTATGCACATGTGTATAGATGCATCTGCATGCGTGTGTGTGTGTACCTGTCTCCTCTTAAAGACCATCGGATCCTATGTCTTTTTCTGAAGCGCAGATCACACATAATAGCTTGAAAAGTCTCTGTGTTTCTTGGTTGGTGACCTTGTCGGAGGAGGTCTGGCTTTTTCTGGCTGATAGAAGGCTGCAGAACCAAGAGCCCGAGGAAAGGACTTCGCGAGCCAACAGCGAGTTCACGTTCGTCTCTGGTGTCCTCGGAGGTTAGAAAAGCAGCATGCCCTCGCCTTTCATTTCGCCAAGTCTAGCCAACATTTTAAAACCCTGATCGATCTTCCTCGTGCTTTCAGAAGGGAAAGGGACCCCTTCCCCAGCAAAGGCAGCCTGGAGAGCTGCGCCCCTGCCAGCAGGGCAGTGCTGAAACGCCATGTCTCATTGTCCCCAGAGGTCGCGTGCAAGTGCGAGGGTGGGGTTGTAGCCCCCAGGCTCTCTGACGGAGCCCTCTGGGGTTTGTCCTCACAACCAAACCAGCTCTGGCAAGTCCACGGGTCTACATTTCTTACCTTTTTCTTCTACACGCTGACTTTCTCTTCTACAGTCACCCAAAAGAACACCCCAAACCTTGACAATTCACACAGATGCTCTTTGGACACGTGAAATTCAAGTGTTGGGGCAAAGGACACCAGGGCTTTCTGTTTTGTTCTATTTTATCTTGTCTTGTTTTTGCTGGGTATACACAATTGTTTTCACATGTTTGCAGAGATTAACTGAACATGGTAAGCCGAGTACCATTTTGCTCTTAGTCCTGCATAGGGCGTGGAGGCCTCACATTCTGGGCGTGGCTTGGAAGGCTGTGGAAAACACCATGGTTGAACTCTTATTTTTTTTTGCTTTGTTGTTTTCTTAGAAATGACGGTAATGATTTTTGAGAGACCAGGCTTCCAGTCTCGTTCTTTCTTTTCTCTTTTCTCCGCAGAATTTAGACACTATTCAGATAACATTTATGCGAATCATATTTTTAGGGTCTGTTTTTCAGAAAAGGATACTCAGCTTTCAGCTGGCGATAAGGGCTAGTTGCAGAACCTCACCGAGCTTCTTGGTCTCTTTCTTTCTTTCTTTCATGTTTATTTTTGAAAGAGACAGAGTGTGAGCAGGGGAGGGGAAAAGAGAGAGGGAGACACAGAATCCCAAGCAGGCTCCAGGCTGTGAGCTGTCAGCACAGAGCCCAACATGGGCTTGAACTCATGAACCATGAGATCATGATCTGAGCTGAAGTCGGACACTTAACTGACTGAGTGAGCCACCCAGGTGCCCTTGGGCTTTTTTTTTTTTTTTTAGTTTATTGTCAAGTTGGTTTCCATAAAACACCCAGTACTCATCCCCACAATTGCCCTCCTCCATGCCCTTCCCCCTTTCCCCTTTCCCTTTTCCCCCTCCCGCTTCATCCCTCAGTTCATTTTCAGTATTCGAGAGTCTCTCATGACTTGCCTCCCTCCCTCTCCCTAACTGTATTCCCCCTCCCCCTCCCCCATGGTCCTCTGTTAAGTTTCTCCTGTTACACTTATGAGTGAAAACATACAGTATCTGTTCTTCGCTGCCTGACTTATTTCACTTAGCATGACTCCCTCGAGGTCAATCCACGTGCCATGAATGGCCAGATTTCCTTCTTTCTCATTGCCATGTAGTACTCCATCATCTATGTAAACCACATCTTCTTGATCCACTCATCAGGTGATGGACATTTCGGCTCTTTCCATGATTTGGCTATTGTTGACATTGCTGCTATGAACATTGGGGTACATGTGCTCCTATGCATCAGCACTTCTGTATCCCTTGGGTAAATCCCCAGCAGTGCTATTGCTGGGTCATAAGGGAGTTCTATAGATAGTTATTTGAGGAGCCTCCACACTGTTTTCCAGAGCGGCTGCACCAGTTTACATTCTCACCAACAGTGTAGGAGGGTGCCCGTCTCTCCACAGCCTCGCCAGCATCTATAGTCTCTTGATTTGTTCATTTTAGCCACTCTGACTGGTGTGAGGTGGTATCTCAGTGTGGTTTTGATTTGTGTTTCCCTGATGATGAGTGATGTTGAGCATCGTTTCATGTGTCTGTTCGTCATCTGGATGTCCTCTTTGGAGAAGTGTCTGTTCATGTCTTCTGTTTGGGCTTCTTCCTTAACTGCAATTTCATACACTTGAAATTTCAGGTGCTAATAGTGTTGGAAGTGATATATATATATATATATCATACATACTTATATGTAAGTAATTTATATACCAAAACAATTATATATAATTATTAATATAAAACATAAATAATCACAGTATATTATAAGGTATAATATATATTATATATAATAGTGTTGGAAGTGTCGTCTGATTTACCTTCAGACGGGCTTGGAGTATTCAGTCACAGGAGCTCTGCACTTGGCTGTGGTAGAGAAACCCTCTTCTTCCCTCTTGCTCTGTGTGCCAGGTATTCTGCAGCCAGGACACTAAAGGCAGAGCGTTGGAGTGGTAAGAGCCCGCGGACCTAGGTCAGGTGCAACTCTGCACCCAGACAGGTGGACTTACCATTTCCAGTTTCTCAGCCTCAGTTTCTCCATCTGTGAAGTGAGCATAAGACCTATTGGGTGGGACTGTGGAGAGAAATTGATTCAGTATCTGTAAAGTGCACAGTGCAGAAGAAACTCTGCATAACTAATGGCTGTTATTAACATTATCCAACGTTTGAAATTTAAAATAAATATAAAAGAATTTGGCCATTATCATCATGCCCCGAGTAGGAACTAAAAAAAAAACAAACTAAGAATTCCTTGTTGCCAGATTTATAATGTTAAGTCATTTTATGCAGCACTTTACCTAGAATTTGAACATAAAATTGGTTCTTGATTATCTGAGAAACATCTTAAGGCATAGAGAACTTTTTATCCTTAAATAACGACTCATCTATACCACCAAACATATGTGAATGACTTTCCTCAATTATCTCCCCAAAACACAGAGAACATAAAGTAGTTTTACATAACATCCAACAATATCTAAAATGACTGTGGTGCGGTGGGTAGGCATGTGGTAAAAATCGTCAGGTGCCTTCTAATGAGAAATACGAGCTCATTGAGGACTATATGGTCTTCCGGGTGACTTTCTCGTTGGCCTCTCTTCATTCATGCAATTAGCTGTGAATTGCCACAGTGAAGACCAGGAGACCACGACCAGTAAAGTTGGGACCAGAGATAAAAGCAGTCCTCCCTCAGGGAGGGCAGGCGTCAAGGTCAGCCGTGTGCCGGCGCAGTGCTGGACGGGGACATTCAGACGGCGGCTGCAGAGTGGTCCTTGGAGCTGCGTGTGCTGATCCTCACCCCACCAGTGCTGATGCGGGCTCTGTCAAGGGCCAGCCTCTGTGTTGAGGGCTGCGGTGGTCCAGAGTACTTGCCTTGTGTTTTAATAGCGTTTGTGTTAATTTACCGTCTTTCCTGATCTGGCATCAGATGCATGAGGACCAAATCGATTAAAAGACGTCTTTCTTTACCGGATTCCTTTCCCTAAGTATTTCCAAAGCACTTCACCTCATGCCGTCACGGATTGTAAGAGTCATTGCATTTCTTGTGTTGGTCTTGTATCAGTGTCTCTTTTGTAAATATCTCTTAGTTTTTACGCTTTCCCACTGGCTTCCTCCATATTTCTTTGTAGACGCTTTTAATGATTTAAATATTTCAGATTATATTTGCACTGGAATTCAGTGAAAGCTAAGAAAGGCTTACAGCTGATCTGGTTCTGCAGTGCGGTTCGAACAGCTCCAAGATGGCCCCAGTCTAAATGCCAACAACAACCACAGTAAGACGCCAGCTGATAAGCACATACGCCACACGCTGCAGGGATGTGATCCCACCCGACCCCGTGCTGGTCCCCGAAGGGACCTCTTGTGATCCCCATCCTGCCCGGAGGAAATGAAGATTGGCAGAGCCTAGAGGCTCGCTCGTCCAGCTCCGGCAGCTGGTGGGTGGGGTGGACACGGGAGGGTGCCGGCAGCCAAGGCTCACAGCCTTTGCCACGCTGCCTCTCAGCTTTCTTTGGGCCACCCATTTCCCACAAATCATTGCTAATCCCCAGTCCGTGCCAAAGCTGAATTCACTTCACACTCACTCCGAGCAATCACCGAGGAACTGGCTTGGTGGGGTCAGGTTTTATCCAGTACCTATTTTATAGGAGACAATTTTCCAGGGGACCAAAAATGCACATCAGTGCCCAAACCTCAAGCCAGTGCTGGCCCCCCCTTTTTTTTGGCTCATGGAAATGTACGAGCAAGCTCAGACTGAGCCGGTAGGGAGAAGCAGCCCGGAGCTTCAAGGGAAGGGGGATCAGCTCCCTCCCCTCCCAGAAGGCCCCGCTCCAAACCTTGCTTCTTTCTCTAACACTCACCCGCCCAAACTCTAAATGAGTATGCCAATAATAGCAACTAGCCTCATGCTGCAAAGGTGAGATGAATTCATACATCTAAGCACATGGCAATAAGAAACACTCAACAAACATCAGCATTGTTATTATTATTAGGTCATGGCTCTCAAGGGGGAGCACTCAGCAGGGGCCCATTCACACAGGGCCATTTACAAAGGACACTGCATCCCTGAAGTCAGATCTGCAGGAGCTTAAGGTAAAGTCCAAGGTCAGGGTGAAGATGGGACATTGCTGGGTGTGGCCGCATTCCTGGGCTTCCTCTGATCTGTCTCTCCCATATCCACCCCTTCCCTGATCTAAGATTCTGAAGGAAACCGTGTCTCCTACAAATCCTAACACTGACCACCTTTCTTGGAGGACATGACTGACCATTTAATTCAAATTCCTTATGTTCCCGCCCTCAGTTCTGGTGGCTTTGCCGGGGTCGTGAGTCCCAGACTTCTGCGCCACCTCCAGATGATCCCTCTGCTTGCCAGCTTGGCCCTGCCCCGTATCTAGCGTCCCAGTGATCCCCAGGGCTAGAGGTGCAGCGAGGGGGGGAGGGGCAGACCCCTTCCATCCTGCAGCAATGTTACTACTTCATATTCATTTCTTCAACAAATGATTCCTCAACACCTACTGTATTAAGAGAGACAACATAGAGGATTCAAAGACAGTTTCCGTCTTCAAGGAACTGAATTCTTGTTACTGAGACATTTTCACATTAGTTCTAAAATGGATACTTGGTGATGAGCATTGTATTAAAAGTATACGCACTTGTGTAAATGCTTAAAACAAAAGACGTGTGTCTTCTGATTTTTGTGATCAGGAAAGTCTTTATTGCCCAATGAACTTTGCAGATTTCAGTGAGCAGCGGTGGGAAGGGAATCCAGTGGGAAGGAATGTACAAGGAAAAATGAGAAGGTGGAACGCCCCTCACTCTTGGCTGGGGATAACAGTTGTCATTTGGGGCCCTAATGTTCTCGTGAGAGAGGACAGGAAAGTAAGTGTCGGCCCCAAGTCCACTATAAGGAGCTTAATGGAATTTTTTTAAATGTTTTATTTATTTTTGAGAGAGAGAGAGAGCATGAGCAGGGGAGGATCAGAGAGAGAGGGAGACACAGAATCCGAAGACAGGCTCCAGGCTCCAAGCTAGCTGTCAGCACAGAACCCCACGCCAGGCTCAAACCAATGAACCATGAAATCATGACCTGAGCAGAAGTCGGACGCTTAACCGACTGGAAAGGGGAAAGGGGGTGATGAACATGGAGGAGGCCACTTGTGGGGAAGAGCACTGGGTGTTATATGGAAACGAACTTGACAATAAACTATTTTTTTCCATAATATTTTATTGTCAACTTGTTTTCCATACAACACCCCGTGCTCTTCCCCACAAGTGCCCTCCACCATCACCACCACCTCTTTTCCCCCCTCCCCCTTCCCCTTCAACTCTCAGTTCATTTTCAGCATTCAATAGTCTCTCAAGTTTTACATCCCTCTCTCTCCCCAACTCTCTCTCCCTCCTCTGCTCCCCCTGGTTCTCCATTAGGTCTCTCCTGTTTTCCTGTTAGACCTATGAGTGCAAACATATGGTATCTGTCCTTCTCTGCCTGGCTTACTTCGCTCAGCATGACACCCTCGAGGTCCATCCACTTTCCTACAAAGGGCCATATGTCATTCCCTCTCATTGCCATGTAGTACTCCATCGTGAATATATACCACATCTTCTTGATCCATTCGTCAGGTGATGGACATTTAGGCTCCTTCCATGTTTTGGCTATTGTTGACATTGCTGCTATGAACAT